>CM019221.1:1523698-1571038 GCA_009741485.1 Malurus cyaneus samueli
AGAAAGGAAAAGTTGCTCAGAACTGTCATAAACAGAATCCCAGAAGGTTTGGGTTGGAAGGATTCAAAGCCCATCCAGTCCACCACTCCATGGCAGGAATATTTCTGCCAGGGCCTCACCTCCCTCACAGGGAACAATTCCCTCCCAGTATTAATTAAAACCTCTCCTATTTGTAGGTTAAAACTGTTCCCTGTTGTCCTCTCACTAACTGCCCTTGTCAAAAGTCCCTTTCCCTCTTTTTTTCATAAGCTTCCCTTAGGAACCAGAAGGCCACAAGGGTAAGCTCCCTGGAGCTTCATCTTCTCCAGGCTGAACAACCCCATTTCTATAAAGAATCCTTAATTCCAGAATAAAATAAACAAATATCTCTTAGTTCTGCACTGGAGAGGGTTTTTTGTCAGTCCTAGATGCTTTATGGAAGAAATTAAATGACCTTTTAAGAACTAAAAAAGAAAGACAATCCCCTTCCCACTAGTGCAATGCAAGCCATTTACCTCCCAGAAATTTAGGCAGCAGAGCCCACTGTCTTGTAGGTATCACAGGAATAAAACCTGTGAAAAAATGTATTTCCACCCTTACATGTAAAATTTAGGATCTATGTAGGAAAATAGGTAAATGTCACTAGTCATGGCATTAACATGAACTATGGATAAAGAAACCTCTTTCCCATATTTGCCTTCAGATAGCCCAAGTCTGTGTCCTCTTTTATCCCACTGCCCAAATAAAGACACCATCAATTCTGAGCTGTGCCTGCAAATCTATTTCAGGGAGAAAACTTTATCAGCACTTTTTGGGTGCAAGTGGGAAAGTTGATCTGAAATCAAAGCTAGACCCAAGTGAGCCCTTTACTTACCAAGCTCAATGCCTATCAGAATACACTGAAAAATGAAGATTATACAGTAAGTAAACTGAACATAAAATCTGAAAATGCAAATCTTATTGCTACTATAATCTGAAGAGAAGCATTTTAACAAATCACCTTCTACATGTTGTTACCCTAATGGCTCAAATTGAAAATTGGTGTGAGCTCTGTTCACCTCCTGCTATCTTTGTAGCCACGTAAATCAATGACCTCTGAATGTGTCCCCCAGAATTTTGCAAATGGATATTTGAACAGGTAAACACTGATTTTAACCTTGAGCCTGTAAAGAAGGCAGTTCCCATTATCAGCAGAAGGAAGGAGCCATCCATCACCCCTGCATTTATGATGCTTGTACCTGAGTGTGTGACAAGAACCGTTCGAGATGTTCGTGCTGTGAATTGCCTGCTCTGGGGTGAGCTGCAAACACCTCTGATGGTTTTAGCTGGGACATTAAGCTCATTAGCTCCTACAGCACTTATGGCCTGACATCCTCTCTTTGGATGTCACTCTGTGGAGTTAGCAAGCAGTTAGGAAAGAGGATTTTTATAAGACTTTGATTCTCCTCCCCCATCCCCCCCCCCCCCCCCCCCACTTAAGGAGACCTGCTTTTAGAAGGTTAATTTGAGAGCTTTTTAGTCCCAAAATTTGATAAACTGAATTATCGAGTAACTTAATCCTCTCTCAGTCCTAGTCTGCTCTAGTTTACACAACCTTTCTCCCCCTGTTGTAACCGCACAGATTACACCCTCAGTTTCCAGATCCTGAAACAAGCACGGGCAGCGTAAAATTCCCCCTGGTCCTGCTGTCTCTCCAGAGATGGACTGCATGCTTGGGAGCCCACCACTACTATAAAATGTGATAAATCCACGTGCTCATGGACTGCTGTGAACCAGGACAGAAGTGAGGGTTCAGTGGAAGGCAGCATGTCAATGCACCCTCGCAGATTTTACACCTCTGAATGGGAGAATATTTGGGCAGTTTTGGCTACTGCTGCACAGAGATTTTGGTCACTCCCTTCCTCCACCACAGTTCTCTCCTTGCAAGCCCAGACCTTCCCCTGTGATGTCCTGACAGCCTTATAGCATTGTAATAGTACAATGTTGGAGAGGTTTCTGATCGTCTGCTGGCATGAAATTTTATTTGTTTGCTTGTCTTTAATTAATATTTAATTGGGTGTGCAAACAAGGGGTTGTATCATCAGTTGTGGTGAATTGGCTTAGCTCTGTCAAAGCTAATGGTGCTGTGTTGATTTATGCAGTGTAAGAGGCTGGTTTAGAGGTAAAGGAAAGGGCAGAAACTTTCTTCCTGGGAAGGAAATTAAAAAAGAAGGAATCATGCTGTGTGTGATCTGTCGTATGGTAATCACGGTGTGCTGCCTGCAAGGGAAAGGTGACTCTGCAAAAATGACTGTGAGCTTTTTTTTCTCCTTTCTTTTTCCTTTTTTTTTTTTTTTTTTTTTTAATAATCTTACTATCATCACGGAAAGTTTATTGCCAATTAACTTTATGGGGAGGGATGATAGTGGTGGTAAGCCATTAATGAATACAGTCTGTATTTATGCAGAGGTGAGCAGAATTAATAGAACTTAACTTGCTTTTTAAGCTGGGCCATAGCCTGTCCTGGATATCAGACTGAGATAAACTGCTGGGATAAGAACCTGCATTTTGTTAAAAATCAAACACATTTTCTTTTATTTATTAGAGTTAGTCATAAAACTCTTATTGGAAATAGCACATAAATGAGCTCCTTATCCATAAAACCATTGAAACATTACATTACATTTACTACCTGTGGTACACAATTAGGCTCCCATTCACTTGTAGAACCATTTCCTCCAGCCATTGCTGATTTTGAGACAAGCTGGCTTTCTGTTAAAAAGTGGAAGTTTAAAATCTCTCTCTTTCTCTTGTGCCCTGCTACTCAGAAGGTGTTATTTCAGACAAATCTGCCAAAACAACCCCTTACCATGTTTATGAACTGTGTCACCATCTGTTGAACTGCTCTTCAATTATTTTCTTTTGCATGGTGAAGTTATTTAGATAGTCTTTTGCTGGCATTCCTTAATAATAGTTTTAATTATAAATAAAATACTTACTCTATTAACCATCTGCAATTAATGTGCAATACTAAAGATGATCAAGATCAGGCACATAAAAGTTATTCTTCACACCTCCATTTGCAAAATGAAGTCCAGTTTAAAGGGAGGTTCCAGACTTGCCTTTAAGTTCAGTTATTGAATATATGCCTTAATAATTTAACTTAAATCCTTTCATATATATTATTTTTATTTTTTATTGTGAAGCTGAATTTTCTAAGTTTAGTTTGGTGTTGAGATCTAATCATTCTCCAAGACTTGATACATTATCCTATGGTTGTTTTTCTTTCTCAAATGATTGCTTCCTCACTTTAAATCCGACTGAGCTCGATGTGACCAGAGAGGCAGCTGGAACGTTCCTGAAGCAGGCTGGGGAAAAGCTGATCATACCACCAACAATGAATTTTCTCCTCTGTAAAACTGGTCCAGCAGCTCTCACTAGTGTGACTTCAATTTAGAAGCCTGCAGATTGCAGGAGAATCTGGCTGTGCCCCTCCTCAGAGTGAGGAAGATGAAATTCTTCACTGGCTTTTATAGAAGAAAGAGAATTGAGATTTGACATCTCCAAGGTGGGTGAATTCATGGCAAGCTAAAATTTCAGCTAATTGGAAATAATGGAGCCACAGGAGGGTGCTGTTAGCTTTATTAACCTGCACAAACAGCTCTGCAGATGGTTTTAGGAGATGAGAGGCTTGCAGAGCGTGTCCAGAGCTCTACGAGCTGCTGGAGATGCAGGCGCAAGTGATGTGAGGAGTGGCTGAGGGAGCTGGGAAAGGGCTCAGCCTGGAGCAAAGGAGTCAGGGGGACCTTGGTGCTCTGCACAACTCCCTGACAGAGGGGACAGCCGGGGGGTCGGGCTGTGCTCCAGGGAACAGGGACAGGAGAGAGGGAACGGCCTCAGGCTGGCCAGGGCAGGCAGGTGATATTGGGAATATTTATTCACAAAATTGTCCAGCCCTGTCACAGCTGCCCAGGGCAGTGGTGAAGTCCCCATCCCTGGGGGATTTAAAAACTTCGGATGTGGCACTTGGGGACAGATCAGTGGTGGCCTGGGTGGAGCCAGTTGAACTGATGTTCTTAGAGGTTTTTCCAATCTAAACATTCTATGATTTGATGAAAATTTAAAAAAAACCAAACCCAAACTAAGGTGCCCTTCAATTTACCTACCAGGTCCTCTCCTGTGTGGTATGAAGAATTTTGTCTCTTCTAAATCATGTTCCATTGTGAAACTTGATACTTCTGTAGTAGAAGGATCAAATTCTCCCAAATTCAGAAAACAATACGTTTTAGTATTTCAGTTTCATCTGGGTCATGTGCACCTTAACAGAACTGTGCCAGGATGAATTTTGGTGCTCCTGTGTGCGTAATGGTATTTATGCCTTGGACACAGTTCCCTCCTCACACTTTTGCTGCCACTTGCTTCAGAAAATCATTTGACTTTGGAGCGGATCCGGTCCTGGTGAACTGTTCCTGCACTCTTTTTGCTTTCCCTTCTTTGAGTGTGGAAATTTCAGATGGGGAGGGAAAGCTTGTTGGCTGAAACATTATAACACAGTCATAATTGGACCAAATTAATCACTGTGCTCAACACAGCAACCGGGCGCTCTTACTTTCTGCAGTGGTGAATGGGAAAATCTCAATAATCACCTTTCTTCTTACACGTGCAGGAATTTGAGAGCATTTGTAAAATTTTCAGCCAAAAGGGATTTCAGATTAAATAACAATCCCGGTGTACTTGTTATAGCATTTATGCATTTTATTCTCTGTAAATACCTTTTAAACTGCTTTATGAGCCTTCCTCACAGCAGGTGCCTGGTTCAGAAAGCCTGAGCAAATGAGGAGCTGGAATTACATTTCCAAACATGACAGAGGAGAATATTCCATGAGTGCTTCCGTGAATAACGATGCAAATTTAGAAAATCTTAACAGGTTCCTGCCCTCAAATCTCTTCATATTCTTAGTTGGGTAAATTTACTGAAAATGTGGCTTTTTCTTTTTGTCTTCTGAAATGACAATTTTCTGTGAACAAAATTTATTTTTAGAGAGTTTTCCTGGACTCAAAACTACTTAATAATTTTAAACATTTTATCTGAGATGTATATTCCAAACTGTGTACCGTATTTGTCATTAACTGTGAAGGGCAGCTCTAATGTAATCAAGATAAATTACAACCCTAAATAGGAAATTAATTAATTTTGCACACAGCAGAAATGCAGAGGAGACTGTCTAGTAGCTGTAACTAACATGGAAATATTTGTATATTGCTGGTTTAGAGGTAAAGGAAAGGGCAGAAACTTTCTTCCTGGGAAGGAAATTAAAAAAGAAGGAATCATGCTGTGTGTGATCTGTCGTATGGTAATCACGGTGTGCTGCCTGCAAGGGAAAGGTGACTCCTGCAAAAATGACTGTGAGCTTTTTTTTTCTCCTTTCCTTTTTCCTTTTTTTTTTTTTTTTTTTTTAATAATCTTACTATCATCACGGAAAGTTTATTGCCAATTAACTTTATGGGGAGGGATGATAGTGGTGGTAAGCCATTAATGAATACAGTCTGTATTTATGCAGAGGTGAGCAGAATTAATAGAACTTAACTTGCTTTTTAAGCTGGGCCATAGCCTTGTCCCTGGATATCAGACTGAGATAAACTGCTGGGATAAGAACCTGCATTTTGTTAAAAATCAGAACACATTTTCTTTTATTTATTAGAGTTAGTCATAAAACTCTTATTGGAAATAGCACATAAATGAGCTCCTTATCCATAAAACCATTGAAACATTACATTACATTTACTACCTGTGGTACACAATTAGGCTCCCATTCACTTGTAGAACCATTTCCTCCAGCCATTGCTGATTTTGAGACAAGCTGGCTTTCTGTTAAAAAGTGGAAGTTTAAAATCTCTCTCTTTCTCTCTGTGCCCTGCTACTCAGAAGGTGTTATTTCAGACAAATCTGCCAAAACAACCCCTTACCATGTTTATGAACTGTGTCACCATCTGTTGAACTGCTCTTCAATTATTTTCTCTTTGCATGGTGAAGTTATTTAGATAGTCTTTTGCTGGCATTCCTTAATAATAGTTTTAATTATAAATAAAATACTTACTCTATTAACCCATCTGCAATTAATGTGCAATACTAAAGATGATCAAGATCAGGCACATAAAAGTTATTCTTCACCACCTCCATTTGCAAAATGAAGTCCAGTTTGAAAGGGAGGTTCCAGACTTGCCTTTAAGTTCAGTTATTGAATATATGCCTTAATAATTTACTTAAATCCTTCATATATATATTTTTTTTTTATTGTGAAGCTTGAATTTCTCTAAGTTTAGTTTGGTGTTGAGATCTAATCATTCTCCAAGACTTGATACATTATCCTATGGTTTGTTTTCTTTCTCAAATGATTGCTTCCCTCACTTTAAATCCGACTGAGCTCGATGTGACCACGAGAGGCAGCTGGAACTGTCCTGAAGCAGGCTGGGGAAAAGCTGATCATACCACCAACTTAATGAATTTTCTCCTCTGTAAAACTGGTCCAGCAGCTCTCACCTAGTGTGACTTCAATTTCAGAAGCCTGCAGATTGCAGGAGAATCTGGCTGTAGCCCCTCCTCAGAGTGAGGAAGATGAAATTCTTCACTGGCTTTTAATAGAAGAAAGAGAATTGAGATTTGACATCTCCAAGGTGGGTGAATTCATGGCACAGCTAAAATTTCAGCTAATTGGAAATAATGGAGCCACAGGAGGGTGCTGTTAGCATTTATTAACCTGCACAAACAGCTCTGCAGATGGTTTTAGGAGGATGAGAGGCTTGCAGAGCGTGTCCAGAGCTCTACGAGCTGCTGGAGATGCAGGGCACAAGTGATGTGAGGAGTGGCTGAGGGAGCTGGGAAAGGGGCTCAGCCTGGAGCAAAGGAGGCTCAGGGGGGACCTTGTGGCTCTGACAACTCCCTGACAGGAGGGGACAGCCAGGGGGGTCGGGCTGTGCTCCAGGGAACAGGGACAGGAGGAGAGGGAACGGCCTCAGGCTGGGCCAGGGCAGGTTCAGGTTGGATATTGGGAATATTTATTCACCAATTGTCCACCCTGTCACAGCTGCCCAGGGCAGTGGAGTCCCCATCCCTGGGGGGATTTAAAACTTGGATGTGGCACTTGGGGACAAAGATCAGTGGTGGCCTGGGTGGAGCCAGTTGAACTGGATGTTCTTAGAGGTTTTTCCAATCTAAACACTTCTATGATTTGATGAAAATTTAAAAAAAACAAACCCAAACTAAGGTGCCCTTCAATTTACCTACCAGGTCTCTCTCCTGTGTGGTATAAGAATTTTGTCTCTTCTAAATCATGTTCCATTGTTGAAACTTGATACCTTCTGTAGTAGAAGGATCAAATTCTACCCAAATTCAGAAAATAATACGTTTTTAGTATTTCAGTTTCATCTGGGTCATGTGCACCTTAACAGAACTGTGCCCAGGATGAATTTTGGTGCTCCTGTGTGCGTGATGGTATTTAATGCCTTGGACACAGTTCCCTCCTCACACTTTTGCTGCCACTTGCTTCAGAAAATCATTTGACTTTGGAGCGGATCCGGTCCTTGGTGAACTGTTCCTGCACTCTTTTTGCTTTCCCTTCTTTGAGTGTGGAAATTTCAGATGGGGAGGAGGAAAGCTTGTTGGCTGAAACAATTATAACACAGTCATTAATTGGACCAAATTAATCACTGTGCTCAACACAGCAACCGGGCGCTCTTCACTTTCTGCAGTGGTGAATGGGAAAATCTCAATAATCACCTTTCCTCTTACACGTGCAGGAATTTGAGAGCATTTGTAAAATTTTCATGCCAAAAGGGATTTCAGATTAAATAACAATCCCGGTGTACTTGTTATAGCATTTATGCATTTTATTCTCTGTAAATACCTTTTTAAACTGCTTTATGAGCCTTCCTCACAGCAGGTGCCTGGTTCAGAAAGCCTGAGCAAATGAGGAGCTGGAATTACATTTCCAAACATGACAGAGGAGAATATTCCATGAGTGCTTCCGTGAATAACGATGCAAATTTAGAAAATCTTAACAGGTTCCTGCCCTCAAATCTCTTCATATCTTTAGTTGGGTAAATTTACTGAAAATGTGGTCTTTATCTTTTTGTCTTCTGAAATGACAATTTTCTGTGAACAAAATTTATTTTTAGAGAGTTTTCCTGGACTCAAAACTACTTAATAATTTTAAACATTTTATCTGAGATGTATATTCCAAACTGTGTATCCGTATTTGTCATTAACTGTGAAGGGCAGTCTAATGTTCAAGAATAAATTACAACCCTAAATAGGAAATTAAACTTAATTTTGCACACAGCAGAAATGCAGAGGAGACTGTCTCAGTAGGCTGTAACTAACATGGAAATATTTGTATATTGCTGAGCTGCAAAAGGATTTTTATTTTCAATTGCCCCAAATTTCCACTCACATTTCCAATTTTTTTATTTATTTATTTATTTTTTTAGTTCTATTTTTTGGGGATTTTTTTCTGAGTTTATCTGAAAGGATTGTGGTCCTTGTTGTTATTGCTGGATCATGTGCATGTTCCTAATGTGGATTTTCTCCATGCTTGGAGCCAGCTGTGCATATACTGCTTATCATCACCACACCCATCTGAGCCCTTGTGGGAAAGGCTTTTTAGAAATAACCCAAATCTGCAATTTTCAGATTTCTTTTTTGGTTTTACAGCCAAACCTGAACTGGCCATCCAATCTCCCTCACCATGAAATGGTGAAGAAAACAGTTCAGAAGATTTTAGTAACAATTAAATGGGGTGTATAGTCAGAACATTTCAATCCAAGTGTTGCAGAAACTTCATGAATGGTTCACTTGTAATATTGAGCTGCTTTGTGTCTTGCAGGTAAATAATTCAATATACACAGGGATGCAGGGACCTGAGAGCTGCTCACATGACTGAAACTCACTGAAGACCTCAGCAAGCTTGGTAATGCTCCCTTAATTACTGAAGCTGTAAGTATTTAGGAGCAAACCCGTTCTGTGTGATTTATGGGACCAATTTTGCAGGTTTGCTGCTCTTTGCCTTTGGAATCATTGGAGGTTTGGATGAGGAGCTTCATTCCGACTAAATATGAACGGGAGAGATTTGTGGGGATCTTTTGATTAAAGCAAATGGACCAGATCTTCTGGTGCTGCCAGGTAATATGGGAAAGGTAATAAAGGATGGACACAGGCAAAATGGAAAGATTATCACTGATGGCGCCATGGTATTTTAATTCTCTGTGTGAGATCTGTGTGGAGTCCTTAGGAACTGCAAGGCTTTTCCAATGCACCCATCCTCTCTAAAATGAAAAAAAAATAGAAAAAAAAATCCAGTTTGAACGGGCTGTGATTATTTTATGTTTGTTTTAGGTGGCAAAACAGAAATGTCCCTGAGCTGTGTGGTACTTTGTGGCTGCACTGCAGCAGGGTTTTTCACTGACTGGCGCCTTGTTTACAGCTCCTTCCCACAGTAAATCTCCCCTATTGTTTTGTCTTTATTGGCTGTGCCAGAAGGCTACTGAGCTAAAGCACCTAACAACTCTCCTCCAGTGCTTATGAACCCTTTCCCACTGCTCATCCATCATTTTAACAGGCAGTTATCCTGATGTAAGATATCTGGAATCTGCAATCACTCAGAATGCTCAGGATCTGTAATCAGTATGGCTTTTGGAAGCAACTGTTCATTTTATAGAAATGATATAAAATTAGCATGGGAAAAAAAGAAAGAAAAGATGAACTGTGTTGCTTAATTCATTTCAGGAAACTTCTCCAGCCCAAAATCAAGTCAGGTCTCCAAATCCTTGACTCTGGTTGCCTGATTTTATGATGCCTGCATCCTTTCTCTGAGCTTTTTATAATAGAAGGAGATCCTGGAAGCCACGCATTTCAGCATCATTTGTTTTCAGTGAGGTGGTTCTGTAGGGCTGTGGGTTTCTCCCTTTGTCTGTCTGTTTATTTGGGGCATAAACCACATTTCTGAGCACCATGGGTAAGGCACAGATTGACCTTTCTCTCTGAGTTAACATCTGGTTCCATGCAGGACATCCATGCCACGGTTGGAACTCGATCTCTAAGGACCTTTCCAAGCAGGCTATTCTGTGATCCTATGATAACTGGTTTATCAAATGGCTCAGCTGCCAAACCAAGGGCTTGTAGAAGTTTTTTATCCTCAGCAGATTCAGCTGTTGGACAGGGCTCTGAACAACCTGGGCTAGTAAAGGTGTCCCTGCCCATGGCAGGGTGGTTTTTAAGGTCCTTCCCAATCCAGACCATTCTGTGATCCTGTGTTTGCAAACCCTGAGCTTCCAAAAAGTAAACTGAATTCCTCATGGTGCACTCACTGGAAATTCTGAACTGAAGGGTTGTCAAAAACCTCTAGGGTTTTGTCTGTCTTGGTGTGTTTGGGCCCAACTGGATGCCCAGTGCCTCCACAAAGCCCTTCCATCAGCCAGACAGGGGCAGGAAAATGTAATCAATGGCTCGTGGGTTGGGATAAGGACAGGGAGGGATCACTCAGCCACTCCTGTCACAGGCAAGACAGACCTGATTTGGTGAAATTATATCAAATCTGAGTAGGGGTAACCTTAACACCCCTTCCTCTCACCTTCCTTCCTCCTGAATGCTCTCCCCTGTCCCCCACAGGACTGTTCATTTTTCCAAATATTCTTACAGGAATTCTTCACTATTTTATGATCCGGACCATGCTAGCTGCCAATACCATTTGAAGAATTAGCTAATTGTAGTTATTTAACAAACTCTCTTCCATTTGAGAACTTGGTGATGATGCCTCTGGTTGTCTTTAGTTATTCTCAGTAGAGTGAGTCACAGAAGTCAAATATCCCAGAGTATTGTCCATCTTTAATGGAGTAGGATGGAAAATGGGAACCCCAGGTTTGCCAGCACTTTATACTTCCCCAGCTTTGGATAAAGCTTTTTGGACTGCAGCAATTTATTTGATTTTAATGACAGAGAGGAGGAAACGTCATTTTTCAGTCATTTCACACATGCCATTAGCAACATAATTTGAAAAGATAATGATTTACAAACCACCTGCTGTCTGGCAGATGTTTAAATATTGGCACGTGCTTGGAATGTGGTATGGAAGATATCTGAGGGCTTTAATTGCCCACTAATGCAGTGGCTTCTGCTCAGTGCAGGTTAATGAGGGAGAGTTGCTTTGCTTTTGAAGTACATCTGCCAGGGATCCTGTTTATTAGGCAGCCAAAAAGGATGATCTTCAAAGATTTAGTAGGTTCTTTGTGACTGTTTTTATGTTAGTTGCCTTCGAATGGCAAGGAATGAGGAAAAACTTCAGGTTTGTAATAAAGTGAGAGCTTTGGAAAGCATTTCCAGAAAGAAGCTCACGTCATGACCTGGCATGTCAAGACCAGTGATTGATATTTATCTTTATCTAAAATGTGCTGAGGATGTCTGATCTGCTCAACAGTCAGTTGGGAAACTTGTGTCAATCAGGAGCCACTTTTTGTGGCCCATGGATTCCCAAACCCTGTAAAAAGTTCAAGGTTTCTCATGGGTAACACTTCCAGCAGCTCAGGCTCACATCTTGCAGCGAGGGTTGTTCATTTGTGGGTGCACACATTCCTTTACAGCAGCAAGGCCCCAAAGCAAATTGGCACCATTTTCCACCAAAATTCAAACCTGAATCAAAAAAGGGCACTTAGCTGGAAAAGAAAGCCTTTCAGGTGAGTACCTCCAGGGAAATTTGTATCCTGGTCCAAATTCTGTTCTGAAACAACATTTGCTTACTCCTGTTCCCTTTCAGTGAAAAATAAGAAAATTCCCAGCCCCAAGCCCAGAAAATCGTACACATCAATAAGACAAAAATTGCAGTCACTGAGGCAGCAGTGGAATTGCTTGGGGGCTCTTGGAGAAACTCCTGATGCAGAAGCAGCATTGAAACGATCAATTCCACATGTGGATCCAAGTCAGGTGGAGACTGGGAACTCATGTCACTTTTTTACAGATATCAGATATTATATACCTATAAAATGTTGTAACAGTCTTGCAGACAACAGGATTACAAAGTCACCACCAGGGTATTTGAGAGGTGTGTGCTGGGAATGCCAGACAGCAGGAGTTTGCTTTAGCCACTCCAAGGGATGTGACCTCAGGGGCTGATCTGAGCAGATGGAAAAAGCTGGATTTTAGTTAAATGAGAAAAATGATAACCTATTAGGCCATGGCCTGTATGGCCAGTGAGGAGGAAGGAGCAGAGCTGGCACTTAAACCAACGTGGGGATCTTTGCATGGAGAAATCTGGCCAGGCTAGAGATGCCCCAGCTGACTGGAGTCATGGTTATGGCACAGAATTATCTTCTTCTGTCCCTCAAGGCCCTGTGCCAGATGAATCAAATACCTGTTGTTTTATTCCAAATTTTTATTCCAATTGGCAGTGATGCAATAGAAGGAATGATCACCCCTTTAGGTTGTTCAGATCACTGAAAATGTTCAAGGTCGCTGAAAAACTGGATTTTAAACATCCTTGTATTTACCCAGCTTACAAAAGGATTAGAAACTTTGCTAAATCCATCTAGGTATAAATTTCAAACAATGACTTGGAGAAACATCCATAAAAATGGAAGCACTGTCTCCCAAATGTTCCCTTTGATGCATGAGGGTTTTACTGAACTGTGGAGCTACTTCTGCTGCAGCCTGATTCCTTCTCCTGTGACTCTCAATTCTCTCAGCCATAATTTTGAGTGATTAATGATTGAAATGTTATTTAAATCACTGAGCCTTCCTCTGTCAGAATTCAAAACTAACTCACTAATGTAGAGAAAACTGAAGAATCTGTTTGTTGTTTTTTTTTTCTTCTTTTGAAAAGTGCTAAAATCTTTGATATTTTTGTTCTCCACTAGAAGGGCAGCATAAAGGGATGCCTTGGAAGGAGTGATAATGTAAACATTTGCCTCTGACAGATAAAGCAGTGTGGAATAAACGGGCTCTGACAGCATTAGCAAATTTACAGCGCTGGGTTTGAAGGCATTAGCTGTGGAAAGGTTTGATAATGTCGTGGCTTTCAAATGACGGTCTCAGCAAAGCGCTTAACAGATTTGTCTACTGTTTCCCATCTGTAAATGACTACATAATTTACACTTTTAATGGGTGTTAGATTACCTGTCTGCCATCAGACTCTCAGGCTGCAGTGAATGAAAAACAGAAAACACCACTTTCCCGGGATATAAATGATTAGTTACCGTCACTGGCACCCATGTATCAACCTCGGTGTCACAGCACCGTGGCTTTGGAAAATCCGGATAAAACGGATGGTTATACCCTGCCATTAATTATATTTAAGAATTTCTGTCTATTACCCAGAGAAAGATGGCTGGGGCAAGGTTGTTTTATAGTCAAGGCGGGTTAGAATGATGTTTAATCAAAACAGTGATGTTGAACATCGATAACCTGCAGAGATAATCTCTGCCATAATAAAGGTGACCTTTAAAAAAAGGTTCCTTCACTGGAGCCTCTTTATTTTTCCCTCTTGTCTGGCAACAAAGGAAGGAACTGGAAATTGTGGAGCATTTATTATGCCATTACTAGCATTTAAAATCATAAAATAAATATTGGAGTAGGTTGAGCACATACAGATATGAATACATTTGAGAATATTTCAAGGCTTTGTAGACAGATAGAAATAGACAGCACTTGGTGACCTAACTCATTATTATCTTTTTCATAAGATCACTTGGAAAAAAATCCTAAAAAGTGAATGGCTGCACAGCTAATAAACTCTATGAAAGATAAGCTTTGGCCTCTGAATAGATTTCCACATCTATAAGAGGATGATAGAGTTTGGATGGAGGATTTTTTCATACAGTTTCAAAGTAACATGGAAATTAAAAGGAATATCATTCCTAGGATGCAAATTTATTAGCAGCTTTCTTTCCTTATTGGCATGCAGTGAGGACTCCTCCATCTGTGTGCCACACTGGTCAATCCTCTAAATTCCTTCATTGATGCATTCCTGGTACAGCCTCACTCAGCTCAGGGGAATTGAATCCAGCCGTGCTCAAAGCTGCTCCTAAACCTTCCCACTTTGTGGGTTAAACCTTGTGCCAGACTCCCCCTCTCAGTCTGGCCAGTTTCTATGACTTTAAAGCCTCCAAGATCTCAATTTCATGTTCTCCCTGGGGACCTGTGGGCAGGGGGTGGCCTTGGAACAACCAGGGCCAGGACAGAGGGATCAGATGTTCTAAAGGAGAGTTTTTGCAGCAAAAACCAGCCTTGGTTTTTGATGGAAAATATTTACTTTTGTACTGATGACACTGATATGTCTTTCACAGAGTTTGCTGGTTCATTTGCCTAAACAAGGCTGGTAAAGACGGGATCTTTCTTTAATTGCACCCTGCCATCTGAAGTTTTTATCTTCTGTCCATTTTCCTGATGCAGAAATACAGATAATTTCCCTGATCCCAAGCCATTGCCTGGGCCTCTATTATCTAAAGACTTTTGAGCACAAATGAAATTTTCAGTTTCTAATCTAACTTTGAATGATGATTTCTCCCCGTATCAAAGAGGACTGTAGTTTGTGTCTCATTTACACCAGCATTTGAGGGTCTGATCTACTGCTTATTACATCTATTGCCAGTGTGATATGAACAGACCTTGGTGTAATTAAGAACTAAACCCTGTAACTCAGCCCACTAAAATAATCACGTTTAATGAAGTTTCATTTCTGTCAGGCACCCTATTTCCCATTGTGTATAATTAAACTCAAAAATAACTGCCCAGCAACTAAAATGTGTGAGAACAAAGACAAGCTGCAGTCTTGAATTTATTAACAATCCTCTATTTATTTGCAATTGTAATCTGCTATTTATATGTGAATAATAAAATTAAATTTAATTGTTCATCAAGGTGTATTTTGTTATAGTGACTCCAACTACAGCTTTTAGGACATTATGACATAAATCCAAATATTTCTAAGTAGTTACATCCAAGATATGATCTATAAAATTAATAAGAATGTGGAAAAATAATTAATATTAAGAAATTGATTGGCAGTCTCAGTGAAAGCCTTGTTTTCATTTCAAAGTTTGCTATACATTGCTAGTACTCCATTTTCCCCTTAAATTATATTTTTGTGTAATAATTCTAGATAGTCTTTCAATCCGAGGTTTTATGGGTGTCATTATTTCACAGAGGGAGGAAAGAATTACAACAGGGTCATGAAAATTTAACACGACATAAAAGTGCCTGTCTGCCGCGCTGCCAGCAGGATGGATGGATCCCCAAACTTCCTTTTATTCTCTTAGAGCCATCCCAAGGCAGGGAGAGACACCAACTCCACCAAGAGAGTGAGGGAGAGCCTGTTTTGAGCTGAAATCATCCCTTTTAGGGTATGAACCATGTTTAACTTAGGACAAAGCCTGTGCTTGGCGTTGGAGAGAGGGGATCGTTTCAGGGAGTATGAATTCCAGAATATCCACATCAAATCAGAGACATCTCACCTGGATTTTTAATCTTTTTGTAAACCTTTTTCTTTGAAACAAATACTAGATTTTAGCTAGCATAACTCAGATTTCCTCTTCATCTCTTGCTCTTTCTCAGCGCTTTAAGGATCACGCAGCTGACATGGTCAGTAATTATTGATCCCATTTTACCTCCAAGGGGTGAACCCTGCTGCACAAGGACTGATTCCCATCTCCTTCGGGCTGTTTATTGATCTGACTGGAGCAGACTTCTGAGCATCACTGGCTTTGCAGCCTGCTTTGCCAAAGAAGCAGCAGCCCGTGAGTGCTGACGTGTGTTAACTCTCAGAAATTACATTGCTTGGGGACAACAAATCCTCCCTTTTCTCTTGTTACAAACTATTGCTCTGAAAAACAGGTCAGGTCGCTGCCTGTTCATATGAATTTCTGTCTAAAAAGGTAACCAGTCCTGCTCCAGTCGTTGCAAACATATCTGGGCTGGTGTCTCGGTGTTGCTGTTACCTCTCTCTTGTCCTCTGGCTTGCTTGAGGTACACATCCCAAATCTGACAGAGCCACATCTCTGTGAAATATTGTGATATGACCAATTGATTTAGGCTGTTAAAATCATTCCTTATGTAAACATTCCCTTCTTGCTGTCCTTTACTGGTTCTCACTATTATAACAGTGTTGAAATCCACTGTGGTTGCTCAGGTTTGTCCCCAGATGTGGAGGGTTTGTGGATCTGTCAGTTTGTGCTCTGCTGCACTCACGGAGCTGCTGGCAGCAATTGGTGGTTCTTCAGATGTTTCTGGATGAAACACAGGGAAAATATTGGAAATTGCTGAGTTCCAAGAGCTGTAGGCTGCCAGGAAGGAGCTCACAGCAGGCAGAGCTGCTCTTTGCCCAAATAATGGTGCATTTTGCTTTCAGCAGCTCCCTGCAATTGTGGATCCCCACCAATGTGTGGATTACTCACCTGCCCCACTGCTGGTGCTCTCCTGTTTGTCTGCTCAGCCCTGCCAGTCCTGCTGCTGCCTGTGACACTGCCATTCCTCACCCTTGCCTCAGTGATCCTCCCTGGGCATGTCCCACTTGTGGAGAACTCACCGTGACAATGAAATCTCTACAGCATTTTTCCAAGGTGCCAACTCTCCCTGTGCCAGGTGCTGGCAAAGCATCCCTGAACATCTGACTCCCTGTGAAATCTAACATCTGCTTTTCCTTTAAATCTCATGCTTATCCTTACTCAGAGAGAAAGAGCAAACGCCGAAATAATCTGTGTTTTGGGTGGTTTGTGATGCATTTTCCTAACGCTGAATTCAACGTGAATTTCCTAACATGAATTAAAAAAATCTGGTGAGCCAAGGCCAAAATAGCTGACCCTGGCTGGAGGAAGATGGCTAGCAGAAGTTTTTAGGGGCATTTAAGAGCTTTCACACATCAAGCTCCTTTCTACCTTTCATGCAGGGCTGGAATGGTGTGGAGACCCAGATAAGGGCGACTGTCCCCATGTCAGGCAGAGCAGATGGCCCTCACTGGAACCTCAGGGAACAGAGATTTGAGCTGTCTGGGAAGAAAATATGAAGGTGGAAGTCTGGGCTCGCAGCATTTGGGGTCTTGAGCCACACCTGAGCAGCACAGGAGTGTGGGAAGCAGCAAAGGCGGCATCAGATGCTGAAGGGATCCCATCCCAAAATTGAGGGGAATGCACTGCACATTCCCGAATGAGCACCTTTGCCAATAAGGCTAAAAATCCCTGAGGAGAAAGCAGGATGGACACAAATGCCACTGTGTGGATGGCCCTGCTTTCCTGGGAGTCCTGCTGGGAGATTCCAGTGGTTGGTAAATCCTGTGGGAATGCCAGTGCTGAAGTGAGTCGGGTGAGGAATGGAGGAGGACAACACCCTGAGAAGATCTGTGTGAGTCACTGAAACTGTGCTTAAAATCCCAGCAATATAGAAACCCAAACAGCACCAGGAAATTGTGAAGATTATTCCTGGGAAGGAATTGTTCCCTGTAAATTGTTCCCAGGGTGCCCAGAGAAGCTGTGGCTGCCCCTGGATCCCTGGCAGTGTCCAGGGCCAGGCTGGACATTGGGGCTNGGAGCAGCCTGGGACAGTGGAAGGTGTCCCTGCTATGGAAAGGGTAGCACTGGATGGGCTTTGAGGTCCTTCCAACCTCAACCAGTGTGGGATTCTCTACCTCCTTAAAAACGTTACCTGAAATATAAAGTGACAGGTATTTTTTTTCATTAAATGCTCCTTGTAACCCTCCTTGTGATGCTCCTTGGTATGCACTCACCAAATCAAAAGTGGTGATGAAACTGCCGTGTGATTTAGAAAGAAATAAGGATGTAATTTTGCATTCTGGATTGTGCTGCTGGTGACAGCAGTCAAATGGCAGTCTTTCAAGGGCAGGAGCAGGGATAATCATCTTGGTCAAATTACAGTTTTAATTTGAGAAAAACTTCTTTCCTTACTGAGAATATTACCATGCATATTTCCATTTTATTAGTGTATGTACACAACTGCTCAGTTATTTGCATGTTATAGGATTTTATTTTATACTTAGCAAATGAATGACATCCAAGCAATTTTAGATTTAATTTGATCAATATTTAATGAATTACAATTATCATTACAACTCAGAGTTTTGCACTGCTGTACATTGATGCATAATATTTAATCAAAGGGAGAGAGAGACTAAAATGTAACTGGAAAACAGCTATCCAGTTTATGTTAAAGAAATGTAGTAGGATTATTAACCAAATTACAGGGGTCTAATTCAATAATTTTCCTAGTTACAGCTTTAAAATTGAATTCCAAGAGCATTTCCTTGATTCGTATTTTTAAATGCCGGTAATGTGTGATTTAAAAAGTGCATACACAAAGAGCAAAATTACTCTGTGGTATCAGAGTCTGAAATCTCTGCATGATTGGAAAATATTCCAGGTTCTCTACCTGGGAAATGGGAATAACAGATAGAAAGGATATCAACCTACAGGGATAGAATAGTCAATAGATTAGGTTTATGCACCTCTTTTTTATCTCTCAGGGTCTGATACTTTTTTTTGGTTGCAGGGAGGAAATAGCTGAGTGGAATTCTGTGGCCTCCAGGGCATGGGAAGCCCCATCTGGGTTATAAAAATGGCTCCACTCAGGCCTTAAAGCCACAATTCCACCTTCAAGAGAGACCTGAGCTCGAGGATATGGTCCTGTGGTGGTGCTGGGTTGATGACTGGACTTGATGGCCTTGATGATCTTCTCCATCCATATTGATCCTGTGATTCCAGGGTCAATTCCTGCTTTAATTCCTGTGTGTTAGGTAGAGCCAGAAAGTGAGGTGGGGGAATTTGTGCTGGAGAAGCCACGGAGAGGAAAACTCTGTCTGTGAATTGCTCTTACTCTTTGAACTTTTTAAAGAAAAGTTTACTGTGTTTCATTTCCAATTAAAAAAGTGTTTATGACCTCACAGTGGTAAAACAGTCTGTGTTCAACACTGCCAGTTACAGCTAAATGAAAATGAAAGAATTTTGAGCTTAATGGTAATTTTCCTCATTTGAAGACATTTGTTGAGGCAGCATTTTGGGATGCAGTCTGTGGTTCTGGCCATGTGGGGTGATTTACCACACTGCAGCAGCCCCTTTGGCTTGGAGTCGTGACTGGAGTTACATTCTGGCCTTTTAAAAGTGTTTTGCTAATAAGAAATGAAGAGTGTGAAAATCTAAAAGCAAAAGACAAATAACATCCGAGCTGAAAATGTTTATCTGGGTAAAGGTTTTAGAGTCGAGGAACTGCACAGCCCAGCCTCGTTTAGCATTTTCAGGACTGGACTCCTAATTCGTTTATTTTTGTCATAAATCATGCTGTTAAATAATGCACTTGTGTACTTCTTAGTTTCTGGATGTAATAACATTTTTTTGAAATGGGTAAAAATGCCCAAATTCGAATATCATTAATACGTGTAAAGCACAAGTTCCGCGTCCGACGCTATTCATCACGTCCCAAATTAATCATCAGGGACAGAACCCAATAGCTCATTTCAAGCAAAGGCCAATAGCTCTTGGGGAAATTAAATCATCTTTCAGAAATATTTCATTCTGAAAAGCTAATAATTCAATGGAAATGGATTTTTAGAGGCGAAACCTGAGTGTGTTACATAATCTTTGTGTAGGGTTCGCCATCTCATACATTAACATTTCATGTCACATTTTAAAGCAGTTTGTTGAAAAATAGTTTACACTGTTGTTGTGAGTGTCACAATCCTTTAATATGTCTGAAGTGATAATAATATTGTTTGGGAGCTCAAGGGAACATCACTTAAATCTGATTGAGACAAGCAGAGGCAAGCACAAAGGAAGCAACAGATGCAGAGCAGGAAATTCTTATTTTTGCAATGACACTTTTATCTCATCTCTTCCCTCCCCTGTTCTACCGGAGAAAGAGGTGTCCAACCCTTTCTGCAAAACACTGTGCAATCTGCTGTTCTCTTACCCTCCCCTCCTGCTGTGGCAGCTTCATGGACAATGGGAGAGGCATTAAAAATTATGTAATTTTATTTCACTTCAATTTAATTTTATTTTTAACTTTGCTCCTTTAGGTAGGAGACAGCTCGTGGCTATGCAGGGAGGGAGGAAAGGAAGGACCTGCACCCTGTCCTAGTGGGAACAGGGGGTATGATGTCCTTGGAAGGGGAAAGGCTGGTTTGGGAATTTTTTTGTTCCAGGAAGTGTTTGTAACTCTTGACACTTGACAGTTATATTGGTAATTCATAAACAGACCTATAAAAGATTATTCTTACTATTATTTAATTATAATACCATAATATTATAATATTGTAGTATTATTATTAAATTTAAACCAGTTCAGGTTTGCACTGTGAAAGGAGCAGAGCTTGTGCTGGATGTTGTTTCATGTACTTTCGGCTCTGTGTCAAACTGATGCCTTGATTTAGCTTTCTTTCTTCTGTATTTAGCTTTGGGGTGTTTCTAGGCTTCATAAAGTGCTAAAAACCTTTGTTCCCAGTGTTTTAGACAAAACATTGCTCTCAGTTGGAAAATCCAAAACACTTTGCTGTCTCAGAGCCCCAAAATATGGGAATGAGGGGGGAGCAAGCTTGGGGTGGTTGGCATCATCACCTGAAGGTGTCATTGGGAATTCCCAATACTTAATAAGCAGAAATTATAAAAAAAATATCTCAGTGTCCATTTTGGGTGTAGCCTCACGAGGAGAATTTGTCTGCCCTGAATGAACATTTAGGCCTGAATTAAATTTGTCTGCTTTTATCTCTTAACTTTGTCTGGCCTCTGTTTCAGGTGAGCCTTGTTTTAGGCATCAAAATAAGTTTGCAGTGGAATCTTCCCAGTGCCTGGAAGGCTGGAATGTGCCCCAACAGCCAAAGGAGGGGTTGTTTTGCAAGTTTTCAGAAAATATTTGGTTTTCCTTTATTGGGATTCTCTGTTTCTAAATACCCGGAGGTGCAGGAGGGGCGACCATCAGCAGAGCTCACAGTTTGGGGGTGCTCTGATCAGTCCTTGGGCCACTCACCCCACAAAGGATGGAAAGCCCAGCTCTGCCCACGCCTGGAGATCCACCCTGCCCCACAAATCATTTGGGGTTCCTGTGCTCACCCCATGGGCCCCTCATTCCATAAAGGATGGACAGTTCAGCTCTGCTCACTCCTGGAGATCCACCCTGCCCCACAAACCATTTGGGGTTCCTGTGGTTACCCAATGGGCCACTCATTCCATACAGGATGGACAATTCAGCTCTGCCCACACCTGGAGATCCACCCTGCCCCACAAACCATTTGGGGTTCCTGTGCTCACCCCATGGGCCACTCATTCCATAAAGGATGGATGATTCAGCTCTGCTACAGCTGGAGATCCACCCTGCCCCACAAACAATTGGCCCCACGCTCCTGAATCCTTTCGGATCGCTCCCAGCACGGGCATAACTCAATCCGTATGTTTCGCCTGGGTGACATATTAATTATTGATCGCGCCTAATGAATATGCTAATGAGCAGAACCGCGGCATTCCCGCTGCCCTGCTGTGCTCTCCAGGCCCTCATGCATTTTTTAAGATGTGTCTGGAGCAGGAAGAGTCTGGGGCTCCGTAACGAAGGCTGCACACAGAGTTCAAGGGCTCTGCTCGTCCTTTGTGGGGAGCAGCAGGAACACGCTCAGTCTGATGCCATTCCTGAGATGTGGAATTAGATCATCCACTCCCTGCCCATGTAGATGGGTGAGGGTATCAGTGCCTTCCCATCAGGCTGGGGGTGAGGTGTGACCTGGTTTTCCACTTCAAACGAGGGGAGAAGGGGAGAAAAACAAGTGGGAAGGAGTTCAGCACAGCGGTGCAGTCGATAATATATTAAAACCGTAGAACTCCTTCTGCCTGCATTTACAATGAGATGGCAGGAACTGTAAAACCTCTCTGTCTCCGTGCTGGCTTTCATCCTTGGGTGGAACAACAGAAAGGAAACAAAAAGTTCCTCTGGTGAGGCCTTGGCTGTGGGTTTTGGACACAGCCTGGGGCAAAGGCCAGGGTTTAAATTGCTTCACTCTGCAGAGCCCTGGGTGCTCTGGAGGGTCTGCAGGGACCTCAGCAGATGCTTTCATCACCCTCCGTGGCTGGAACCATCCATACAATAGCACATATTAGAGCAAGGACAATTAAAGCAATAACAGAGAGGAAAATGGGAATAGTTTAGTGCACCAGGCTGGGACAAAAGTGGCATTGTAATCCTTTACAAAAGGAGCCAGAAGTGCATCTTGAACACGTTACCTTGAGCACTGATAAAATATTATTCTTGAAGCTATTAGATTGCAGAGGAAAAAAAAGCCCCTCTTCTGATTTTTGAACAGTGAATGATTTCATTTCAGCAATTGTTATTTTACTGTTGTTTTTCAAGTGTTAGTAGGCTCTCTCCAGTACCTGGTAAATTAAATGATGCTGCAGCTGCAGGCCAAGGGCCCACAAGAAATCAAACAATACCTAACGAGAAGTGCCACAAAAGCCTTGACTCCAAAGCACAGTGTGGGTGTTAATAAGTGAGTAAAGGAGTCTTAGAAAAAGGCCATGACCTCGAGCCACTTCCACAATCAGTTTTTCTTATTTATAATTCTATTTCAAAATTCTTCTGAGGGTTTGGAAAAGTTCTTCCTTTGGTGGGGATTAATTCAGGGAAATGTCAAGTTCATCCGTGAGGAGCTGGGATGGGGCTGCAACTCAATCACAGATCATCCACTTTTACCATGTTACAAGTTTGTATATTTGAATTTTAGGGCAAGCCAAAGCACTGATATGTGGCATAAACTTGAAGAGAGATTTTTCCCCAAAGCCTGGTGACAACATCTGAGATCTCCATAGTTTATAAAAAGGGAAGTTTTGTTACTATAAAAGAATATAAACATAATCATAACAAGATCACGTTTTTTCCCCCTAGCAGGAGCAGATAAGATTCCTCTTTCAGCCAGGGATAAATGTTTCTTATTGATCCATCAGCTGTGTAACAAGAGTGTTGAGATGAAATAGTTTAAACTGCCCTGAGGTTTCCTTCTTATCTTCAGAACCAACAAAAATTCTAAACCTTTTCATGGAATGCCAGGCTGCAGAACATCCTGTGCCTTCACTGGCTGGATATATTCTTCTAAACAGGTTTTTTCCTCAGGGATTTGCATTGAAAAAACAGGGATTGTCCCTGCTTCTGGAGCTGGGTGCCTTTAAAAAGCCCTGTCCTGAAAGATTGGCGTAAATTGCTGATTGTTTTTCTCTCTGCTAATCACAGAGCCATGGAGTCACTCAACACCAGCTGATAAAGGAACCTCTCTACCCTCTGGATATTTGCTTTTGTATGTTTTTCTCCTCCCCAAAATGAAAAGTGGGATATGAAAAATGGGTTGCCAGAAGCTGGTAGTCTGGGCAGAAGCAATACAGGAGGTGCTACACTGAAGGAAGGGAAAGGCTTCTGCCTCAAAGGTAAACAAGAATAAACTCTGTGTTTCTGTGCTTACCCTTGGGGGTCAAAGCAATAAATACTCTGTTTTCCTTGCTTGAAGTTTATACTTTCTGTAGGAATGTGATTTTGCTTTCAAAAAAAAGCCTTAATTCTTCTTCCTTGTGAAAACAAATTTCATCACCAGCCCATAAATAATTGCAGGAAAAAAATAATAGCAGCCTAATTTACATCTAACCTTTCTTTTTAATGATTAATGGATACTATTTATGTAAACTGTTTCTACATTCCAGCGTGAAATGAAATTTAAATTGCAAATTTTACAGTGGTGTATTTTAACCAGTGACCCTTTCCCCAATCACAAATTAAAAAAACCCAATTACATTTGTAATAAAGATGCTAATGCATTTCTTGTTTTTAGGTCATGTGAAGCTCTTGCTGCCAGCGGCTTTCGTTCTCCCCCCTGATGAGCCACTAAAATGCATTTTCCAAAGTGCTCCAGGATGTGTGGATGGGGAGGAATTCCAGAGGCAGCCGGAGCCTCAAGGTCCCAGGGCTGTGTCACATGGATTTGGGGTCTGGAAGGGCATGAGGGACAACAGGGATGAGCCAAAGGGGTGTTTGTGGGGGGAAATTGTGGCAGAACTGGGTGCACTTGGATACCTTAGGGCTGCTGGTCTTATGGAGGGAACGGGGGCAGAGCTTTCCAGCAGGATGTATTTTCCTCCCCAAGGCAGAACACCAGAGAGATACACATCAAAACCACTTGAGAAGTCTTTTTTATTTTTAAGGCCTCTTGTTTTGGCGGGTAAGGGAGCCTTATTCTATTTCTGTAGCGGTACACTGTCAGAAAAGTGTGTGATTAAATATTGTATTTGTGTCTGTACGTCTGTGGGGGCAAGAAGAAAGGTGATAGGAGAAAAAAAACAGAAGAGTTTTCAGAAAGACAGAGTTTGGGGACTGCATGAGGCTGCTCCTGACAGCTTCAGCAGACTGAGAGCTGCAGTGCTCATCATTTTTGCTGCTCTCTGTGTCCAGCAGCATGAAAATATCGCTTTACCCACAGACTGAGCAAACCCATTCTGTGAAACATTAAATGTGGAGCCCCTGGGTGTCGTTTCAGGATTTGCTTTGCAGAGTAAAAGAGCCCTTTAATGGCAGGTGTATAAACCTCCTTAGCTGTGCTTTTGAAAGCTGTGACAGATGACCCTGAGGAATTTGGAGCTGTAAATTCTGCAGCTCTGTTGTTCCTGGCTGGGGCAGATCCTCGGGAGAGGGAACACCACCATGTGGTGAGGATTCCCAGGGTCAGAACTGTGCTGGGAATGGCCAGGATTGTGGGAAGGCAGCGAGAGGATGAGGCAGCCCTGGCTGTGTTTTGGAGTGGTACAGATAAGAAACTTTTGTGTGTGACGTTTTACAAGGAGAAATGGAGATTTGTAACTAGTTAGGGAAAGGTAAAAGAGCTCAGCTGCTATTAAAGGAGAGGTTTGGAAAACAAGCTGAGGAGCATTTGTGAGAGCTGAATGCTCTCCAGCTGGGATGAAGAGAACAGGACGTGGCTGCTATAAAAGGAGAGCACAGACTCACAGAATCATTAATGTGGGAAGAGACCTTTGAGATTTTCCAGTCCAACCCATGCCCTGACACCTAAACTAAACCATGGCACCAAGGGCCACATCCAGTCTCTTTTTAAACACATCCAGGTATGTGACTCCACCACTCCCCTGGGCAGCCCATTCCAGTGCTTTATCACTCTTTCCATAAAGAACTTTTCTCTAATATCCAACCTATACTTCCCTTGGTGCAGCTTGAGACTCTGTCCTCTCGTTCTGCCAGTTGTTTCCAGCTGGGGAGCATTTGTGGAGGAGCCATGGAAGATTCTGGAGAGAGAGTATTGATGGTTGTGCTGTGAGATGAGAAAGGGCTGACACCTTCCCAGTGCGTGTGGGGTCTGTGCCAGCACAGGACAATAATTCACGAGTGCAGTGACCTCCCTTTAACTTGCATGGGACCAACTTCTGTGTGCCACAGGGGCTGGAGCTGGGTGGGATTTAAGGTCCTTTCCAACCAAACCACACTATGCTTTTAGGGTTCTGTAATAACTGAGCACCCTGTGCTCCAAAACCCCCCAGAGTGGCCTTGGGCACAGAGGCTCTGAATCCACTCTGATGGCCTTGGCACAGCACATTCAGATTTGTGGTTTCTGGACTCCAGAAGGGCAGCCCAGTGCTGGTGTTTTTGCTGCATCACTGGCAGTACACGAATTTGGTTAGCTCTTATCACAGCATTCAAGAGACTCGTTGCAATCCCTTCTCTCTGTGACATGATATAATTGCTTGCCCCAACAATTTATTAACACACAATGCTGCCACCAGCCTTGAGCTCTGCTGTTGTGTGGTTTTTAGAGTTCCCTGCTATTGTTCTGGTCAGCAAAAGCCCACCTGACCTTGCCTCTTTGCTTAATAACTCCTCAGGAAGAGTCATTTACTCTGATTTCTCTGTGCTCTCAACGCTCTCTTCTTATTTTCCCAGTTAATTTCTCGCTGGAAGTGTTATGTAGGTACAGCTAAGAGGCTGGGGCCCTTCAATAATTCATTTAATTCATTTTTTTCTGTCATTGTACAGTGACCAAAGCACTCAGCTCGAGCGACAGAATTCACACAAAGCCTGATGCTCTGGCTGCCCTTCAGAGGAGGCTCCTGGGTTCAGATCTTTCTTGACAAAGAGGCAACAAATTGATTTAATGGACTGTTATAACCTCAGCCAAGGCTTCAGATTAGTACAAAACCACTTTTTCCACCCTCAGTTACTTCCCAAGTGGAAGTTAGTGGTTCTTAGTGAACATGAACTTATTCCTGATGATATTAAAAGCAGCACTGCCGGGTTTGTAAATGAATGTGGTTTAACA
Source organism: Malurus cyaneus samueli (assembly GCA_009741485.1). NCBI lineage: Eukaryota > Metazoa > Chordata > Aves > Passeriformes > Maluridae > Malurus > Malurus cyaneus. The sequence goes on from CM019221.1 coordinate 1,549,984, forward strand.
GAGTCCATAATAGACAAAAATGAAAGTTTGACTGTTTCACCTTTAATGAAGGTATTCAGGCAAGGCATTGCTTATATTGCTTAAGCAGTTCCAGCAATAATACAGCACTGAAGATGCTGAACTTGTTAGTTTGTTGATTGCATGGTTGTGTCAGGGCTAATCATGACTGACAAATAATTGAAGCAGTGTTTCTAACTCTATTAAAGGATATATTCCAGCAGCCACCAAATCCTCATCTGAAAGGCAAATCCTGTGTGCTGCAGCCCACTGAGAGCCTTTCCAAGCTATGCACACGGCAAAATGTTTGTTGTGCTGCTAGATGTGAATATTGACTTTTAATTTACCCCTTAAAATGAAAATCAGGAGGGAAGAAAACCTCATCCAAAGGGTTTTAGTCCTTCTTATTTAAGCAATTATCAGAATATGCTTAAGGAAACACGATGCAAGATCCCTCTTCCGTGACTTGCAATTTACCCTGATGGGGAAGGGAAGGCTTTGGTGGCTGCTTTAGTTTTGCTTTAAATGAATTTTTTTATTTTGTACAATCTCCTCTGTTGTGAGGGCAGAGAATGAAACCACTGCCTATTTCTGCTTCTTCCAAGTGAAACTCCTGCAGGGACACCTTCCACTATCCCAGGTTGCTCCAAACCTTGGCCTTGGATGCTTCCACAGATGGAGCGCAGCTGCTCTGTGCCAGGGCCCAATATCCCATCTAAACCTAGTTTGGAACCAGTTTAAAGCCATTCAATCCTGTCTGGGCTTGTTCCAGAGCCATCAGGTCAGAAGGGTTTCCTGAGGTGGGTGTTACCTGGCTCCTGTCTCTTTGGATCAGGGTTTTGGGGTGGGCATGGAGGTGTGACTGCAGGTTTGGGGCAGGTTCTGCACTAAGGACATGCTCAGGGGCAGCACTGTCCCAGAATGTCCCCCTGGGGACAGTTGGAGCACAGCTCTGGATCCCATGCCTGCAGATTTGGCACCTCAGACCCTTCTGCTGCTCCACCTGCAGCCCAAGCATGTCCTGCTCCCTGGAGCATCCTGTAAAGCATCCTAAACCCTCCAGACAAGGATTTCCTCTCCAGGGAGGGCTTTTCTTGTGCTGCTCTCAGAGCGTGGATTTTAAACCCCTTTCCACCCTACTGAATTGCTGTTGTTTGTCTCTGTCCTTGCAGAGCATTTTTTAAAAAAAACCCATCTGCTTTCCTTTTATGTTTCCATGGATTCACAGAATATCCTGAGCTGGAATATCCTGACCAGGATCATCCAGTTCCACCCCAGTCCCTGCACAGACCCCCCAACAATCTCACCCTGGGTATTCCTGGGAGCACTCTCCAAATGCTCCTTGAATTCTGGCAATGTGTGGGAAACTCTAGATCACACATCCCTCAGAGGTATCAAGCTCACAAGTCAAATCCATTTGATTTATTTTTATTTATTTTCATGACTTTATTGGGTTTTTTTTTTCTACCAAAAGTAAAATAATGCTTAAGAAGAAGGTTGTCTCATGGCATTGCATTTCAAAAATTTCCAGAGTATCCAAAATAAAAATTAAAATATTAACATGAAAAACATTAGAACAGCAATAACACAATATATGACATTAAAAAAACCCAAAAAAGAATGAGAGCTACAACATTTTAGCCTCTAAAGAACACCTGCATTAGTGAAACAAGTTGAACAGGGCCATTTCAAAAAGAAAATTTTGAATGTATTTTGGTTCTATTAATTAAACCATCAGCTAAATAACTCCAGGGAGGGCTGTGAGTTTTTGCAAAGCAGCGTGAGTGGCAGAACTTGCTGTTCCCTTGTCATTTCTAGGCTGGTCTCATTTCTGCTCAGCCTGCCTTATCAGCACATCAGATGGAAATCAGATCTAGCAGAAGCTGTATTATTATTGTTTTGTTTTTCAGCAGCCATAAAACCTGACAGTTTCCTGACATTTCCAGCAATTGAGGGCACAGACATTTCAGATTGCAATGTTCCTCTGCACAAAAGCTTAATAGACTTGACGTGCTTTTCCATCTCTCCTTGTTTAAGAGGGACACTGGAGCCAAAGTGAGATGTTAACTTGCACAAAGAAAATCACAATCTGCCACTTTCTCTTTTATCTTCTGGATCAGGTCCTCGATTCCCATCAGCTGTCTCCAGTTGTGCTGAAATATGACTGAACATTTATCCTGTTCCCAGCCTTGGCGTACGCCATCCAGCACGAGCAGCTACAAATTGAGAGCTTCATACCTGTTGTTATTTTTATTTGCTATAAAGGTACCAGTTTATGCTATTTTTGTTCACTGTGGCATAAAACTGGAGTCAAGCATTGTTTTGGCCAAGCAAAATGTGATGAAATCAGGCTTTGAACAGGTTTTTTTGCTCTATTTCTGCCCTTAATTTTACTTTCATTCCAGGGTCAGCCTGCAGTGATATGACACCCTGGGTTAAAAGTCATCCTGGTGTTTGGGGGATTTTAACTTGACTGATGCTCTCAGACAAGGCTTTGAGAAGGGGAGGGGAAAAATCCCCTGTGAGGGGGACCTTGCTTGTTGAAGGGATTTGTGGTAATAAACATCCTGGCAACTAAACTTACTTAAAACCACTTATTTTTAAAGTACAGCAGGGCCTTTTCCTCCTGATAGGTGGAAATCACCTATGATGATAGGTCTCATCACCTCTGACTTTTCCTCTTGCATTTCTCCATTGTGGATAGATAAATATACCCATTGTGAACAGATAAATACTGCAAGCTGGATGGACACAGTGAGGAGGAAGGGCTAGGGCTTTAGGAGCCTTCCACAAGCATTGAGTGAGCTGCACAAAGAGCTTTCCAAACAAATTTCCTTTTTTTTTGGGTCAACCAGTCCTGAGAAACCTTGGCAAGGAGCACTCAGCACCCAGGCAAAACTCAGCTTTGCTGAGGAATGAGAAAATCCCCTGGAAAGGGACGCTGAGGGGAGAGGCAGGAGGGGTCAGTGAGAAGTCAGGGCTGGAAAGAAATAGAAGAATTCAGTGAGGATTCAGGTGGGACAAACAGGATTGCTGGAAATTGCAGGAAGGAATGCAGTCAGGTAGGTTTTAACACACAGAATATCTGTGAACTCTATGTTTGGCTTTTTTATTGCATTTCTATACACTTTAAGTACTTTGAAAACTTTTCCTTTTGAAAAGCAGCAAAACTGCATGAAACCCCCTCAGTGCAAGCCTGTGAGGTGCTTTGCCTGTACGCTGGCTGCTCCTCATGCAAAACTGATAAATGATACATTTTGGGCATTCAAAACATGTACAAATCATCATTCGACTCATTGCTGGTGTTTTGTTAGTGAATTATGAGTCCAGGAGAAAAGTTCTTATTGCTGGTATCCTGAAAACTCCCATAATGAACTCCCAGGATACAGAAAAGATTGTTGCCAATAATATAAATAAATGTTGTATCAGGCTGTGAACATGAAATGGAATACTAAATGTAACAGCTGAAAGGTTGGGAGCAGTTGTTCTTTGGTACCTGGTTTATCTTTTGTAACGATGGGAACTAAATCAATACCATGATTCTTTATGCACGAACGTTCTCAATCTTGTTACAGAATTCTTATAAAATATTCAGAAAACCGGGGGAAGACAGCAAGAGTTGAAGGGTTCAGATTATTTTCTCAGCTCTTTGAAAAATATCCCAGAGCGTTTTTGCCCGGATGGTGTTAGCTCAGGGATGGGAATAAACCATGGAATTGTGCAAATCCCGTGGGTGAGCAGACGTTTGCATTCACAATGACCCTTGTTTAAGCAGCCCGTGGGCTGGGGAGGCACGCCAGCAGGCAGAAGTTGTGGGCTCAGTGGAGGAGATGTGATTTGAGCAGGCAGTGGTGCTCCCTGTGTCCCTCGAGGTTCACACTTTGGATAACGCTGGAGCTTCAGAGCTGCTGTGGCCGTGTCCTCCCCACGGGACATCAGTGCCCAGCTGGGGCACACACAGTGACATGGGGCACACACAGTGACATGGGGCACACACAGTGCCCAGGGGCTCACACAGTGACATGGGGCACACACAGTGACATGGGGCACACATAGTGCCCAGGGGCACACACAGTGACATGGGGCACACACAGTGACATGGGGCACACACAGTGACATGGGGCTCACACAGTGACATGGGGCACACACAGTGACATGGGGCACACACAGTGCCCAGGGGCTCACACGTGACATGGGGCACACACAGTGACATGGGACTCACACTGTGACATGGGGCACACACAGTGGCATGGGGCACACACAGTGACGTGGGGCTCACACAGTGACATGGGCACACACAGTGACATGGGGCACACAGTGACATGGGGCACACACAGTGACATGGGGGTCACAAGTGACATGGGGCTCACACAGTGACATGGGGCACACACAGTGACATGGGGCTCACACAGTGACATGGGGCACACACAGTGACATGGGGCCATCAACACAGTGACATGGGGCACACACAGTGACATGGGGCACACACAGTGCCCAGGGGCACACACAGTGACATGGGGCTCACACAGTGACATGGGGCACACACAGTGGCATGGGGCACACACAGTGACATGGGGGTCACACAGTGACATGGGGCACACACAGTGACATGGGGGTCACATAGTGACATGGGGCACACACAGTGACATGGGGCACACACAGTGACATGGGGCTCAAACAGTGACATGGGGCACACACAGTGACATGGGGCTCACACAGTGACATGGGGCACACAGTGACATGGGGCTCACACAGTGACATGGGGCACACACAGTGACATGGGGCTCACACAGTGACATGGGGCCACACAGTGACATGGGGCTCACACAGTGACATGGGGCACACACAGTGCCCAGGGGCTCACACAGTGACATGGGGCTCACACAGCCTGGCCTGGGATTGAAGTTTCCCAAATCTGCATCGGGACACACAGTCCAGGATCACTGAGGCTGGAAAATGTAGGGAATGTTGTTGAGGAATGGCTGCTGAGTAAAGGAGGACATGGTGAGATTCATCTAGTTGAGCTTGAATTGAGCTAGAGGGGACTTCAAGCACAGTGTTTCTTTGGAGCCTGCTGTTACAAGAGGTGAATTAGGATGTAAGAAGGATAAAATTATCGAGGGAAAGAGGAACTGTAACCGCAAGTGCATACATGAGGGTGCTCTTGCAATGTGGGGGGCTGATCATTATTATTAGTCAGAGACGAAGTCAGCAAAGGTATGAAGAAATGCAACCGCAAGTGGGCACATAGGGGTGGGATTGACCATTATTGTATTGTCCAATGATGAGCTATGCTTTTGCAACATGTATGAGCTTATTATCTTGATTATAAAAAGGCAGAGGTCCCAAAATAAACTTGAGACTTGCTGATCATCATTGGATGTGCTTGTCTTCCTTCGATTCTTACAGCAGGAAAAGCCCTCCCAGCCCTGGAGTCCAACCTGTGACCCATTCCCACCTTGTGGACCAAACCAAATCACCAGGTCCCAGTTCCAGTCATTCCCTGGACCCCTCCAGAGATGGGGGCTCCCCCACCTCCCTGCTCTTGTCCAAAGCTCTTTTTAAACTCATATTTATTCTCTCCCATCTTACTCATAAGCTGAGTTTAAATATGTGCTTAAAACAAAGCGTTTTAAAATTAGCATCTGCTGCTGTAAGGAAGGGAAAACAAGTTTTCCTGGGAGTGGGAATCTAATTTGTTATCACCTGTCTTAGGTACTTAGAGAACATGATTTGTGGCCTACATGAAAAATGGAGCTGTTTCATGTAGTAAAGCTCAATTTTGTACTTCAAAGAGCACATAATTTCGTAGCTGCTTCTCAGAATAATAGAATTCCACTTTATTCAATTATTTATGTTTTATATTTGAGCTTACTCTTTAGTTAGTAAATTAAGTTGTTTTATTTATTATTCTGTTAAGCAGAATAATGTTATTATTTCTGTTTCTATTAACTCCAATTCTTGAATTCAGAAAGGGTTCCTGAGGTCATCTTCTTCTTCCCTCACTCAGAGCACAGCTGATTTTGAAGTTGCTGTAGCTTCCTCAAATTCCTTATGCTTTTTATTATTTATTTCCAAGAATGAAACTCCACAGCCTCTCTATAAATGAGACACCTGTAAAAATCTTGGTCCAATTCTTCTTCTGAAGAGCTCAATGCTGCACCAAGAGGGTCACAGAAACCTTGCCTTGTATCAGGAAGGGTTTATTTTTAATGGGCAGTACAGTTCAGGAGAGGTAAGTCAGCTAAATACAATGTATACTGCAAAATTCATGCCTTTATCGATGAATTGAATGACCTGTCACATGAAAGCTACTTGGTTCTTTAGGAGAGTCTATAAAGGACTTCATGGGGGAATTTATTGAATCCTGCATTCATGAAGACCAACAGAATATTTTGAATCTTTCCCTGGTTTTTCCAAGCAGAAATACTTCTTCAGGAAATGATTCATTGGTCCTTAATACTCTCTAAAAAAATCTACATTGCCTTTTCATCCAGAGGAAGCCTCTTATTTTGCCTTTTGGGTGAAAGCATTTAGCCCTGTGCACACAAAGCCTTAAAAAACGATGGGCCAGGCCTGTCCCACATGTCTGCAACAGCTGTGGTTTTATTCCTTTAGTTTTTAAGGAATTTGTAGCTTTGTCTTCTCCTTTGTGGCAGCCTGATCACTGTTTTCATGTCTTTGACATCAGGTCAGTGTTAAATCCAGCTGCTACATCTGGAACCCTTTCTCTCTCAGGAGAGCAGAGAGTCTGACACAATATTGTGGAGTTCAAGGGTGCAGGAATTGTGGAATTCTTATACATGCAAAACATAGGCAAAACAAAATTTAAAGACTGTGACAATAACTCTGTATTTACAATTAGGACAGATTCCAGTGTAAGGAAAAATCCTGGATTTTAGGATAGACTATTTTGGTTTGACATTTGAAGAACTAATATTTTTCCTTTCTTTCCCATGCCTCTTCAGTTTCAGGAAAAGAAAGTAGAAAGGTAAGATGGGTAAAGAGGCACCAAAGGATGGTGGTGGTGTTGTCAGCTAAAGGCCAGTGTCCACAAAAGGGGTTTCAGTTCTATTTTGTGGATAAAATTCACAAAACACATTTAGGTTTGATCTAAATGAGTTTTGGGTGGTCAGGTGAACTGGGGATTGTCTGACCTCCATCCAACCCCTCCTGTCCTTGGTGTATTTCATACAGAATATATTTTGCTTTTCAAACCTCTAGATCTGATCAATTTATGCTGGTATTGATGCAATGTGCAGCCACTGCCCTGCAATAGGTGCTGCAATAAAATGCCTGTAAAGCAGTGGCCAGTTCTTCTCGCTGCACTGGCTTCTCCCTCACCTGAAGGGCTGCTGGTTTTATATTCCATGGTTTCAGCTGGAATGGTTTCAGCTCGCTGCAGCTCTGGCAGTTGCACTCTTTGGAATTAAATTGACACCATTTTCTGCTGTGGGAGACATCGGGGCTGTGCACTGCGTTGCTTTTGAGCTGAATAAAACCCTGTGATAAGCTCAGAGTTGTTCCAGTGCACACCTGAAGGTCTCAGAGAAATCAAACCACCCAAACTCCTCCATGCACCAGGATTTTACTCCAGGATAACCTCTTCCCATAACTTCTGGAGTCCTGAGCAGCAGCAGGAGAGTGAAAGGCTCAGCTCCTTTGCTCTCTTCCTCCTTCGCAGGCTTTGCAGGAGCCAGAATTCTAGAAAAAAGAAGCCTCACCCAGCGCCTTCCTTCAGGTAATGAGACCTAATTAGGGTCCCTGTTACATTTCAGAGCCTTAGCCAGATGGCAGAAGGCTTCCAGTGTTTTTTCATGAAGAATTAAAACCACAAGGTTTGGAACGATGGTTCGTTTAGACACTGTTAGGCTTCTTACAGAAAATAATAAAAACCCCCCAACAGATAAAGAAGGCTACCTAAGGTTATTGCTGTGGCTTGATTGCTTCCCATTTCTCTTTATTTCATGAAGTCTTTACCCTTCGGATCCTATGAAAGGCAGAACAGGGTTTATATGTACTTTTTTTATGTTCCCTTAACAAAACCCCAAACCCAACTGTTTTCCCTTGAAGTGAGTCCAGACTGTTTGAAATCCTTTCTGTGTCTCCCCAGTGATGAAAACCCACTCAGAAGGAATCCTTTGCTTCTCTTTTCCAGGTGTCTGGCTGGTGTTTTGGGGTTTGTTTGCCTTTTTAGCTGCATTCATCCCACATTCCTGAGGTTTTTGTGTGAGTTCAGCCTTGAGAAGAGAAAGTTCCATGGAGATCTCAGAGCCCCTTCCAGCGCCTAAAGGGGCTGCAGGAGAGCTGGAGAGGGATTTTGTACAAAGGATGGAGTGACAGGGCAAGGAGGAATAGGTTTAAGCTGCAGGAGGACAGGGTTGGATGGATATTGAGCAGGAATTGTTCCCTGTGAGGGTGGGGAGGCCCTGGCACAGGGTGCACAGAGAAGCTGTGGCTGCCCCTGGATCCCTGGCAGTGTCCAAGGCCAGGCTGGACATTGGGGCTGGGAGCAGCCTGGGACAGTGGAAGTGTCCCTGCCTGTGGCATGGGTGCAATGATGTCTTTGAGGTCCCTTCCCACCCAGACCATCCCGGAATTCCACAATGATTTATCTGCTAAAAGAGGCATCTCTGGACAGCCCTGACAATCTCCGTGTGTTTAATGCACATCGAGCTCATCAGGAGCAGATTTTCTCCCTCTCTTTAAATCATGGTTCTCCTTGCAAGCTCTCACTGTGCAATATTTTGTGTTTAAACCCAGCCCGACTCCCTCAGGACCCCATTCATTAGAGCTGGCTGTTGTCACAACTGCTGTAACTCTGACAAGCTGTCACCTTTGTTTGTCACATCAATGTCCCCGAAGGTGGTGGCACCCATTGCCTGAAGACAAGAAAACACATTGTCCAAAGAGCCCATCCAGGAGCAGGACATGCCATGGCTTTACAACCTGGAGTAGCTGTGCTGTGGGAGAATGTCATGGTTTTACTTGGTCCAATTTTTGGTGGTGGGGGGATGGGATCAAGAAGCAGCACGTTCCCGGCCTCATGAAACTTTTAAAAGATACTTTTAACAGCAAAGGAAGCATTTATTTCCACCACAGAAATATTAACAGTGTTTGGATATTTACTCACAGCAAAAAGCATCTTATTTACTGCAGAGCTAAACTGGACGAAGTTTTATTGTGTCTTAAAAAACAAACTAAATAGATACCAAAAAGCGAGACTCGATAGCATAATGATCAAACCTTTTACATTTTGAATTTTCTTGAGAGGGAAAAATAAATCTTAAAATTGATTTAAAAATAGAGGCTTTCCACTATATTTGAGTGCTACTGACCTGAGACAAACCCTGCCTTGGAAAGGAACTGCTGGAAACTTTCAAATACCTTTTAATAGGTGAAGATTGTGAGATTATTCGGGGAATAGAGTTATTTAATTTGAGAATGATATAAGAAATTTACCCCATATCACTGCACCTTTTGTTTACAACACTCACTCGGTGTTTTCTGCTTCAACTGGATAATGAGACAGTTCTCTGCTGGTTTTTCCTGATGCTTAGTAAATGTTGCCCAGTCAATAATTCCTAGACAGCAAAGGCACTGGTGGCTGCTACTGCCTACCCTCCCCTTCAGCAGTAAAGAAGCTGTATTTTATAATTATAATCTAGGTTAATATTAGTATTTATTTTACTATTTTATACTTTTAAACAAGCTTGATCACAACTCTTGGATGAGTTCATAAGGTCTTGGAACTCAACAAATGGGATTAGAAGATAAAACTGTTCTATGTAAGCGCTACTAAAACTCCTGCCTTGTTCTAACTTCTCGGTTTTTGGTTTTTTTTTTTTTTTTTTTTTTTTTTTTTTTTTTTTTTTTTTTATCTCAAAACTCTTTCTCAGCCAAGACATAACTGTGAGTACTTGAGTGATAAAACCAGAGCACTCTGAAGATGTATTCAAGCAGCAGGCAGGTGCTTCCCTTTATTAATATATGGGGCTTGTCAGAAGTACAAGACTACAAAAATTGGCTTGCTTTGATGTATTGAACTGTTTCAGAGAAATATTACGCCAGCAATTTCCCCTCCCTTGGCCTCGGGAGAAAGTGTCTCTCTGGAGTGACTCTGGGAAGGAGGAAAAGTTCTCTCGCAGCTCCAGGAGGCTGAGCCTGAAGAAGTTTGGTGTGTGGGGGTGAGCAAAGCTGACCTTCCTTTATGTTGTGATCTTTTCTAAATGGGGATGACAGATCTTTGCAAAGGATGATTTTCCCGGTAATGTTTCAATGGAAGGAATTCAGTATTTGAGGCTTGTTCAGATTGGGGAATTGCTACGGATCAGATACACTTCCTTATCCATGGAATTCCTATGGATCACGTGCACTTCCTTATCCGCAAGGTCGAGTAGCTGTGCCTCCTGTGAATTGTCCAACATGGACAAGATTGTCCTGATCACTAAATAATTCCCTTTTCCTGTCCCTTCCATGCCATGAAGTGTGCCTGTAGGTGATGGACATTTCCCCAGCTTCTCTCCAGTCTTGTTCTCCTTCTGACCCTCTCAGTTTTTAAGCACTCTGCCACTGGGTTGTGCTGGGGAATATATTGCTGTCTGGTGGGATTGAAGTGGATTAAGAACTGTCTGAGTGATCCAATCAAAGCGATTAAAAGCTCGGAAAGTCGGCCCTGCGCTGCATCGGGCTTTGCCTCCGGCGATAAGAAAGGAAATTCTAAATGTTTATTGAGAAGAGCGTTCTTCATGTTTGCCATTTGTGCCAATTTGCGGGCTGTTCTCCTAATTAATCATCCCTTTAGGGTGCGGTTTAGCTCCTGACAATTGCTGACACGAAACCTGCACCCTCCAGACCGTGGCGGTGGTGGGTGTCGGAGGAAGGAGGGGATGCGGCCGTATAAATGCATTCCGCAGCCTTTGAAATGAATAAATGAATTCCCGAGCGCTTCAATCACTCTTCCCCGCTCCAGGCCAAAGCCAAACATTGTTCTTACTCGCTGCGAGTTTCATTTGCCAGCGCTGTGACATTAAACTAACCAAGATTCCATTACACGGGGCGTATTGAAATGAAATACGATGGAAATGGAGATTGTCTAATCCTCTGCATGAAATGAGTGTCGTCTGGAAGGGAAGGTGGCTGTGCTAAACGCTGTTATCTCTCGACGGTGTCAGCTCCTTGCTTGCCTTTGTGCCGGGAAAAAGAAAAAAAAAAAAGAGGAAAAGTGGTGACGCCCCCTTGAGTGAAGCCTCAGCAAACACGAATTTGATTATAAAAACAGAAGGAGTTTGTAAAGCTCTTCCCTGCTTCGTGCAAGACACACCCGGGGTGGGGAACAGACCCTTCTTCCCTGTAAAAGTGTTTAAATTACGCAGTAATTAGCTGGAGTTTCTGAACAGGCTTTGACACAAGGACTGGGGCCAGGCAGAACTCGCAGGAATGGGTCAGGCACTGCTTTGCAAAGTTAGGCTCGTTTTGTTCTCCCTCTCCTGGTGCTGAGTGTCCTGAAGGATTTTCCTGGTTTGTGCTGGAGATCACCTTTTCTAGTCCCATAAAATATAGCTTTGATTTCACTTGGGCAGAGCAGGAAATGGAACATTCCCACCTCTGGGTAAAAGAGTGCAACTTATGGATATTTTGTGTCGTTTGGATTTTCTCTTTCTTTCTTTTTTTTTTTTTTTTTTCCCCTTGTGCATTCATAATAATGCTTCTCCAGCCATGAGTAAAGGCATGGGGGAAGGTAGAGTTTAATTTCTCTCCTCGGTTTCTTAGCTAGTTCTAAATAAATAAAGCACCCAAACTCGTTGGATTTTGTCCAAAGTCTCTGAAGATCTCACTGTGCTCCTGATTTCGCTCTCATTGATCCCAAATTTCAGAGCCTGTGAGATCTGACTCTTAATTTTTGCCTGTACTTCAATATGCAGAGTATTAGTTATATTTATTTTAGACAATAATGTGTTCTGGGAGGATTTTTTGGTGTTTTCCTCAGCTCTATCTGGTGGTATTGTTCAGTAAGTGCTGTCACACATTACCCAAATCAATGGGATCACAAAGGTGGGATTAGCAGTGCCGAGTAAGTCATTCCCCTAATTGATTGGCATTGTCATGGAAATGAATGTGTTTGTTGTGGGGCTCTACTCCAGGTGTTCCTCGGGAGGACGGTTTGGGACAGAATGGGCTTTTCTGGAGATCCTCTAGGGCTTGCCTTGTTTGAAAACTCCCACTTTAAGGGTCGCAGGGAAAATCTGAATGTGACTGAAACATAACTCTGGAGTGTAACACAATGAATGCCGTGGAAAAAACAAGTTTTCGCGAGTTTCTGGGGAGCAGCTTCCAGCTTGGGGGTTCCTGCTCTATTCACGGGAGCCTCGTTCAGGCCACGATGGTGATTTCTTTAATGTGCAACAAATGATGATGTGTTCCACCATCAGTTTCGTTCTCGGGAGACTTTCCTCCTTGTGCTCAAAAGTTCCTCCAGAATATTGTTTTGAGGTATTGTTCTTCTAGAAACCAGGCTCAGCTCAGGCTTATGTTGCACTGAGCTATTACAAACAAAGATTTTTAATTAGGATGTAATGATTTTGTGTACAAGACACCGATTTGGGATGGGAGAGGCGTCGATTCTGCTGCCGATTCCATCATGGACCTGATGTTTACTCATAGGCTAATTACTTCATTGTGTCTGTGTTTCCTCTGCCTTTTCTCTCATAGACTGTAAATGTTTTAGGGATTGAGAATTTTTTTCCCTACTGAATTGTATGAACCAACCACAAGGCAACCCTGATCTCACTGAGGGCTTCAGCCGCTCCTATGTAACATTTATAACACTCCTGATTAATAATATATTCCAGATGAGCTTCCGAAAGCCCAGCTTTGGAAGTTAAATCAGTCAGCAATTTCTGAGATTCAGATCTTTAAAGAAAAAAAAAAATCTAATAAATTGATTTCTTTGTGTTGCGCTGTTGACATTGTGGAAACTCAGCTCCCAATCCTGTAATGACTTCTCTGCAAACCTGAGTGTACTGTTGAGCAGTTTCTGCTCATGTTTGAAATGTAAAGTGCATGTGAGCTGTTGAATTGGAAGAAAACATAAAAACGCAGATTCTTTTCATTGTTTTGAAATGCTGCTTTGTGTTCTTGCATACAAATCTTTGCCTTGCACAGAGGATTTGTGTCTTCTGACCTTTGCTACAATGAGTTCTTGCATGTGCTCTTTGTTTACAACCCATTGATACCAGCACCTGAAACCAGGTATTTTGGGTGAAAATGCTGTCATGTTCTCTGTGCTGGCTGTGAGAATATGGAATCCGTGTCACTTCAGGCTTCTTTAGTGTCTTTAATTATGTGCAAGCCCAAAATTAATGAGCCAGCTCTCTGCATGTGAAAGAAGTCAGCAGTTTTTGGGTCTTTCTGCACGAACACTTCACAGATTCTGACTGAGGTTAGGGAGCTACTGTGCCACAAATTAATCTCGTTCTGCAGGGGATGTCTGAGGAAATTAGGTGATTACTCTCTGAGAGTGCCAGTTTCTCTGTGGTGTGAGAAGTCTCTAACAGCAGCACTGTGAGCAGCCAGCTCAGAGGAACTGCCTGGTGCTGGGTGAGATGAATCCCCTCGTGGTGGGGAATTCTGAGGGGTCAGGTCTGGATGCTCAGGGTGGAGCAGGAAATCTGCCTTCACGGTTCTGTGAAACGTTTCCTTCTGTGGCAGCACCCAGAGTTTTCCTGCATCGTCAGGAAGGCAAATTTTGTGTTTCAAAAGAAAGGAATTTAAAATGCTTCAAAGATTCTTCACCCTAATTAATGTGATACCCTGGGGGAAGCAAGTAAATACCTTTTTGGGTTTCTTTTTTTATGTTTATTATTATTGTTTCTGCTCTGGATGATCTGAAACACTGGAAGAACCCTTGTAACCCCCCTGTTATTGTTTTGACATCAAATATTAGAAGAAGGGTTAACTCTGAGTATAACTCACCCAGAGAGGTAGGGCTTTGGAAAAAGTGTGCAATTTCTTCTTAAGAACTAATATGTGGAGTCAGATTACTTTGTGGAGCCAGAGTTAGGAGTAATAACTTACAAAAACCCCAAGAAATGGCAATCACACAGGTCTGAAGAGCCCCCAGCACAGGGTGACCTGGCCTGAGTGGCACTGAATGAAGCACTCATTGGCTTTTTGTGATGCCACTGCATGGGGCCATTGCAAATTCAGATGTTTCATCCCCAGGCCAATTTTTCTTTGTTAATATTTGCTTTCATCTCGCATGGGAACAAAAAGTTTAAAATATTTGCAGAAAGCGGAGGCCTTTAAAAGATGCCTGAAACACTTTGCCTTGTTCTCATGGTAATTCAGACCCACCTGCACTGTCTGATATCTGCTCTGAGCAGGGGTTTGACTCTTGGGAGATCCACCCCAGCTGTGGAATCAGCAGTGCTGGGTTACAGCTGCATCAGGTCAGGGCTGGGTTTTGATTGTAGGGTAAATCTTTACCTTTTGTTATCTTTTTGTAGAACCACAGAATGGTTTGGGTGAGAAGGGACCTCAAAGATCAATTTACAGTCCCCTGCCATGGGCAGGGCACCTTCCACTGTCCCAGGTGCTCCCAGCCCCAGTGTCCAGCCTGGCCTTGGACACTGCCAGGGATCCAGGGGCAGCCACAGCTTCTCTGGGTACGCTGTGCCAGGGCCTCCCCACCCTCACAGGGAGGAATTGTCCCAGTGTTCCATCTAACCCTTGTCCTGTCACTCCTGATCCTGTGGCCATCCCTCCCAGGACACTGCAGCCACTGCTCTGTGCACTGCCCATAAAATGCACCTGGGAAAGTCAGCCCTAGGAATAAACCTGTCAGGCAAACTGGAGTTTAGTTAAGCTGAAATGCCAACCTAAGGATGATGGACAGTGCTTGGTGTCCATCCTGAGCAGGCTGGGACCAGCTGCAAGAGGAGCTGTGTAAGGCTGGGATGAGCAACATTCCCAGAAAACAGCATTGCCAGAAAACAAACATAAGGGTGAAATGTCTTAAATAAGCCATCCTGTCATGGCACAAAAGTGGGTAACGGCCTGGTGGTGACCTCAGTTGAAGCTGTTTGGGGTTTTGTGCCATTCCATTTTTCCCTGACTGGTTTACCTTTGAGTTAAACCCCCTAACCTGTGCCCTAGGAAAATCAGACCCGTTTTATTAAAATTTAATTCTCCTTGCACTTTTCCTGTTATTTCAAATATCTCTGCTCTTTGGACCAACCCCAGTTTCAGAGATCCCTTGGGAGGTTTGCTGGAGGAGGAGGATGGAGTCCTCTTTAGCCCCTCCTCATGTGCTGACTGCAGTCAGGCTTTGGGATTTCATACCAGAACCCCAGACAAATGCAGCTTTGCTTGAGTCGGGTAAATGTGGTCTGAGTGTTGTCTCTGAACCCAACTGGGGTTGTTCCATGGACAAACCAGAGCTGGCACCTCCTGCCACAGAGGTGGCTGTGTTTGGACCTGGCCCCTGGCAAGGTGACAGGAGAGTGACAACCCCAAAGGTGGCCCTGTGATCACCAGGCAGAACCCTCTGAGCAGCCACAGCCCAGGTGTGATCACAGCACTGGGAGAGAGAACCTGACCTCAGAGACATCTGCTCTGATTGCCTTAATGGATTTGATGTGTTTTCAGCAAAAAAAAAAAAGATGTTTTGCCACCGGGAAAACACTGAGTTGGAGAATTTCTGCCTGGCACGAGGCGCAAGGAGCTCCTTCATTTAATCAAATGCTTGTCAGGCACACTTCACACATCTCTCACAGCAATTAAAGGAGCCATTTTCCTGGAGTAAGGAAGGCTTTGGGTTAGACATGATTTTAAATATAAAATATGACATGTTTTGTCAAGAGTATCTTTAAAATGACAGTCTTGCTTTATGCTCGATTTTGTCTCTGTGACTGACTGGTGAGAACTGAGATAACTTTTAGGGCAATAATTTAGCATGTTTTTAATTAGTTTGCTATTTGCATCTGATATTTCTCTCGATTGAAAAATGCTAGAAAATATTTTCTTTTTCCTGCCAAAGGGCTACATATCAAAATTCAGACACCAACACAGAAAGGTGCAGTACATTTATGACCTTGTGTGATTAGTGATCTCTGAATCTAATCTTAAGGTACTTTAATGGACTATAATTATCTACAGTGTATAGTTACTGCCTTTCCTGAGATTGATTTAAAATTGCCTCAGGAGGCAAGTGCTGTGTAATTATCTGATAAGAACTAAACTTGATACTCTGACTGGAAACTTTTGGAAACACAAAAATAAATATAGTTCAGGACAAAATTTACTGCTGGCCAGCTTCAGAAATGAAATCTGTTCTCCCAGGCTGTCTCTGCGGTGATGGATAAAGAAGGAAAGGGGAAAAGCTTGCAACCATTTTTGAGATATCAGCCTAATTCAGCAAATTTAGTGGAAGGTGGGCTTGTCCTCTGCCACAGATGTTCTTACAGAACCATGAGCAGAAGAGGGGAAGCTGGAGGAGAAAGAAGTGTGAACTCCTCTGACCCAGATACTGATATAACAAGGTTTTGTATTAAACAAGGTGCTCAGGACGGTCTGTCCATGGAAATTGGTGACTCCAGGAAGGGAGGGAGGCTTTGCCAACTTTCTGTGAGTTGTCCCTGACGCTCTGTGCTGGAGTTTCCAGGAGAACACAAGCCCCATACCAGGGGGATATTGTCAGTGGAGGTGGTGACACCAGTGCCATTTTACAGCTCCACTAAATTAATCCCTTATTTATTTATTTATGTATTTATTTATTAATTTATTATTATTTAACACACAGCACTGACAGTGCTGCTGAGTGTGGCATGCTCTAGGGAAATCAGACCCAGTTTTAAAAAAGCCGATTCTCCTTGCACTTTTCCTATTATTTCAAACATCTCTGCTCTTTGGACCTACTCCAGTTTCAGAGATCCCTCGGGAAGTTTGCTGGAGGAGGAGGATGGAGCTCTCTTTAGCCCCTCCTCATGTGCTGACTGCAGTAAGGGTTTGGGATCTCATATCAGATTAGTGAGATGTCATCTCAAGGAATGATTGATTTTAGTTTTCTTAAGGAATATGAGGGTCCAGAGAACAGGGGCCTTAAGGGTGATCTTCAAGATGCTGCTTTCTTGATTTAGGCTTTTTCTGTTCTTTTTGATTGGGCTGAAAAGCTGTGCTTGGGCAAATGGGGTGTGCAGATGGGCCAAGCTTTCCATATTCAGTTGTGCCTCATTGTCCAAAATGCATTGAGGAGGTCTTCTTTTTTTATCTCCTGCATTCTTCCCAAACTGTCAGAGATAATTTTCTAACACAAAGGCTGTTGCATCTTCCTCAATGCACCTAAATTTTGGACTTTTTAAATGAGGAATGAGTAAAATCACTCTATGGAGTGGGTTTCCCAAGTATCCTGAAGTGGTTTGATGGTGCAGACAGGAGGCAGTCCCTATGTACTTGATGGAAAGGAAAAGCTCCTGAAGCGTAAGAAGCTAAAAGATGAATATATGTTGATAGGAAAATTTGAAGGAGTAAAATGTGAATGGAGTTTGGAGCCTTCCTACCAAAATTCCACAAAGCAGCAATCAGGGAGGGGGGTGTTCAGTGGAGAAGTGAAGGAAATGTAAAGGGAAAAAGGAAACACAAAAAGGGACAAAAAGGGAAATTAACTGGCAATATGATGTGGAATCCCAAACCACTGAGAAACAACCAAAGCTGGCAGCAGGATTTTCTCATGTAGTTTTGGGAGACAAAACCTTCACAGGCCCACTGGAAGATGGAGGTGATAAAATCTCTAACAGTGACTCAGAAATGGCAACACGATAAAATATTCAGGAAGAACGACACTCCACATCACAGTCCACATGTCATCTGAGCATTTCCAGCTTGGGCAGCACGACATCAGCTGCAGATCTAATATGTTATTCAATTAATATGGAATGAGGGGACGGGAATAGAACGATCAGGAGAACACGTGGGTTATGGAAATAGACCCTGAACTTGTTCAATCATGAGGAGACTACAAATGGTGGCAAAGGAACTGGTGAGCTTGATATACTCAGTTCAGTAGACTTTTGTAAGGCATTTAACCCAGTCAGCTTGACATTCTGTGAAAGAACGAGCAATGCCATGTCAGGGAAGCTCACAGTAATTGGATTGAAACCCGACTGACACAGCTCAAGATGTCGTTACTGCAGAACAACCGTCAGATTTTTTTTCTGATTTTCTCTCCCCAGAGCTGAAGTCTGCCTGGATTAGGAGTAGGCAGAAGTTATTGAATATTTTTATCTAGAAGCAGGGAAAACTCAATGCAGATAAAGCGTGGAGATGACAGAGGGCTGATGAAGTGGTAAATAATGAGGAGGCTTGGGAACAATCTAGAAAGCTTGACAAGTCAGCCCACTCAGAATGGGTTTATTTTAACATCATCCAAGTCAGGACAGGCAAGATTTGTATCTCTTTTTATGTAACAATTGTTAAAAGCAAGACAGTGTGCAGGTGTGTAAAATCCTGAGCAACCTGGGATAGTGGAAATTGTCCCTGCTCATGGCAGGGGTGGGGTTGGATGGGCTTTAAAGTCCTTTCCAATCCAAACCATTCTGGGCTTTTATGAGTGCTGACCCTTATCCCTTTCTGTTCCCTGTGTAGAGAGCTCTCCATGAACTTCTCCAATGTGAGTCCATCCCAGCAATTCCATCTGCCCAGTAAGTCCTTTATTTCCTTCCTAAATCTGTTATCCCAGAGGGGTTACCATCATTCCCGCTGGGCTCAGCCTTGGCCAGCGGTGGGTCCATCCTGGAGCCAGCTGAAATTGGCTCTGCTGGACACTGGGTAAGCTTCTGACAGCTGCTCACAGCAGCCACCCAAAACCTGGCCATGCCACCCCAACACAGCAGAGAAGGGCTGGGAGAGTTCAGAGAGGGATTTGAGGGGCAAAGGGGATCCTTGACATGGTGGCACTGCTGGATGTTTGGTGGCACTCTGCACTCGGAGGTAAGCCAGCACGAGAAAAGGATCCCTGACCCCTTCCCAACCAGTGGGAGATNAGTGGGGGAGTGGGAATGTTTCCCACAGATGCTCAGTGTGCTTCTGAACTCTGGCTGAAGTTTTCACTGCAGCACTGATCTGAGCAGAACCGCTAGATTTTTGTCCTAGATATATAATTTACTGGCTGTTTGGAAACAAATGTCACTTGCTTTTTGTGTTTATGGACAGCTGGGGACCATGAGGCAGGCTGTTTAAAGAACTGTATTTACTTTTGGATGTAAACAAAATATTAAAGTGCCCTGCAGGAATCTCTGTGCTCACACAAACAGCTCATATTCTATATTATTTATATGTGAGAGTGTGAGGGTCGCTGCAGCTTGTCTCTGTCTGATGCACTAACTCTCCCTATGTGACAGCTCTCTCTGGATGGAGCAATCTGCAGAGAGTGGACAGGCAGTTGCTGCAGGGCCACTCCAAAGGAGTTGTTAAGAGAAAAAAAAAAAGTCTTTTTTTCTGTCCTCTTAGATGAGGAAGATGAAAGAAAAAATCTCCTCAAACACAAACTTTTTTTTTTTTTGCTAGCAAAAACTTGGTAGCTTTTCCTCATAAAAGAATGATGGAAAATTAAAATAGGAGCTTTGCATAACTTGGAAGGACATGATGGGAAGCTGTAGCTCTGATAAACTGCTCTCCTTACTCACGATGAGCAGTGGCAGATGTGCTTTCTCTCAGCCTGTCACAAGTGCTCAAATGCAGCCTTAAAATTCTCCCTGAGCCACCCCGACCTCTCTGTCTGGTGGGGACATTGCCACTGACTTGAGAGCTGTTCCTGTTTATTTTGAAAATGCAGGGAAGAGAAGACCCTCTCCTGGAAGGTTAATTAGGGTGTTCATGGTGCCTTATCAGGCTTACCTAAAACAGAGTCTGGACAGAATTGAGAGAATCCAAAGCAGTTCTGTTATTGCAGGGCCTTCAGGTTCATCCAGGGCAGTCCCAGCCCACCCAGGGGCTGCACCCACAATGGACAATGGCTCACGGGTTTTTCACCCTTTATCAGTTTTGTCCATTTGCACAGGTTATTATGAAGATTTATTTGAAAGCAAAGCAGTTTTATTCAGGGCCTTCAGGATTTCAGGGCGTCCAGCCCACCCAGGGGCTGCACCCACAATGGACAATGGCTCACGGGTTTTCACCCTTTTCATTTTCCATTTGCACATCGGGCCTGAATCCTCCAATTGCAGCTGCAGCCATGCAGTCATTCACTCCAACTTGGCTCCCCCAATTCTCTGTTGTTTCATCTCTTGGGGCCTGGCACAGGAGGTGTCCTTGAGTTTGGGCTGCAAAAATTGGGTAAAATGGGAGAGCAGGAGCTGGGAACTGTCTGTGGAGTCTGGAGTTATCCACTAAAGAATCACAGGGTTACAGAGACATGGAAATGGAGAAGCTGAAATCCTAAGGCATCATTCAAGGCTCTGGACTGTGATCCCCGTTCTCCCTGAATGGTTCCATGTGCCACTCCCTGCTCCAGCCTCTCCCAGCGATGTCCCTGGGCCTGTCAGAGGCCTGGGAGAAGGCCCTGGGGACACGTCCTTGGAATGCAGGATGACAAGGTGTCACTTTGGCTGGGAATTCTTGCCAGCAGCTCTGCATATGTGTCAGGGACAGGCAGGAGGGGCTGGAGTGAGGAGCTGATCTCTGCTTCCTGAGGGTTTGCTCTGGAACAGGGTGGGGATGGCCCATGGCTGGCCCTGGGTGTCCTGACCTTTCCTGCTTCACCCCACAGGGATGTTGGCTCTCACCCCTGCAAGAATGAATGTGGCATTGCAGTAGACGTCAACTCACTTAAATATGTTTTTTTTTGGAATGTTTGCAGCTTCTGTTGAGGTCAGAGTTTTATAGGTGCACACTTTTCTGGGGCATCCCAGTGTTTTTGGCTCAGACTGAGGTGGTGTGGTGGGATGGACTTAATTTGATGAATCCATGCTGAGGCCTTAGGATTTCAGCTTCTCTATTTCCATGTCTCTGTAACCCTGGATTCTTCAGTGTTTAACTCCAAACTCCACAGACAGTGCTGAAC
>CM019221.1:1571063-1600761 GCA_009741485.1 Malurus cyaneus samueli
TCGGGCCTGAATCCTCCAATTGCAGCTGCAGCCAATCAGTCAACTCCAACTTGGCTTCCCCAATTCTCTGTTTTTCATCTCTTGGGGCTGGCACAGTGAGGTGTCCTTGAGTTTGGGGCTGCAAAAAAAATGGAATAAAATGGGAGAGCAGGAGCTGGAACTGTCTGTGGAGTCTGGAGTTATCCACTAAAGAATCACGGTTACAGAGACATGGGAAAGGAGAGCTGAAATCCTAAGGCATCATTCAAGGCTCTGGACTGTGATCCCCGTTCTCCCTGAATGGTTCCATGTGCCACTCCCTGCTCCAGCCTCTCCCAGCGATGTCCCTGGGCCTGTCAGAGGCCTGGGAGAAGGCCCTGGGGACACGTCCTTGGAATGCAGGATGACAAGGTGTCACTTTGGCTGGGAATTCTTGCCAGCAGCTCTGCATATGTGTCAGGGACAGGCAGGAGGGGCTGGAGTGAGGAGCTGATCTCTGCTTCCTGAGGGTTTGCTCTGGAACAGGGTGGGGATGGCCCATGGCTGGCCCTGGGTGTCCTGACCTTTCCTGCTTCACCCCACAGGGATGTTGGCTCTCACCCCTGCAAGAATGAATGTGGCATTGCAGTAGACGTCAACTCACTTAAATATGTTTTTTTTTGGAATGTTTGCAGCTTCTGTTGAGGTCAGAGTTTTATAGGTGCACACTTTTCTGGGGCATCCCAGTGTTTCTGGCTCAGACTGAGGTGGTGTGGTGGGATGGATTAATTTGATGAATCCATGCTGAGGCCTTAGGATTTCAGCTTCTCTATTTCCCAATGGGCGTGTGTCTGTGTTGAAGCCCTTTTGGCTTTTGTGCATCCCATCTTCAGTCGCCTACCATATAAACTTGCGACCCACAGTGGTACAATACACACTGACTATATACTCCACGCATAGCTTACGGTGCTCCTCCCATGCGTGTCTGTGTACATCCTCTCTTCTTTTTAGATCCTGCTCTCCCATTTTTACACAAAACAATTCCTCTGCAGCCCCAAACTCAAGGACACCTCCCTGTGCTAGACCCCAAGAGATGGAAACAGCAGAGAATTGGGGGGAGCCAACTTGGAGTGAATGACTGCATTGGCTGCAGCTGCAATTGGAGGATTCAGCCCCGATGTGCAAATGGACAAAACTGATAAAGGGTGAAAAACCCGTGAGCCATTGTCCATTGTGGGTGCAGCCCCTGGGTGGGCTGGGACTGCCCTGAATGCACCTGAAGGCCCTGCAATGAACAGAACTGCTTTGGATTCTCTCAATTTTGTCCAGACTCTGTTTTAGGTAAGCCTGATTTGGGCATCAGTGCACCCCCAGCAACACCAGCCCTATAAACCTTGGTGTTCTGAGACAGCCTCCGTTCATATTTACTCAGACACATTATAAATTTGGGTGATATCCACAGTATCAGAGGAGAGTTTTTATGATTACATGACACAATGCCAGAAAAAGCCCCAAACAATCCAAGGCCTATGAAAATCAGCAGTTTGTGCTGGGAAAAATCAATAAGCAATTTGCCCAGAGAATCCCAAAGAGAACGCATGTTTTTTGAGACTTAGAATAACTTTTGCTTATTGATTCCTAAAATCTCCCAGACAGGGAGAAATGTAAATACAGGGATGCTGCTGCTCTGGAGTTCAGTGGGAGGAGGATCAGGCCTTGAGCAGGCAGCTTGGGATTTACAGAGGTATGCTCTGCTGCTTAATGGAACTCTTTAATTAGAAAACTTTGTCGCAGCCTGGATGTGGCTGGAAGGCAGTTTTACCAAACAGGCTGAGTAATTCCTGCCAAGCATTAGGGCTGATTGGTATTCTCAGCTTGGGAGGGAGAGGAGCAGGGAGAGCACTGATAATGAGAGCAGGGCAGCTCTCGGGGACTCGCCCTTGTGGGCTCAGGGGGAGTTTTTGCCTTTGGAGCAGTTCTGGTGCCTACTGCCACCTGACAAGATGGAATTAAGTTGAAATATGAAAAGCTATGTGTTTTGACTGGCTTTAAGTCAGGCTGTGCAAAGCCAGAGTGCCAGATCATGGCAAACTTAACTCAATGTGGCCATGTGTGTAACCATGTCTACTTTTAACCAGTTTGACTTCATGTTCACATTGAATTTTTAAATTTTCATTTTAAAAGCTTCTGCTGCTATCAGAGAATGGAGTAATACTGCTAATTCAGTTTATGCTTCTGATTTTTCCAGGTTTCTGATGTTTCTATGTTTGAGAAAAGTAAAGGAGGCTTAAATTGAGAACTCAGTTTTTAAACTCAATTGCAGCAGAGTTTTAAGTGAAGAAAATCTTTTCAACTTCAGGGAAATTTTCTTGTAAGGACAAACCTCACATTTTGCATATTCTCCTTTATTCACGCTGCTGGATATTAAAGCACAGTTGGGGCTTTCCACAAATGAGATTGACAATTGTTTTATTCTTAAAATGCCAAAGGAAAAAAATCTGTGTCAGTTCTTTAGTCTGATTTTTTTAACTGTGCAAATGTATCCAAAATATCAAGAATTCATGTGAGGAAAAAATGCCGAATTGTGTCAAGCACACCCTTCTCTGTCCTTAAAAATGTCATTGTTTTTGCCTGCCAGTTATTGAGCTGCTCCTCCTGACTTAGTGTGGTGCCTGATCTAATTTTACTGCTGGGTACCTCACATCATCAATCTCCAAAATTTGGCCTCATTTCCATCTCCTCACAAAACTCAGCGCAGGCAGAAACAGGCTGGGATGTACCACAGTGTGTAACTAAGAAAGGTGATGTTTAAGGGATATCTTGATCAGTGTCAAATGGATAAATTCAAGATTTTTTAGCTGGGAAATTATTTAGTTTTGAATTAATATCCAAATCTACCCCTTTGATTAAAACATTGAGGGATAAATTTCCTGGATAAGCATTGAACAGTTTCTTACTGTGGTCATATAGGAAGAGCATTCAGAAGATTAGGAAGAATTGTTTCTAAAAGGGTCAGCTTCACCGCCATGTCATTCTTGTGGATTTTATAAAATTGGTTCCATAGAGACAGGTTTTTAATAGACACATAGGAACAAAGTATTAAAAAATGAGAGCAAGGGTTTTAGAGATGCTCTGTGACCATGGGCACAATCCTGGGGCCTATTTTGCAAGAGCTACATAGAAATAAAATCAAAGTAATATCATACATACATATTTTTTTAACTGTGCAAATGTATCCAAAATATCAAGAATTCATGTGAGGAAAAAATGKCGAATTGTGTCAAGCACACCCTTCTCTGTCCTTAAAAATGTCATTGTTTTTGCCTGCCAGTTATTGAGCCGCTCCTCCTGACTTAGTGTGGTGCCTGATCTAATTTTACTGCTGGGTACCTCACATCATCAATCTCCAAAATTTGGCCTCATTTCCATCTCCTCACAAAACTCAGCGCAGGCAGAAACAGGCTGGGATGTACCACAGTGTGTAACTAAGAAAGGTGATGTTTAAGGGATATCTTGATCAGTGTCAAAGGGATAAATTCAACATTTTTTAGCTGGGAAATTATTTAGTTTTGAATTAATATCCAAATCTACCCCTTTGATTAAAACGTTGAAGGATAAATTTCCTGGATAAGCATTGAACAGTTTCTTACTGTGGTCATATAGGAAGAGTATTCAGAAGATTAGGAAGAATTGTTTCTAAAAGGGTCAGCTTCACCGCCATGTCATTCTTGTGGATTTTATAAAATTGGTTCCATAGAGACAGGTTTTTAATAGACACATAGGAACAAAATATTAAAAAATGAGAGAACAAAATATTAAAAAATGAGAGCAAGGGTTTTAGAGATGCTCTGTGACCATGGGCACAATCCTGTGGGCCTATTTTGCAAAGCTGATCAGTATGATTGGTTTTTTTCTGACATTTGGCCTTATCTAATAAATATTTCCTTTGCTTCTGCTTGTGTCCATTGGCTGTAGCTGTGGATGTTGGAGGGATGTGTCTCTTGGTCTGTCTGACAGCTGATGCCATGGCCACGTGCTCTGGTCCCTGAACAATGTTTGTGCCCTTCACTGGGCTCTCTCTGGTGGATTTTATCGAATTGGCTCCATAGGGTCAGATTTTTTAAAGGAACCAAGTATCTCCTCAGGAAGGAGGGCAAGGGTTTTAGAGATGCTCTGTGACCACGGGCATGACCCTGGAGCCCAGACCTGGGCACGTGCTCCAGCTGTGCCTCTCCAGTGCTGGGGAGAGGGAGAATTCTCCTTTCTGGAGGTGCTCTCAGCATTCCCAGCCCAGCCCAGGCCTCCTTTGCTGCATGGCCATGGTGTTGGCTCATGTCCAGCCTAGTGACCATCCTGGCCCCAGCTCCTTCTCTGCCAAGCAGCTTTCAGCCTCAGCTGCCCCTGGGGCAGGGATTTGCACTTTCTTTTATTGCCTTTGTTGAATTGCAGGCCATTCACCCTGGCCCGTTTTTCCACCCAGTTGAAGGGTAGCCAGAGCTGCCAGCACATCCACAGCTCTGCCTGGTGATGGATTGTGGGTGAAGCTGATGGGATTGCACTCTAACCCAGCAGCCAGGTCATTTAATAAACTCCTCCAGCAGTATTGGTGCCAGTATTGATCCCTGAGGGATGGAGGTTGAACTTGCACATGTCTCTTCTCAAGGAAAATCTGTGGAGCTTTTCCAGGACAGCTTTTCCCTTCCCATTGTGACTCCTCAGACACAGCAGTTCTGAGACATCAGGAGCCTCTCAGGTGTAAATGGGGAGAGAATTGCTCTGCCCCTTCTCAGGGAGAGCAATTTCAGTCTCTCACAAGGTGTTAAACAACATAACACCACTGAGTCACAGGATAATTTAGGTTGGAAAGGGCGTCTAGAATCGAGTCCAACATTTAACTAATACTTAATCCATTTCTGGTATTTTAAAGATGTCTGCATGAAGATTTTCAAATAGCCAACCCAAGAAAAGAAGAGAGCTCAGCAGCTCCAGGCTCCCAGCTCGCCCTGTCAGGTTAGAGAATGGACTATTTACTGCTAATTCAGTCTATACTTCTGATGTTTCCAGGTTTCTAATGTTTCTATGTTTGAGAAGAGCAAAAGAGGTTTAAATTGATTGGATACTGTGCCTCAGAGCTTTATCCCTGCCCCTGTCACAACAAATAACTTCTGGGAGCCCTATCCCAAGGTTTTGTCATGGAAACATTTGTGTGGGAGAGAATTTTCCTTGAGTGTCTCACAGTGGTAGGGGGTTCAAGACAGAATGAAGCATTTTGTGAGGTAAAATCAGGGCATTCCCTCTCCACACATGTGACTTATTGGAGGTAAAGTGTTGCACTTCAGGAAGATTCCAGCTGTTTTGGGTAGAGTTTTGAAAGAAATTAGAGATTTTTTTTTTCATGGGTTCCCTCTTACAACAGAAACTTACACTCTGAATTTTAGGAAGTAAGGCACAAAAGAACCCAGCAGCAGTTCTTCACTGAAATGTTTTAAACATATCAGAGTGGTGATTCTGGACTGGAAACCAGGCATATTTCCATTTCCTACTATTGCTGCTCCTAAAAAATCCTATAACTGGGAAATAGGACATGAAACCCTTTTAGCTGAGGCCTTGCAGCTAAAGTCAGCTTTCTGATGGAAGAAGTTTGTGCAGAACGGTTAAATCCTGTGTGGGAAAAGAGCTTTGTGCAAGGTAGGAACTCCCCTTGGAGCTTGTGAATGTGTTGAAAGATTTGCCCTGATTTTTGCTGTAAGAGAACAGCACCGATGGCTGAGGTGCTTCTCCTGCTCCTGGAATTGGTATCCCCTCAACAGAAAAGCTGGTGGTTTAAGAGGATGGATAAAGCTTTATTTTGTACACAACTCCTTTCTGGTGCCTTGTCTGAGGCGGTGCTGGTGGAAAGGATGAGATGAGACAGAACAAGAGGGAGCGGCCTCAAGTTGCCCCGGGGCAGGGTTAGATTGGATATTGATATATAGCAAATATAAAATGGAAAATATTCTTCACAGAAAGGATTGTCAAGCCGTGGCAGAGGTTGTGTTCAAGAGGTGGCATTCACCTCATCCTTGGAGGTGTCCAAGAAACGTGGATGTGGCACTTGGGGACAAGGTCTGGTGGTGAACACGGGCATGGTGCTGGGCTGATGATTGGACTTGATGGTCTTAAATTCTTGTCTTTGTTGTCTTTTGGCTGGTTTTAGTATTCCGAAGCTATCATGGGTAAGAAGATAAAAGGGTTTTTCCTTGGTGTTCAATGGGATCTCGGGTGCTCAACTCTCCAAAGGTGGAACACACCGAGATGCACCCCCCATATAACATGGACACAATTCTTACAGACCTCACAAATGAACAAATCTGTCGAGAATCATCCAATAAGAAACTCAACAAATGCAGTGATGTCCCCCTATCCTAAAGAATCCCCCCAGGTGAGTCCAGAGCCCAGTTCACACAATGTGTTCCTGAGAAAAGGCTCCAGCCAAGGTTGAACCTTCGAGTTTGAGACAGCCCTGAGCTCAGCAGCCCCTGCTGGGGATGTTTGGTCTCTGCCCAGCAGGACCCCAAAACTGAGCTGGAATATCAGGCTACAGAAATTACAAAAATGTAGGCAAAGGGTACCAGGAATACATAAAGGGTACAGAAAATTCCTAAAAGGATATCTGAAATATCTAAAAGGGTATATAAAATATGTAAAAGGGCATCGAAAATGAAAAGGCAATAGTTTTCAGGCATCATCTTAACAATTTTGTGATTCTAAGAGGTGTCACCCCCATTGCTGTGCCACCTCCTGGAGCTGCTTCCAGGAGCAGAGCCCAACCTGGGCACAGGAGGACACTTTGGAATAAAGATGAGCTGTTGGGAAGGAATTGCTCCCTGTGAAGGTGGAGAGGCCCTGGCACAGGGTGCCCAGAGAAGCTGTGGCTGCCCCTGGATCCCTGGCAGTGTCCAAGGCCAGGTTGGACAGTGGGGCTTGGAGCAGCCTGGGATGGTGGAAATGTCCCTGCCCATGGTAGGGGTGGCACTGGATGGGCTTTGAGGTCCCTCCAACCCAAACCATTCCAGGATTCTCTGCTCTCAGACAATGCAGAGGAGTGGGTCAGACTGTAAGGCATTACTTCAGCTGCTCAGTGCCAGTCCTGGCAGGGCCCCACAGGGTTTATTTTCTGTAACTCATTATTTATCAGGCTAAACTCGCCCTGTCTGGACACCAAAAGCAGCCTGCAAAGGGAAGAGCAGCGTGGCAGAGTAGCTGGCTGGGAATGTTCCAGACTGCAAACCTCAACCAGAAAACCTTTGCAATTTTTTCTCCTCCCTGTGAAAAGATTTTGTTGTTTTTTTTCAGGCTCTGCTAGATTCTGCCTACAGTTGTCATAATTTTCCTAACCAGTTACAGACATTAGGGAAAAATACCTTGCAAGGATGAGGTAAATGGAAATTTCTCTTGTCTGTCGAGCTCAGTGGGTTGTAAAGGAAAATATTCATAGTATTTATTTCTATTATATTAAAATTGCTGCCTACATCTCTCAGTGCCTTAAAAAACAACAGAAAATTAGATTTTTTTTTCTCCCCACACATGGCTGGGGTGGGGAAAAAACATCCTGTGTGTTATGCCTATTTATTTTATTTTTTTTTTTTTGTCTTTCCCTTTGTGCTGCTAGCCCAGGCTCTGGCACTTTGCTAAGCAGGGAGCTAAGGCTGCTGATTTGTGTAAGACCTGTCGTTATTTCAAAGCAGGCCGAGAGCTGTAACAAACCCTCTTTGCCGGGAGAGAGGGAGCTGCATTTCACGGAGCCGGCGTTTTTCTGCCCGCCGCATCCCGCCGGCAAGCGGCGGTGCTGAATCAATCACTGCTGCTCCAAACCTCTCCAGAGCATCCCTCGGTGCCTGGGAACTCACACCAGGGATTCCCCAAGCAGTGCAGCCTCTTCCCAAGGCTGTGCAGGCTGGTTAGCGTCCCTCTTCCCTTTTTTTTAAATTTTTTTATTGAGAATGCTGCGTGTGCATCATCGCAATAAATGCTTTGCTGTTAAATTTTCTCTAATGTATTTTGGGAGCTGCATAACAGAGACGTGGCTTCTCTTCTCTCCCCACGCTGCAGAAGGACCTGAAATTTGGAGAACATTTACCTTCTAAAATATATGAAAGGGTGTATAGAAGAAAAGGCAAAAATCGGGGTTTTATAAATTTTATTGCTTTTCAAGGCAAGGGTTCTCTCATCCATGGGAAAACGATGTTCCCGGGTGGGAGTCCTTCAGTGGGAACAGGATGAAGTTCCCTCCTCATCCTTGGAAGTGCTCAATACACACATGGGGATGTGGTACCTGGGGCCGTGGCTCAGTGGTGATGTGACACTGCTGGGTTACTGGTTGGGCTCCATGGTCTAAGATGGCTTTTCCAAGCCCTATCATTCCCTGATTCTGAGTTGTTAGTGATTGATACACTGACTCTGTTCTGAGGTTTTTTGTCTGTAAAGTGGTTTATTGTAAAGAAGTTTCGTATTTTATAAGAATTTAAACAATTAATTATCAGTTTCTATTTGCATATTTTCTCACACAGCCAGGGCCAATATTCCAGAGGCATTTCAGAGATTGTGCTTCACCCTATAATAACCCTCTACTTCGTGTTAATTTATATTATAAAATCTGCTTTGCAAAACTGTTCCTAAGCACCTTTTCCTAATTTGTAAGAATATTGTTTAAATACAAGAACATTTTGGCTTTTAGTTTCCCGTGCTTTCCAGAAGAGACTCGGGAGCAGGTGCGAAACCAGGCTTGAGAAAAAAAGGAACAAAATATTTTCCTGAGTGATCAGGGGGGTGCTGCAGGGTTAGTGGGGTGATGGTGACCCTAAAGAGAAGGTCTCACCCTGCAACAGGGAACAAAAGAAAGTGGGGACAGTTTCCTACATTCCCTTTTAGTTTCTTTCTGTCCCCTTTGCATTGTCTGTATTTTAAGAAAGGTTGGCTGTGACAATTTTTAGTCTCATTTTCAGGTTAAAAGGTCTCTTTCTGGTTCCAAGGGTCGACTTCCAGAAGGGCTGTGGCACTTCAGAGCTTTGACAGGACTCTGGATCCTGTCACACCTGTGAACATGAGTGGCAACATGAAGAGATTTTGGTTATGCCTACTTTCCATTTGCTATTTTTGCAGGCTGGAAAGTGCAGTAATATCTAAAATCTAATCAGGGGGAAAGGGATAGGTCTGCATTTCCTGTCCTATTTCATGTTTCACTAAGCCATGACTGCAGTGCAGGTGGTGGAGCTGGAGGAATAAATGACTTTCTAATGAGATTGATAAGAGTTCAGCTTTATGAGTTAATTTATTTATTTACAGATACTGCACTGAATTTTTGGACTGGAGTTGAGGCCTCTGCTCAGTGTACTCACCCATGCTTTGGTTCAGGCTTTCCCCTCTTCCCATTTCCATGGGCAATGTTAAAGGATGCCGAGAAATTATTGCCCATACTGGTTCCCATGCCAACCTGTGGAGGGAGGCCCGACACAGCTGCATTTAAAACAGGGATCATCTGTGTTTCTTCTCAGGAGCTGGGAATGGTCACCTCAGGCTGCAGCACACACTGACATTCCAGCTGAAACCCCAGCTCTCTGGAGTTCTCACTCCACCCGTTTTTATGGCCTTTTTTATTGCTGTGGTTATGGCACATAACAGCCTTTTTGAAACTGTTTTTTTTTTGAGCATCTCCTTCCTAAAGATCAACCTGGGAGCTTCCCCCAAGGAATTTCCCTTGCTTGTTGTCTTGATCAGATGTATTCTGCAGAAAGTCCAGCAAGTTAATTAACAAATCAACCCACCAAATGCAATGAATTAATTAAAAAAATTAACAAGCTACATGTCTTCTGACACAAATTTGTGCCTTCTGGCACAGATATCCTTCTGTACTCCTAGCTGGGACAAACCCCCAAACCACTGACAGCCTTCTCCTGTTTGAGTAACCAGCATTTCACTGCAAATTAATGGGAAGAGAAATGCAGGATTTTTCAGTTCAGTGCTCAAAAGCTGATTTAATACTTCACAAGAACTGCATTTCACACTGATGCGAGCAACCTGTTGGAGCTGAAGATGCCCCTGCTCATTGCAGCGGGGGTGGATTACATGAATTTTAAGGTCCCTTCCAACTCAAACAATTCGGGGACACTGAAAAGGATAACCAGGACCCATATTTACTTTGCAGGACTTATCCTTATTTCCAGCCAGGCTCAAACAGTGCCTGATTTGTGCTGCTGGTTTCCCAGTGACGACTCAGACGACCTGCACTGCGCTGGCCATTTCGGGCTGTTTTCTGAGGTTTGGAGATTGAAAACCTTGGCTCCAGGTTTTCAAACCCTGCTTCTCACCCAGCAGGTACCTTATGGTAACACGAGGAAGGAGCAGAGAGTGCCAGGGAGCAGGGAAAGAGCGCAGAGTGCTCCCGTGTGCAGTTTTTGGAGGCAGATGGTGCTGTTGGCCAAGAAACGCTGCTGCCGAGGCTGCCGAGCTCCTCAGACAGACCCCCGCAGACAATTGCCATAATGACAACTCTCAGAACTCCTCTGAGATCAGCAGGCAGCGTTCTGGATGGAGATGCTCCCGGAATTTAAAGCAGCTCTGTCAGGATTTGTGGGAACTTTGGGTCTGGAGGAGCATCGGCAGCCTCACACGCCTCTGGGTATGTGCGAGCTGCTCAGACCTTCCCTGGCTGCTACCCTGAGCAGAAAAATCTTCTGGGAACATATTGGTGTGGGAATTTCGGGTTTCCAGGTGTATCTGGGAGGTGCAGAGGTGAAAGCAGAGCAGGAATTGTTGCAGGAATGCTGTTGCTGAGGGGCAGAGTGGCTCTTGCTGGGCTCTTGCTTTATGGAATCACCACACTCCAGGCCTCATTGACCACGTCAAGGCTGCAGTAAAACACAGCCCCTGCTCAGGATTACTGCTGAATATGAGTTTATGAGGTGGGGGAAAGGAGATTTAGGCCTTTAAAATGTGAAGTGTGACATTGTGAGTGACCAACTGCACTCAGCAGAGCAGGAATGCCTTTGCACAGAGCACAAAGGGGAGCACAGCCACGTTTGGTGAACTGCTCGAGCCATAAACCAGGGCAAGAGTTTTGGCACTGTCACAGCCACCAGGAATGGCACTCACACTGGCAAGAACCGAGCTGGTGCAGAGGTTTGAGATTTTGGGCAGCACCCTGGAATCTCTGCCTGTGTTGGGCTCGCACTGGCCAGACCGGGTCAGGTCAAAGCAAGGGGCACGGTCAGGAATGGCTGAGGCAGCACCTGAGCCTGGAATGGGCCTCACATTTCCATAAAATAATCTCCCTTCTTTTCCTATCAGCTCTCTAAGTGCTGTTTTTATGGTTATGCTGACCATAAAACGATGAAATCCAATAAATGTACTGAGCTCTTTTATTTGTCATTAGATTCCCAACGCTTCAGGATTCACCTGGGCCACATTTTGGAGCTTTTCTCTGCAGCTATCAGGGTTAGCAGGGCCATTTTATCAGAACAGGCCTGAGCTATTCACACATTCACCAGGATCCTGAGGAATGAAGGAGCTCACTGAAGATTCCTGTGAGCTGAATCATTATCAAGGCCATGGAGCTGAGGACTGTGATTTCATGCCTCTGTCTTTTCGGTTGAGTAAGTTCTTGGCGAGATAAAACTGAAGCCTCAGAAATTCTTTCCTTTATCCAGCCCTCCTTTAGTCTCAAGTTTTTCAGCACCAGGTTAAAAGTGTGACAGAGAAAAAGAAAAGTCTTCGTTTGTGATACACGTGCCCCTAAACCAAAAATACTTTTAGAATTCTTCCTTCACCTTTCCTCTTGTTCCTCATGTCCTCATGCTTGTTTTTAAAGTTCAGGGGAGAGGAAGCCATGGAAAAATAAATTTCAACCTGAAATTTTAATCAAGGCTCTGTGAATTTCAGCCTCTAACCAACAGAAGCAGCTTTCGGGTTGAAACCTCAACAAGGAAATCTAACTTCTGTCTAAATGCCTTTCTTGAGCACAGCACTATTTTTTCCCAGACAATTATTACACATCTTGTGGATTTATTTTTGTCTGCTTGCAGTGTTTGTGTATGCTATCTCACCAAATAGAAGCTCAGAAGAGTTTCTACTGAAAAACATTATTATCAGGTGAGAGATTTATGGGCTCGGCAGCAAATTTATGATGGATAAGTAAAATTGGAAGCAAATAATAATGGAAAATCTCACTTATTCTTACACTGTCAGTGAAAGAGCTGTAAGGCAGATTCAATTGCTATGGAGCAAATATTTATTCCCAGTTAGAGTCATTTTGTTTGACTGTAGTGGGTGAGCAGCTGGGTGCAGTTTAGTTATAAATTAAGCTTTGGGATCTCATTTTCTTCATTTTGGATATTGGTCAGGAATAGTCCACACCTGGCAAGAAAATTGCTTTCCTATGAAACTCTGGTCCCTATTATTCAGCTCAGATTTCTCTGGGTCTAACTGACATCTACTTTTTCTTCTTATTTTTTTTTCTACATTTCAATGCATTTTCAAACTCTGAATAGATATGAAATGTTAATATTTTTAATTGTTTTGGAGTACAAAATAATAATCTTAAAATACCTTTTGATTTTCAGCCTTGAAATCATTGCACCCACTGATGTTTTACTGGTAAAATATCATTCTGCTCATTCTGATGAAGTCCTGAGGATATTTAAGAATTATTAATATCAAAGCCATCACTTGACCATAAACATTTAGGAGCAGGGGAGGACATCTCAGTGTGTTATAAGAATTCACAGTTCCAATTTTTAATTTTTAATTTTTATTTTTTTTTCAAAAACTGAATGTTGAGCATGGACTTTCAAAAGGCTGATACCTTTCATTGGCAGCCTATTTCAGTAAAAAAAAAAAAAAACTAAACCAAAAAAAACCCCCAAAAAAACCCAACAAAAAAAACCCAGTCAGTTCTTTGGGGAGATTAGAGAGTGGTGGTTCAGGCTGTGGTTCTACCAGAGCCTAAAATGGGGAATTCATCATGGAAGGAGCCCAGGTTGCAAAGCTGCCATCCCATGAAGCAACACACAATTAATCCCAGCTTAAGGATGTGTGCTGTAAATCCTGATGACCCTTTGGCAGTGGGAGCAGCTCTGGGCACACAGAAAGAATTTCACTGAAGACAAGATGCCCTGGAGGAAGAAAACTACCTGGGAAATTAAAAAGGAAAATATCCCTTTCTCTTCCCCACACTCCCATCCCCATTCCTGCACACAACTTTTCATGTCTTAATTGACTGATGTGTGGGCAAACATCACCTGCATGACTTATTTCTAAAAGGACTTTTTAATGCTTGTGAAGTACTTAAGCAGGGAGCAGTCAGATTCATAGCTGGCATAACTCTGCACAGCTCTGCTGAAGTCAGGGGATTTATAATTACTTGAATACTTAGGAACCAGGCTTAAAATATGCAGCTACATATTTATCCTTGCTCAGAAAAGTTTTCCTTCGGGTGAATCGCACACTGGAAGAAAAAACACCTGATCCCTTTCACCAGGGAAAATGGGGGAATGGTTCATCCAGATCTGTCAGAGCTGCTGCATTTATGGACAGGGTTGTTGGAAAATATACCAGTTTAAATATATTTTATGTAACTTCAACGATTTTGTTCACTTTTGCCGTGGGGGAAGGGTGCTGAAGTTTCTTTGCATTTTAGAGGCATTGCTCCACCAGGTGAGGTCTGAGGAGCTTCAAAGCTCAACATAAATAAAAGGCTCATCAGGGACCGTTGGTGGCCATCAAGGGCCACCAGTGGCCATCAGTGACCATCAATGGCCATCAGTGACCATCAACAGAACATTTGCTCCAAACCTCCCCCCCTGGAGTGGTGGACACACCTGGTTTGGGAAAAGAGAGATAAAAAAAAAGACCTAATTAGCATCAGAGGCGAGGAAATTCAGATCCAAGAGGAACCCAGATACTGAGAATTGCACAACATTGAATCAATTAACATTAAACCAGTAAAGTTCTCTGGGGTTTGACTGTATAAAGTTTGGGGAAAATCTTGTAAAATTTGTGTGTCATGGAGTGATTTTCTCTGCACACCCAGGCTGTGTGTGGATGAAATTATTTCTGTGGCACATCATGGCCAGAAAATCAAGAAATGTCTTGACTTTCTAACATTAAAAAGTTGTTGGAAAGCTTTGTTTTTCCTGCAGTTTTTGGCGACAGGGAAAAAAACTTCATTTGGGAAGATCTTCTGAGCCCCAGCGTGTGGCAGACAGCTCTGTGTGTGCAGGGGGTTTCTCTGGATACCTTCCTGTCTTACCTGCTCTAAGGCTGTGGCAGAGATTTATTTCAGGTCTGCAGTGCAGCTTTGTGGCTGCTGCCTTGTCCAAAGGAACTGTTTGTTCTGTTCTGCTGCTGTTAGGTGGGATCTGGAGCCCCTGGGTGGGAAGGGGAACCCATGACCACAGACTTTGCTGGGGATGCTCTGCAGGCAAAACCCCAAAATTGAAAGGTTTTGGACAGCTAAATGCTTCTGTGGGGAAACCTAATCTCTTATCAGGACAGGCCACCACTTCCTAGGTGGGGACAGAGCTGGTGCAGTGATATCTGCAGGGGATCCAGTCAGATCCCCAAACCTGCCCTGTGCTTCTGCCAGACCACTGTGGGGAATGCAGGTTCCACTGCCATTTGTTACCTTAAATCTGGCCCAGAACCCTGTGTGTTACCTTAGATCTGGCACAAAACCCTATTTATTACCTTAAATCTGGCACAGAACCCTGTGTGTTACCTTAGATCTGGCACAGAACTCTGTTACCTTAAATCTGGCACAGAATCCTGTTTGTTACCTTAAATCTGGCACAGAATCCTGTTTGTTACCTTAAATCTGGCACAGAATCCTGTTTGCTTCCTTAAATCCGGCACAGAAAATCCCCATCAATTCAATTGTTTGGAGCAGACTGGGAGGTGTCCTCGGTTCCTCCATGGCACATCAGACACTCCCTCTCAGAGAACCCAAAAGGAGATGCAGCCAGGAAAAAAAAGGATCGACTGGGATCAGACACAAAATGAGAGATCAAACCAAGGACCTGGCCCAAATCGTGCAGCCAGAGGAGCAATCACCTTGTTGACATCAAGTTTTCCCTCAGAGCAGATCTGGAGGATGTCAGCCCTGCAATCAGCAGAGGAGCAAACAGAGGATTTGGATCTGGGGCAAACTCAGAGAAAAAATTAGATCTGGGATCAGCTCAGAGAAGGAGTTAGATCTCTGGCAAATAAAATATTCAGTGTCATTTCAGGGTTGAGCCACAGCATTTCCATGAGATGGCTTTATGTGAGACAGGAATGAAACCCAGCACCAAACCCTTGTAAGGAGCTCCAAATGCAATTTGTGTACCAAACACCAGCAGCAAGTGTGAGGAGCAAAATAATGCACCAGGAGTAGCCCCCGAGTTCCTGCTGCTTATTAGCCTGTCCAAGATGGTTGGTTAACAGCCTCACCTGGGAATTTCGAGCAATACTCAGAATTCCTTTGAACACAGAGTTCCATTAGCTGCAAATTAATTGGATCTGTAGTCAGTGAGAAGTGGATTACTACAGTGGAGCAAAGTGGTGAGCACACTGCGTGTTTGTAGGGCATTAGAAAACCTCTCCGGCAACAATTGTGGGAATATTTCCACATAGGATGCATCCTATGAGTTTTAGGATTTCTGTAGCAGCCTGTGCCTCCAGCAGCCATGAGAAGATGCTGGGAACAATTGCAAATTGCTTTTCACTGTCCTGCACATCTGCTGGAGATATCCCTGTTCTGTTTTAGTTAATAATAAACTCTCGAGTTCAGAGTGAGTGTGTCCAGATGGCCAGGAAGGAATCTGGGCTTGTCCCAGGCATGGTGTGACCACAGCCCCAGGGCAGTGACTGTCCCCTGTGCTGGCACAGCTGGAGACCTTAGGGCTGTGTCCAGTTCTGGGTGTCTCATAGCTATAGAGCCCTAAGGGGCTGGAGGTGTAGGGAGGGAACAGAGCTGGGAAAGGTCTGGAGCCCCAGGAGGCTGAGGGAGCTGGGAAAGGGCTGAGCTGGAGCAAAGGAGGTCAGGGGGACCTTGTGGCTCTGCACAACTCCTGACAGGAGGGGACAGCCGGGGGGTCGGGCTGTGCTCCAGGGAACAGGGACAGGAGGAGAGGAAACGGCCTCAGGCTGGCCAGGGCAGGGCAGGGGACATCAGCAGAATTTCCCCATGAAAGGGTAGCTGGCAGGGGCTGCCCAGGGAGCTTTGCAGTGCTCCTGGAGGTGTCCAAGGAAGGCTGGAGGTGCACTCAGAGCTCTGGGCTGGGAGACAAGGTGAGGATCAGGCACAGCTGCACCCTTTGACCTTGGAGGTCTTGGAGGTCTTTCCCAACCTTTATTATTCTGGGATTCTGTGAACAGATGGCTCCCAGCACCTGATGGCATCCAGAAGCCACACACATTTACTTTCAGGAAGGGGTTGAGCTCAGCATCACAAATTACCAAAGTAAGGTGAGAATGAATGTGCGCTGAAAGGATGAGATGCATAGCTAACACCCCTAATTTTTAGCTAATTTTAAGCAAGAAGTTCTCAAGATCTTCTGAGCTTTCCTAAGATTTTTTTTGGATCTCCATCTATGTGTTTCCTGTTTTCTCCTTGTTTTCTGTTTAGCGATTTTTTTTCCTTTGTTTGCTTATTTTGCTTGTTTGTTTATTATGTTTTGGATTTGGTTTGTTTGCTTGGGCATTTTGTTGGTTATCAGTTTACT
Source organism: Malurus cyaneus samueli (assembly GCA_009741485.1). NCBI lineage: Eukaryota > Metazoa > Chordata > Aves > Passeriformes > Maluridae > Malurus > Malurus cyaneus. The sequence goes on from CM019221.1 coordinate 1,587,758, forward strand.
TTTTTTGCTTGGTTTTCTTTGGGCTTGAATTTTTTCTTTTTTTTTTTTTAGCAACTTCCATGAATTTATATTAAAAAATCCTGGATTCCAGTGATTTCCACTCTGGTCTCATCATTTCTGTTGTCTTCATTTGTTAGATCCTTGCCATCAGCTTCCTTCCCCTTTCCTTTATCCTTGTACTCTTTACTGGCACAGACTGGTAGTTGTTGACCACAATAGGAACTGAAGAACTCCAAATAAATCCCATTCTTCCCCAATTTGTACACAGCTAACAAAGCATCTTCGTTTTCCAGATCAGCTGAGCCAAGCCTGTGCGTAGATTAATTCAGTTTTTGTTTCAGCTCACAGGTTTACAAATTGCAGAATCCCCACAGATTTCCACAACAGAGCTGGGGGGTGGTGATGTTTGTATGGATTTTCCTGTTCCCTGCTGATGGACTGTGTGTGATCATCCTTTTCCAATATGCAAAAATCAGGAGCAAGAGCAGCCCTGTGCTCCCCTCTGTGATAATTGATGCTGGCTTCATGATTATATTTCTTTACTGAGGACCCTCTCACTGAGCACATTTGACAAATGAAAACACTTGCTGAGTTTTTATTTCTCTGGCATTTTTCCATGTTTTCTTCCACTAACAATGTTGTATTTTTTGTTTGTGAAAAAGGAGAGTTATTGTTTGTCCTCGTTATTTGCCTCTTAGAGCTGAAGTAAAAATAAACTGATATTGAGGACACATTAAAATGGAAGCAGGTGGAAAAAGCAGCTTCTGGAAAAATAAACCATGATTAGAAAATTTTACAGACTTGCTCGTGGAAAACTACAGCAAATTACTGCGGAAGACAAATGATGATTTAACTTGCGGGGATATTTGGCTTTTTTTTTTTTTTTTCCTTATCTTGCTGCACATCTAAAGAGATAAAACACACTTCTAAGAATTCCATTTATTTGTGTTTCTCTGGTGAGAACCAAGGCTTGTGCTGGAAATGCAGAGCAGAAGGCAGCTCATTCTGCTGGGCATATTAGGCATCTGCAGAATTAGGGAATTTTCCCCCCCCGTGGGACAACCAAAGACTAAAATACCCCCACAATCAAGAGTATAGATCCGCCCCCCCCATGAAAAACCCACCCCCTCCTCCCCCGCAGCATCAAACCTCCCCGGGAAAAAAAAGGCCCCCCCCCTCCCCTGCAAGCCCGGCCCACACGCCCCCCCCCAAACTGCTAGTTTTCCCCCTGCTCTCCCTGTTCCTGCCGACCCCCCCAGAAATAATCCAGTTGAAAAAAAAATCTCCCCCCCCCAGCCCCCAAAACACCTCTTTCTTTCCATAGATGCTATCCCCTTTTCCTGCCTCCCACGGCGCTACGCTTTTGCATTAGTAAAAACTACGCCAATAGAAGGCAGAGAATCTGGGACATCCCTTTCGTCTGGGGAATGTGCTCACCGTGCAGCGCCCCGCCAGGCCATTCCACCCCGCAGCAAAACTCTATGCGTACCTTCTCAAAATATCTATCTAGGAAGATTATGATACACAACCAAACACTACCACCCCACACAGACCCGAAACTCTGTCCCCACATGGAACCTAGACCCCGCAATAAGGTGGGTTAAAAAAAATGCAGATATCAAAGGCTGCCTGGATTTGGCCAGGACCTTCAGGACCCTCGCCCTCCTTAAATACAATATACAGCTAACCATGACCCTCGCCACAAAACCATATTTTCAACTTAACCCCCACGGAGGTTGTCCATCTCATCCCCCCCACCCAGCGTGTCTCCTAGACCTATAAATGGAACTCCTGAGTTGGTGGTGTTCTACACAGAACCCGCAGAGGAAACCAGAGGATCCAAAACACAAGAAATTCAACAAAATACAGACCACACCCCCACCCCAATAAAAAAAAACACCCGAGAATGAGCTGTGGCTGAAGGCCACTCTAACAGCCACCACTCCTCCGATCCGGGTAGCAAACAGTGATCCCCCCTTCTCCACCACCCCCAGATCTTGGAGACCCACAAAGAAAGACTGCCTCCAAACCCTGTCTCAAAAGAGCAAACTGAGCCATAAATGGACCTTCACACAAGGAGTCACTTCCCATTTTGCCCTCCCTCTGCCTGGCCACCTCCGGAACACCACAAGGTCGGCCCCTCGCGTGGACCAAATCCTCCAGCCGGGGTCCTCCCACACACCGTCCCTCCCACTTTTTTTCATGGAATTGGCAGCAGGAGCAAGCAAGATTGGGAGTGTTGAGCGCGCCCTCTAAACTCCAATGGCATTGAGGAAAAGAGAAGAAAAGATGAAAAAGAGCCTCTCCCACGCCCCAGCCCACGGTGTCTCGTGCCAAAACACATGAAAAAATAAAAAGAATGGAAAAAAAAAGAATTAATCCACAAAAAAATATTCTCTGCAAAAAGGACCCTGAAGGAAAGGTAGCACCTTCCAAGATCTCCTCACCTCGTGCCCTCTTAATAAAACCAAAGGGCCAGATAACCCGGGTCTCCGCTCTCCCAACAGATGGATTTGTTTATGATATCCCACCCACCCACCAGAAGGGATACTGCGGCATAACAAACCACCAATTCACCAATTCGCACCTTCGGCACCCAACCCACCATCCAAAAGGGAATGAAGCTTCTCCGGTACCAAGATGGTCTCACTACATTTATATTGATCAAGACAGCTAAGAAAAGTGTCGACTAGATTTAGATTTTGGTGAGAAGAACAGGTTCACGGATACCACACACCACCCAGCTTTATCAAGCACCCTCAGTCTGACGAGCTGAGAAAGTCAATGAAAATGATGATATGCAATAGAACATGATTTATTTTATATTTGAGTTTTTAAAAAGTCCCGACTTGTCTGACTAACCAAAAATTAGAGGTCTCATCCTAACATCTTCCCTCTTCCCTCCTTAAATCCATCATACACTAATGTTGTTTGTACAATGTGATTGAAATGGTCAGGCCTGGAATTTCATCACGCTCTTTCTATAAATTAAAACCTTCATTTAGAACACAGTTTTAATTAAAACCTTCACCAATTATTTCTAATAGCAGTCTCTAAATAAATTTTAGTCGACCATAATTGATTAAAATTAAAGAAATAAATTCCTCGACCTCATCTTTTCACAAAAATTTAGTGGTTGTTAACCGTTAGATTTTAATAATGCACTGAGGAATAGTTTTAGTGACAAACCTCAGATACTGGCTCAGGGCTCTGAAACATGATGTTAAGGTGGAATGCTGCAATGCCCACAACCCGGCGCCCCACCGAAAATCTTATAAAAATATGTTTAACAACTCTCTAAAATAACTCCCTCCACCCTGCCCCCCTCAGGAAACCACGTGTGATTGATGCCTTAATAAAATGTTTCCTAATTCTTTTTCCTGAACAAAACGAATGATTTATTGGCATTCACTGGGGCCTCAAGTTCTCTCCTTAATTATGTCTGATGCTATTTGGAAATTTCAGCCCTCTTGTATGTCAACAGACCACATTTGTATAAACAGTTACATACTCTCTCTTTAAAACCTTCATTAAGAAACAAACCAGGCCATCAAACAGCCGATGGGACCAAACACTCGTATTAATTGCCACCTGGGACTAATAAAAAAGAATATAAAATACGGTCTTGATTTTTTTGTAACCCTCCACATGAACTATCAATAAACCCACAGAACGTGACATTTTTGTAAAAAGGCATCAGAGACAATAGTAATTCCATATTTTAACAATCATAAAAAACTAGCGGTCCGCACTAAAATCCCACCCCATTTTATTTTTTCCCTCTTTCCTTATCTTTTCCCCCCCCTCACCCAAAATTTTTTTTCTCCAAATATATAAATTTATTTTTCTTTTCTCCTTCCCAAATCTTTTTTCTCTACCCTCTCCTTTGCCCCCATCTTGCTTTATTGTTGATATTCCCTTCAAATACTTTTTTTTTTCCCACTATATATAAATAAATAAAAAAAATAAAAATAAAAAAAAATTTTAACTTTCTTCGCAGAGCTTTTTAACCTCTCCTGTTCTTTACAAATAAAAAATATAAGAAATGAAGCTCCTAGTTAAAAGCACAAAAGCTAGCTGGTTATTAAAGAGAAAAGGTTAGCAAATATATAGGATGGCTGCAATTTTCTGTGCTGTTAATAAAAGAATAATTCAGGAAGTCTCAATAGGGAGGGGAAGAGGAAAGACCTAGAGGCAAAAAGGTATGCCCCCAGCAGAAAAAGAACTAAGTGGCTAGCCCCATAAGGATCACCTGGCAGTTGTCCAAGCCAGGCTGGACATTGGGGTTTGGGGAAGCACACAAACAGGTTGTGTGTTACAGTGGGATGAGGTGTCTCCTCCGCCCATCGGTACGGTGTCGGGAATAAATGACTATAAGGATCACCACATTCTACTAAACCCCCAGCAGGGGCATTGTATCCAATGACATACCCCCCCTCTTTATGTTCACATATATAAAAAAAAAGAAATATTACAAGAGAAGAAAAATAAAATTACATTTACGGTGAATCTCACCACTACCCTGAAGTTGTTGTGGCAAAAAATAACCGCCCAAGTTGGGAAAATATCATAGCCCAACCCCCCACATCATTTTTTCTTTTCCTCTTTTTCTTTTCTTTTTTTTTTTTATTTTTTTTTTTTTTTTTTTTTTCTTCTCTCTTCCCTCCCTTCAATTGTATTAAAATTAATAAAATAATATTATGGGGTTTGTCGTTCTCCTCTTTTTTTGGTATAAATTATTATTTATTTATTTCGGTATAAATATCCCTCCCTTCCTTCTTTCCCTCATTTTCTTTACTTAAACTCTCTTCTTGTTTTCCTTTCCCCTTTTCTTCCCCCCTATTTCTTCTCCTACTCTCTGTCTCTTCTCCTCTTCTCTCTCCTTCTTTCCTTCTTTCATTTATCTTTTTTTATTTTTTTTTTATTCTTTTTTTTTATTCTTCCTCCTTTGTTTTTTTTTTTTTTTTTTCTTCTTTTTTTTATTATCTTTTTTTATTTTTTTTAGTTCTCTTCTCTTTTTTTGGTTGGTGTGATATTTATATTATATTGTTATATTTATTATATTATTTTTTTTTATTTTTTTTTTGTTTTGTTTGAAATTTATTATTTAAATTTTATTTTTTAGTGTTATTGTTATTCTCTCTTCTTTTTATTTTTTTTTTTTTTTTTTTTTATTATTTTTGTTAAAATTATTTAAATTTATTATTTTTTAATTTTTTTTTTTTTTTTTTTTTTGTTGTGTGTGGGCTCCTTGGTTGTTGTTTTTTGAGGTTGTGTTATTTTTTTTTTTAATTTTCCTTCTTCTTCTTTTTTTTTTTCTTTCTTTTTTTTTCTTTCTCTTGTTTTTCTTCTTTTTTTTTCCCTTATTTTATATACCTTTTTTCTTTTTCTTTCTTATTTATATTTATCTATTATTAATTACTCTGGTTTTAATTTATTATTTTTTTTGTTTTTTTTTTTTTTCTCTTTCTCTCTCTCCTCTTCTCTCTTATACTATTATTCTATTTTAACTAATAGTTGTTTTTTTTTTTTTTTTTTTTTTTGTTTAATTTTGTGTTTTGGGTGTGTCCTTTTCTTTGTTCACTTTCCCTCTATTTAAATTATTCTCCATTATATATTATTTATTAATTTTTTAAATTTCTTTTCTTTTTTTTTTATTTTTTTTTTGTTGTTTGTTCTCTTTCTCCCTTCCTCCCTCTTCCTCCCCCTTCTATATATATTAATATTTCAATTTTATTATAGTTTTCCCCCCCCCCCTCTGGAGAAAAACCCTCTTTTTTTTTTTTTTTTTTTTTTTTTTTTGCTTTTCCTCTTTTTTTTTGAAAATTATTATTATATTTTGGTTTGTTTTCTTTCTCCTCTTTTCTCTAATTTTTTTTATTATTTTTATTTATTTATATATATTTTATTATTTTTTTATTATTTATTATTTTTAATATCTTCTCTCTCCTCTCTTTTTTTTTTTTGTATGCTCTTCTCTTTTTATTTTATTTTTTTAGTTTTCTTCTCCTCCCCTTTAATATTTTTTTTTTTTTTTTTTTTTTTTTTTTTTTTTTTTTTTTTTTTTTTTTTTTTTTTTTTTTTTTTTTTTTTTTTTTTTTTTTTTTTTTTTTTTTTTTTTTTTTGTTGTTTTCCTTCCTCTCTCTCCTCTCTCTTTCTCCTCCTTTCTCCTTCCTTCTTCTTAAATTATAATATATATCATATTATAATTTTCTTTATTGTCTATAATTTAATTATTTTGGTATTTTTTTTTTCCTATTTTATTATTTTTATTAGTGTGGTCCTCCTTTCTTTATATTTTTTTTTTCTTATTTTCTTTCTCTCTTTTTCTCTCTCCTCCTTCTTCTTTCTCTCTTTCCTCCTTCCTTCCCTCTTTCCTTCTTCTTTTCTTCTCTCTTCCTCTTTTTGATTTTTTCACCTCTTCTATAATTCTTTTTTCATCTTTTTTTTTCTCTATTTTTTTTACTTTTTTATTTTATTTTATTTATTATTTTTTTTTATCTCTCTCCTTTTTTTATTTTTTTTTATTTTTTTTTTTATTTTATATTTGGTTTTCTCTCTTCTTTCTCTTCTCTCCCCTTTTCACTATATAGTGTGGTATAATATATTTAATTATTATTATTTTTTTTTGTAATTCTCCTCCTCTTTATATAAAACCCGCCACCCACCCGTACAGTGATTCCTTTGAATCTTCATAGTACTTTTATAAAACAGAACAACCACCAAAAAAAAAAAAAATCTTACGCGGCGCTTCTCGTGACACCCTCGCGCCATCGGCGGGCGACTTTAACACAACCTTGAAGCCACCTCCGTTTATAAGTGAGAGAGTAGAGCACCACTGAGCAGTAATCCAGTCTGATCCACCACTGCTGTCGTGAGCCACGGAATGAGGAATGAAACACAAACTCCCAAACCAAAGAAAACCTCAGAGAAAAAGGAAGCCGGAGCAGGAGGGATGTTAACTTAATGAAAAAAAAAAGAAAAACGTGTGTGGAAGGAAGATATTTATGAAATATGATGGGATATTTGCACAAGAGTGTGCAGAAATCGCCTCCCCCACCATGAACAATACCGCCCCACACAAATTTTCGCTGTCAAAATCCTCCCCCTGCCCCCACGTTGACTACAATACAACACAACCACACGGCCCTGATCCCAACCCAACCCCCTGGTTTGAAAGACAACACTACCCATATCTGAATTTTCTGTTGTAGCTGCTGCCAGGATGTCTAAAACTGCACAAGCGCAGCATCCACATTCTCTCTCCAGGCCCCATCAGACACACGGTAGAGCTGGTGTCGCCCAAGAAACACAAGTCCTTCCTCCAAATTGGCGTTAGTTCACTTTCAACACCACCCTATAAAAAAAGCACCAAAAAATACAAATTAACTCCCTCTCCACTCAGTTTCGCTACACTCCCCACTTCATGTATAGCAACAAAACACACGATATCAAGCAAAATACCATCCGCATATCCGTCTGAAATGTTGTGTGCTTCGCCCTACGGAATTGCAGAAGTGGATGCTCTACCAGGGAACCTGACGCTAAAACTTCCCATCCCCCAAAAAAAAAAGAAAAGGAAAAGTGTCCAAAAAAAAGCAGCAACTTTAACAACTAGTGATATAATTATCCAAGAAAAGAAGAAAAAACAAACAAGGAAAAGCAAAAAATAAACACTGCTCGCATATTCCCTCTGTCTTCATCAACCTCGAAAAATTCACTAAAGTAGTCTGGGCTGGCTCTGAGGGACCCGAGTGACTTGGCTGGGCCCACTCCAAACCACAAGACCCTGGGGAAGAACGCCCGCCGGCATCCTCTGGCCGAATGGGAAACAATCACAAGCAAGATAACACACTGCTGGAGGAGCACTTCTCTGCCCTTGTCGAGCCGGAAACAACGTACACTTAAAAAGGCCAGAGAAAAAAGAGGGTTTCTGCAATAGACTAGACAAAAAAGAGAAAAAAAAGCTGACTTAAAGGCGCGGCGACAGCGCCTCACGGAACTCTAGGGAAAAGTGAGGAACAGGGTTAATTAATTATACGAGAAAGAAATAATATTGACTTTCTTGTGTGCTCTGGGGTGGAGAGAGGAGTAGTGGTGATAACTGTCAGGGGAGCGCTCCAGGCTGGGCCACTGGGCAGAGTTGATATCCAAACAACATGGGGAGTGGTTGGCCATTCCGGCCTGATCGCTCCGTTCCACGCGCAGTTGCCCCCCCACCCCAACCAGAGGAAACCCCCCTCGCGCTGAAAAGAGTACGAGCACAAAAAGAGCTCGATGTCATGGCGAGCCTCGCTCCTCACTTCGCCCCAGCCCCAGACATAAAATAACTTCTCTGAAGAAAACCCAACAAGTGGTTATTCTTGAATCTTCTCAGCCGAGTGCAATTCCCTGCTATTGTAATTAATAATGTTTATTTGGGGTCCATACCAGAACCAAATCATCAGCAAAAAGCTTTTTTAAGGTCAATTTTAGCACACCACACGTCACCCCCACCACGACACACCAGCGTGAGGCACCTAAAGAGGGCGACCGCCAGCCCAATGGTCCTTCTACTGATTCATGGGATTATTTGTGTTATAGAGATAATACCCCAAGCCAAGCGCCTGGTCAAGACCTTGCAGTAAAGAAGTGGGAAACCACCCTGCGTTATATACCAGAAGAGAATCAGAATGATCAACCCAGGCTCCTGTGCGCTGGGGCTTGCCTGGTGCTGTGGCTTCAGGGAGAGAAGAAAAGAGAGAAGCGGAAAAAGCAAACGAGAGAAAAAATACACAAAATAAAAAAAAAGCGATTCCTGTTGGCACCAACCCCCCACCACTACCCCCCACGCTCCGTGCCGCGCCTGCGATAAAGGCATGAAAACAAACCGTGAAACACACTACCTTGGACCGCTATATAATATGAATACGGAGAAAGGAGCACAAAGAACCAAGAGGCCTCCCTCCCCCCTCCCACACCCCCGTGGCGAACCATAGCTGTGAATGCCAGCTTTACCCTCCCTGCCAGCGTGGATCGTCTGCTTTTACTCCAGCTGAAAGCTAATAATACATGCCAAGATCAAAATCGCCTCCCTTTAATCCGACCTGCCTCGGCTTTGTGAAAAAAAAAAACCCGGCCAAGAAAAAAACCAAAAAACAGCCCCCCCACCCCACCTGAAATTAAAACCTGAAACAAAAAAAATCCCAAGAACAATTAGTGAACATCACTGAGAGCACTCCCAAACACACTCCCCGTTTTCTTCCCCAAAAAATTTAGCCCACTTCCCTTCCCCCAATACCCCCAACCCTTACTGGGCCTCCCCTCACACGTTCTTCCAAACCGCTCCCTCTGTTAGAGCACTGCACAAAACAAAGAAGCTGGAAGGTGGAGCAGTAAATAAAAAGAGTTGTCCGCTCCACAACTCGGGCCCCACCTCCCGCCACTTCATTAGTCACAAGACAGTGAAGGACAAGGTAGAGCAACTAACCGCCAACACCAGACATGAGATGAAAGGGCTCCCCTTGCCACCTGCCCCCGGGACCCACACGCCCGCCCTCCTCACCAGTCTACCTCCCTTCCAGAGCATCATTCGGGAGCTGCCAGAGGAAGTGAGAACAGCCCACATGAGAACAATCGATCGGAAAACCACGGAAAAGCGAAACGGGCTCTGCCTTTCAGTTTTTTTGCGAAACGCGCGAGGAGAGGCGGCAGCTGGAGCTGAGCAGGGGAACGCGCGCCAGCCACCGCGTAATCACCGCTCATTTTTTCCGCCAGCCTCCAGATCGCCCAGAGTCAAAGAAATAACACAGTATGTGTGCCTGACGAGCAGATGAGGGCTCTCAGTTCTTCCAGCAGAAGGGTAAAATTAAAAATATGTGGAGAAGGCCAGCCCATTCCCGCTCAACCCCCAACGTCGCCCCAAATGCACTTTGTGTATTTACCACTGGAGTTTATTTATTTCTGTAGATCGAAACCACACGACCACCCAGCCGTCTGGGAAGCTTCGCTCCTGGGGGTTTATTCCAACTGCCCAGGATAAAAACACACGGACCCCAACATATCACAAGAGGCACGGAGCAATAGAGAGGTACGAGCGATAAGGAAAATGCGCAGATAAAAAAAACCCTTTCCAGGTGTCAGTGGCTTGGGAGAGGGTGGGAAGAGGAGAGCAACACTCTTACAATGAGCAAAATAGAAGACTGAACACAAGGAAAAAGAAACAAGGAACTCAGGAACCAGCCGAAGACGGCTGGTGCTCAATCATATTATGATATGATATCTATACACAATGAGATGGAAGAGAAAATCCTCCCAAAGCCAGTCTCCTGGCGCGCACGAGACATTAATATTTGCGACACCCTACCCGTTAATATGAAAAAAAGTTTCCAGGCTCAGTCCTGCGAAAATATGAAGCGTCCAGTGCTGCTCCACTCGGCGCTTCAGTTCAGAGCAACCATCACACACACTCCAGTCCAGGCAGAAATCTGGCCTCGTCTCCTGGCCTCTCCTGGCCTTTGCGTCCAACCCCCTCCCCCCAAAATTAAAATCAAACCAAAGAATAGTATTCCCCTAACGGATCTTGTTCTTTGTCCTATACCAGTAACTATGGCCCAGATAGTGCCACTCTCCCATAGAGAGTGCATTGGATTTAAGGAGAATACGTGCAGGCTTCTTGTATGAAGAACCAACTAAGAGATGTATTTTTAAAATTTTATAAATAAGTGTTCCTCCATGAAGCAACGACTGCTCATTATACGGAAACATATATCATGGGAATGCAGAGGAAATATGAAACCGGGCTCCCGTAGATACAAGCCACCAAGAACAGAAAAGACCACGGATCCTTCCACGTGTGCTCCCAAGCTTACCACCACACCCTGAACCACCTTACTCCCTCGGTCATAAAACGACCCCAAACATCTCCGTACTTTCACCCACCTTCAGCAAATAAAGAAAACGCAAATAGTGCCCCCCAACCCCACAAAAAGAAGAGCAAACAAGCAGCATCCTGCGACTCGCTGAGTTTACTATAAACTGTAAATATAAATAAAGATGAAATATATTTGTTCGGCCGATTATCCAAAAATAAGGAGAAAATATTGACCTGGTGATTAAGATAATTGATTTTCTCGCTGCATCCCTCCCCCCCCCCAAAAAGCTCACCATACCAACCCCGCAGCACAGATAGGGGGGAAGAGTGGATATATTAAGCGGGAAGCAAGGCGTTAAAAATATAAGAACCGTGGAATACTCATGAGAAAGGAAGAAATACGGTCATTTTTTTTTTGAAAACTTCACTGGCACCGGTACACCACTCCCTCCCACCACAGCCAAAACAAAGAACATAATAAAAGAAATACACAAAACAACACGTTCTTCCCTCGTTAATTTAAAACATGGATGATGTTATAGACTGGTTTTACTGGGACAATAGCTCGGAAAAAAACAATCCCCCTCCAAAACCAATGAAAAAAAAAAAAAAAAAAAAAAAACAAAAACCCCTAACCCCCACCCGCCTCCCCGTAAATAATTATGACGGGAAAAGATGAAAGCCATAAGAAAGTATAAAATTGGAAAAAAAGGCAATTTTATCCCCATATATAATTAATTATTATTAGGATAATCAACTCTCACAACATGAAAGCCAGGCAAGATATGGCATATCTATCTAAAAAATTGTTTATCGACGCCAAAAAAAGGCGTAAATTATGCAGCACAAGGTATCAAAAAAAAAAAATAACCGATTATGAGATAATTTACCGGACATTATAAGCTGGGTTTTTATTGTAATCCTTTCCAAAACAACTCAACGAAGAGTTCAAAAGACAAAGCAACCCAGTCAATGCCCTCAGCGAAGATCTTGTAGACATTCCTCTGACCCTCAACAAGAAAAAACTGACGTCTTTGTTTGCCTTGGATTCAATGTGGAGGACAAACCCACCAGATATGAGCGAGGTATGAGGGCCAGGGTAAGGAAAACGGCAAAGGAAGGATGTAAGTCCCACGCCCCCTCCCCGCCGGTATCTAGAGGGTATTTGTAGGCTTAACCTTCCTTTACAAGAAAAAACCCTCCTCACTGGATCGGAAGGAAATCTCTCTAAAACCCCCAACCCCCCCTCCGCCCCCCAAGCCCAAAGTAATACATAAGGGACTAGCGTAATGATATATGAAGAGAGAGAAGTGCTCCGCTTTGAAAAGCAGCGTTAATGGCCCTGTGCAGGACTCCTACGCACCTCAAGCTAACAAAAGGAGATTTAATAGTTACTAATGAGCTAGCCACCGCGCGCACTTTATAAGGAGCTTCTGAAATATGAGAGTGCCCCCGACAATCACCTGCATCGCACCCCATCACTGATGTTTTTTACTGCGGCACACCAGTTCTCCGTCCGGCTTGACTCCAACACAACTCCCTTCCACCCACACTTGCACTCGGCTATTCACAGAAATGCCTCTAGAGCCTCAATGATCCCCCATAAAATAACCATAAAATTGGGCCCCCCCCCCCCCTCCCCCCCTTCATAAAAAAAAAAAAAAAACACAACAAACACAACCCCAACAGAGGCCAAGGAAAACCAAACCCCCCCCCCCCCCCACCGACAGAAGAAAGTTACAAAGTAAAAGAATAAAGTGATGCCATTTTCTCGGCCCCAGAAACACCCACACAATCTCTTCTCCCTCCTCTCTGATACGGCGGCAAATGGAGAGTGCTCCCCAAAACCCTGATGCTGTGCTCTCCGCTGAGATAGAGATCGTTGTTTGGTATTGCGGCCCAGACGCTCCCCTTCCATCAGGCGCAAAGGTTACCCGTAGTAAACAAAGCCACAAAAGCGTTCTCTGCTTTAAGTGTCTGCTCTTGAAGAGTGTTTTGCGACCGTGGAAAGAGCCACCCGGAAGGCTGAATGGCTTCCCCCCCCCTGCGCTTTTCCAATACAATCACAAGAACTGCATTCCTCGATTCACGAATGCTTCTCCGTTCCCTGGCCATGCGTGTTCGCATGACCCACCGATCAGAAAATAAGCCA
>CM019221.1:1600786-1678295 GCA_009741485.1 Malurus cyaneus samueli
CTTGGAGGTCTTGGAGGTCTTTCCCAACCTTATATTCTGGGTTCTGTGAACAGACTGGCTCCCAGCACCTGATGGCATCCAGAAGCCACACACATTTACTTTCAGGAAGGGGTTGAGCTCAGCATCACAAATTTACCAAAAGTAAGGGTGAGAATGAAGGTGTGCGCTGAAAGGATGAGTATGGCATAGCTAACACCCCTAATTTTTAGCTTAATTTTAAGCAAGAAGTTCTCAAGATCTTCTGAGCTTTCCTAAGATTTTTTTTGGATCTCCATCTATGTGTTTCCTGTTTTCTCCTTGTTTTCTGTTTAGCGATTTTTTTTCCTTTGTTTGCTTATTTTGCTTGTTTGTTTTATTATGTTTTGGATTTTTGGTTTTGTTTGCTTGGGGCATTTTGTTGGTTATCAGTTTACTTTTTTTGCTTGGTTTTCTTTTGGCTTGATATTTTTTCTTTTTTTTTTTTTTAGCAACTTCCATGAATTTATATTAAAAAAATCCTGGATTCCAGTGATTTCCACTCTTGGTCTCATCACTTTCTGTTGTCTTCATTTTAGTTAGATCCTTGCCATCAGCTTCCTTCCTCCTTTCCTTTATTTCCTGTACTCTTTACTGGCACAGACTGGTAGTTGTTGACCACAATAGGAACTGAAGAACTCCAAATAAATCCCATTTCTTCCCCAATTTTGTACACAGCTAACAAAGCATCTTCTGTTTTCCAGATCAGCTGAGCCAAGCCTGTGCTGTAGATTAATTCAGTTTTTTGTTTCAGCTCACAGGTTTACAAATTTGCAGAATTCCACAGATTTCCACAAGAGCTGGGGGGTGGTGATGTTTGTATGGATTTTCCTGTTCCCTGCTGATGGACTGTGTGTGATCATCCTTTTCCAATATGCAAAAATCAGGAGCAAGAGCAGCCCTGTGCCTCCCCTCTGTGATAATTGATGCTGGCTTCATGGATTATATTTCCTTTACTGAGGACCCTCTCACTGAGCACATTTGACAAACGAAAACACTTGCTGAGTTTTTATTTCTCTGGCAATTTTTCCATGTTTTCTTCCACTAACAATGTTGTATTTTTTGTTTGTGAAAAAGGAGAGTTATTGTTTGTCCTCATTATTTGCCTCTTAGAGCTGAAGTAAAAATAAACTGATATTGAGGACACATTAAAATGGAAGCAGGTGGAAAAAGCAGCTTCTGGAAAAATAAACCATGATTAGAGAAAATTTTACAGACTTGCTCGTGGAAAACTACAGCAAATTACTGCGGAAGACAAATGATGATTTAACTTGCGGGGATATTTGGCTTTTTTTTTTTTTTTTTCCTTATTCTGCTGCACATCTTAAAGAGATAAAACACACTTCTAAGAATTCCATTTATTTGTGTTTCTCTGGTGAGAACCAAGGCTAGGTTGTGCTGGAAATGCAGAGCAGAAGGCAGCTCATTCTGCTGGGCATATTAGGCATCTGCAGAATTAGGGAATTTTGGAAAAGCCTGAGTGAGAACCTGTGTTTCCCTGTCTCCTGTTCTGGAAGATCAGCCAGTCTCCAACCCTCTTTTCCTGTCAATCCTTTTCCTGTCCAGGGGTACTTTTGCAAAGTGAAATAGCTGAAGGCTGGAATCTGGGACATCCTTGTTGGGGATGTGCTACTTGTGAGGAGGCACAGCCAGAAATATCTCATTTATTCCTTCTAGGAAAAAAAAAAAATAAAAAGAGAATTGTCCATGGAACTGCCCGCAATAAAGGTGTTAAAATGCAGTCACTGCCTTTGCCAGGACCTTCAGGACCTGCTTTAAACATTCAGCTCCATGTGGCAAAAAAATATTTATTAAAAGAGGTGTCATTCATCCAAATGGTGTTTAGACATCAAATGGAACTGTGGGGGTGTCTACACAGAACCCCAGAAAACCAGAATCCCAGAAATCCAGAATCCCAGAATGGCTTGGGCTGGAAAGGATCTTAAAGCACATCCCTGCCATGGGTAGAAACACTCTCCACCACCCCAGACTGCTCCAAACCCTGTCCAGCCTGGCCTTGGACCCTTCCAGGAGTCACCCCATTGCCCCCTCCTCTGCCTGGACATGGAAACCAAAGGTCTGGTCCTGGTGGAATCTCCAGGGGGTGTTTCCACAGCTCCCACTTTTTCAGGAATGCACAGAGCAACAAATTGGATTTAGGTTTCAAGGCTTTGGGAAGAGAAAGAAGATGAAAAGCTTTTCAGCCAGGCAGGTGGCTCGGTGCCACACATGGAAATGAACTGGAATTAATCCCTTTTCTCTGCAAGCCCTGCAGGAAAGGTGCCTTCAGATGCTCCTCACTGTGTTTATGGGCAGATAAAGGTGTTTTAACAGAGATTTTATACACAAAGAAAGGGCCTGGGATAACCACACCACCTCAAAGGGAATGGCTTGGACAGTGTTTATTTTTTTGTCAGAAGCTAAGAAAAGTGTCACTGTTAGAATTTGGTGAGAAGAACATTCACTCCCACACCCCCACTTACAGCATCAGCTGAGGCTGATGTCATGAAACGTGTATGAAAAACATGATTTTTTTTTTGTTTTTAAGTCCAAGCTGTCTGCTGCAAAAATTGGTCTCATTAAATCTTCCTTTCTTTTTCTTTCTTGTTTGTTTGTAAAGTGATTGAAATGGTCAGGCCTGGAAATTTCCATCACGCTATTTCTATAAATTAAAACCTTCATTTAGAACACAGCTTTTTAATTCAAAATTTTAACTTATTCTAATAGCATTTACAATAAATATGAATTATTGAATTAAAAAGAATATTCGATCATTTCACAAAATTTATTTCTAACCTTAGATTTTAATAATGCACTGAAGGAATAGTTTTAGTGACAACCTCAGATATGGCTCAGGCTCTGAAACATGATTTAAGGTGTGCTGCAGCACAACGGGACGTCTTTAATTGTCACTCTCTAATACTCTGCTAGGAAAAGTGTGATTGATGCCCTTTAAATGTTTCCTAATTTTTTTCTGAAAAAGAAAATAGATTTATTGGCATTCACTGGGGCCCAAGTTCTCTCCTTAATTATGTCTGGAGCTATTTGGAAATTTCAGCTCTGTAGTCACAGCCCTTTTACGTTCTCTTTTCTTTAACCTCATTAAGCAACCTCAAAGCCATGGGACCAGACCTGGTATTACTGACTTAAGATAATCTCTTGAATTCTTTTTTGTAACCCACACATGAACTACAAAATCCACAGAAACAGTGACATTTTGTAAAAGGCAATCAAGAGACAAAGTAATTCCATATTTCTGCTTTTCATGCTTTATTGTTTGAAATCCCTTTCANACATTTTACAGATCAAAGTCAGCTGTTGAAAGACTGATCTGTAAACAATTAGACTTTACCCATGGTGTAACAACTTAAATCCTTTTAATACAGCATTTTACAATCAGGTGGGTAAACTGACATCCATTGTATATACTGATCAGTTCTTTCATGCTGTTTTGTGCATTGTAACAAGTTAAGGGCCCTTCTATTACTTAACGTCCTGCGTATCTTGTAGTTTTCCATGGGTTAAATGACGAAGTGGCATAACTCAGCCCTTTCTCATTAATGAAGCTGGTATTCTGCCTGTCAGAATTGAGTGTGCAGCTCTGACGGCTGTCAGCTATGTGAGTGCAGGTGAATATGTGCCGAAGCAGCAGGGCGAGGCAAAAGGGAGGGATCTGCACAAATGTGCCTGTTATATAGATTCCTCCCACTCTCTCAGAGACATAAAACTCTTAAAGAGATCATCAGTTAAAGGGTTGTTTAAAATAGATTGATTTTACACAGCCAATATTGGCCATCAGGTCCTTGATTCTCATGGACCTCTGCAGTCCCATCATCTCACAGTGGGCATGTTGTTGAGCAATGCTCCCTGTGTGTTTACACCAGAGCAGGATTTGCTTCAGCGCATGGCATCCACATTTTGTCCAGCCTTGTATTGTTTGTTTGACTAAGATAGCTTGACCAGAGGGAATGTGTCATTTTCTTTAAGTTCCTTTTTGTCCCTCGTGTACATTAGAAAAAAAAATGGTATATTCAAGTGTTTCAGTTTAATTTTTCTGTTGGAGGGAAAAAGTGTATAAGCAAAATGTTAGTGCCATAGTAAAACTGTAATATTTCTCCTCTTTTCAAGAGTCCTCCTAGGACTCAACTACATACATTGATACTATGATAAAGAATATAGCTGTGACAGCAAAATGTCAACACAAAATACTTTGAAGTGAAATCTACACTCTTTTTTCCACCAATACACGCAGTTGCTGTGCACTGCTCAGTAATAGAGTGTGTCTCTCTGTAATAGAGAATGATGATCAGACTACAGTGTGCATTAGGACATAGGCTCTTCATTTACCATGACTTTACAGAAGCCTGCCTTACAGGCACTTTCAGCCGTACAAGGGCTAGTGCATAATCTGGAAACTGTTTAAGCAGAATACTGTGCTACTAGTCTATCCATCTTATCTGTGTAGCAAACTGCAGGGTAAACAAAGATACGCATGTTAAAAAAAAAAAATACAAAACCCCTCTCCAGCTCAGTGACTAATACTTCTGTTAGCCAAACACAGAAAGCATAGCATGTCTGAAGTTGTGTGCTTTGCTAGGAATTGCAGAAGTGATGGCTCTCCAGGGGCCTGGGTAATTCATGCAGCACTTTAACCTGTGATTAATTACAAAGGCAGCAGAAGCTCTGCTCCTTCCCTCTTGTGCTTTCATCAACACTGAAAATCCTAAAGTAAGTCTGGGCTGGGCTCTGAGGGACCCGAGTGACTTGCTGGGCTGATTAAAACCCAGCCCTGGGGAAAACCGGGATCTCTGGGATGGGAACATCAAGCAGTATACCCACGCTGGAGGGAGCAACTTTTCTGTTGTGAGGGGAAAAACGACACTAAAAGAGCAAAAAGAGGGTTCTGCACAGCTGCAAAGCTGCTTTGGGGGAACAGGTAGGACTCTGGGATGTGGGAACAGGGTTTTTTTATGAGAGTTTGTGAACTTCTGGTGTGCTCTGGGGTGGAGAGAGGAGAGTGGTGATAATGTCAGGGGAGCTCCAGCTGAGCCACTGCAGAGTGAATCAAAACTGGGGAGTTTGGGCCCTTGGCTGATGCTGTTAGGAGTGCAGAACTCCCTGGCTGAAGGTCAGCGAGCTCTGAGCAGGGAGCTGCTCTCACTTGCAGCCCAGACATAAATTTTCCGCAGAAAACCCAACATGGTTACTTGAACTTCTCACCAAGTGCAATATTCTGCTATTTTTATGTTTATTTGGGATCCAGAACCTCTCGCAAAGCTTTAAGGTCATTAGAACAAGGTCACACGAAAAGGTGAGGTAAAGAGGGGAGCAGCAAGGTTTTGTTCTGGGTTTTTGTTTGGTTCCAGCCAGAGGCTGGGTCAGCCTTGCGTGGTGGGATGGTTTTCCAGAGATCAGGAAAGCTGGCTCCTTGCCTGGGCTTTGCTGTGGCTGTGGCTCAGGAGCAGAAGTGAAAGGAAGCGGGAGCACGGGATCCATCTTCCTGTGGCACATACCAGTGTGTGTGGGCTGAAAAGGAAAATATGGGTTTGTGGAAGGCAGCCAGGCTCTCCGTGGGACAGCTGGGAAAAGCCACAGCTCCTCTGAGTGTCTCTCACCCAGCGCAGGATGTGTTTGTGAGGGATCAGCATCACTGAGAGCACTCCAAAAATCCGTTTTCCATTTCTTCCCCATCCCCACCCTCCTCCCCTCACAGGTTCTTCCAAGTTTGTTGCTCTCAGCAAGAGCTGGGAGTGGAGAGCTATAAAAGTTGTGCTCTGGGGCTCGTTGTTGTCACCGTGGCGGTGGCACTGCCCCAGCTGTGGCTCCTGCACCTGCCCCGGGACACAGCCGGGCTCTTCTCCCTCCTTCCAGAGATATTCCGGGAGCTGCCAGAGGAAGTGAGACAGCCCACATGAGCAAAACAAATCATGGAAACAAGGAAGCGAAACGGCTCTGCCTTTCAGTTTTTGGAAACGCGCGAGGAGAGGCGGCAGCTGGAGCTGAGCAGGGGAAGGGCAGAGCCGTAATCAAGACGCTCATTTTTCAGCCAGCCCCAGATGCAGATCAAGAAATACAAAGTTTGTGCTGACGAGCAGATGAGGGCCTCAGTTCTCATCCAGCAGAGGGTAAATTAAAAAATAGTTGTGGAGAACAGCAATTTCGCTCAAAGTGCTCAATGCCTTGTGTATTTACCCTGGAGTTATTTTATTTCTGTAGATGAAACAGAAAGGTCTGGGAGTTGCTCTGGGGGTATTTAATGCCAGGCCAGGACCCTTCCAGCTGACAGGCATGGAGTGGCGTGGAAGTGGAGTTTTCCAGGTGGTGTGGCTTGGGAGAGGGTGGGAAGAGGAGAAGCAAACTTATAAATGAGTGGAGCTGCCAGGCAAGGAAACTCAGGAACAGCGAAGACGGCTGGTGCTCATTTGGTGTTTCCATGGATTGGGAGAATTCAGTTTTGGGGGAATGAGCAATATTTGCACACCTAAGTTAATATGAAACAAGTTTCTCAGGCTCAGTCCTGGAAATATTCAAGCAGCCCCAGTGCTGAATCATGGGTTCAGTTCAGAGCAAATACAAAATCAGTAGAGAAATCTGTGTCTCTGGTCTCTGGCCCTTTGGCCAACCTCACATTAAATCCCGATGTTTCCCCTACAGGATCTGTTCTTTGTCCTAACCAGTAACTGAGATAGGTCCATAAAGAGCATGGATTTAAGGAGAAAGTGCAGGTTTTTGGCCAGCTAAGTGGTTTTTATTTTATATTTCTGTTAGAGCACAGGCTGCTCTTCGGTATATCATGGGAATGCAGAGGAAATATGAATAGCCGGGCTCGTAGATTTACAAGCACACAGAAAGCACCGGATCCTTCCACGTGTGCTCCCAGCTCCCCTCTGAAATTATCCTCGGCATAAAACACGTATTTACATTCAGATCAGAAGTATCCACAAGAGGCACGCAGCTGTGGAATGTGTTACATACTGTAATTATAAAGATATATTTGTTCCCTTTCCCCGGGAATAGATCCTGGTATTGATTTGTTCTCGCTGCTGCTCACCTCCACCGAGGCAGTGGGGGGAAGGTGGATTTTATGGGGAACAACGTTAATTGCCTTATCTCTGGGGAAGAAATACGGCCATTGAAAACTTCACTGGCAACCGGGTAACAACTCCTCCAAACAGACTCAGACTAATGATCCAAACCACGTCCTTTCTTAATTAAAACTGTGGTTATAGATGGTTACTGGGATGCTCGGAATATTTGCGGGAAAGATGAAGCCTAGAAAGTTAAAAGGAAAAAAAGGCAATTTAATTTTTTTTTTAATTAAATGAAAGCCGTGGCTTCTCTAAATTGTTTTGAGAAAAGGCGTTTTGCAGCAGGTTCAAAACCATCCGATTAGAGAAAACCTGGACAAAAGCTGGAGTTTTATTTGTAATCCTTCCAAAAAACAACCAACGAAGAGTCAAAAGACCAAAGCAGAACCAGCTCAATCCCCAGACAGCGATCTTTGTAGAACATTCTGACCCCCAGGCTTGACTCTTGTTTGCCTGGATGTCAGTGGAGACAAACCCCACCAGAATGAGCAGATGAGGCCAGGGAGGCACAGGAGGTGTGTCAGCTCGGGATCAGAGGGTATTTGTAGGCTTTAAACCTTCCTTTCAACTCTCCTGGAGGGAGCATCCCAAAACCGCTCATGGGCTGCGTTGATTTGGAGGTGCTGCTTTGAAAAGCAGTAATGAGTGTGCAGGACTATGATGCTGGCTTTTTTCTTGAGCTGCAGGGCTTTTTTAGCTCTGAAATATGAGAGCCTCCGAAATCACTGCAGCAATATGGATGTTTTTACTGGGAACTTCTCCGTGGTTGATACAACCCTTCCATTGCAGTTTAAGAATGGTTAGAGTATGTCCCAAAATAACCAAAAAAATTCCCCCCCTCCAAAAAAAAAACAAAAACCAACAGAGGCAAGGAAAAACAAACCCCGCAGAGAACGTTACATCAGATAAATAGATCCATTTTCTTGGCAGAATAACAACATTTTTCCTCCTTTGATACGGGGCAAATGGAAGTGCTGAGCTGTGCTCTCCGCTGAGATTAGAGATGTGTTTGGAGCCCAGAGCTCCCCTCCATCACCGGTTAATATTAACAAAGCCACAAAAGCTTCTCTGCTTTAAGTGCTGCTCTTGAAGAGTGTTTGCACCTGAAAGCAGAGGACGTGAATGGCTCTGGCTTTTCATCCACAAAGAAACGCTTCGATTCACGATGTTTGTTCTGCCGTGGTTTCGATGAAGACAGCACAAAGTTTCTTTCTCTCTCTGATCCCCAAGAGGAGCATTTTCTCTCTCAACTTCTCTCTCATCTCAGCATCGACCCAAGCCAAGTGTTCTTCCTTTCCTCATTTTGGATTTTAACAGGATTTTTTCCCCCCAATTTTTTTCCCACCTTGCAATTATCATAGGCACCTTTCTGCCCAGATGGTCTAGCCTTGCATGATAATTAGATTTTAATTAATCTCTCACAAAAATTTCTGCCTGGTGTGGATGATGTCACGTTCCTATTATCTAACCCTTAATAACTGATTATAGTCTAATTGAATGTACTGGAGGAAAAACGACAGGATGTCAGGATATAAAGTTCATTAAGGAAAATCAATTTGCAAGGCTTTAAATTGCATTAAGGGCTACCCTTTAAATCATCTAATGTATTTCTTCCTGGTTTAGGAAGGTAAATAGGCACATTGTGCAGAAATATGTGCAAAGAGAAGTAGTAGGTTTTGTGGGTAAATTAAATTGCAAATGACTGAAGATCAGACAACAATTCCATTATCAATGACAAGCTGCCAAGGTACTCAAAGAAATACTTTGCCAAGTGCCTTGTGTTTTCCATCTCTTTGTCATTTACAAATAAATAAATCCAGCTTGGAGGCTGGACCGGAATCTCTATCGTTTTGTTTAAAAAGCCAGCTGAGAAGGGTTAATGAATACCAGCTCCATTATTTGCTCTCCAGGATGGATTTGGCAGCCTCTTTCCATGCCAGACCGGATGTTTCCATCTTTTTCGAGTCTATAAACAGTGGAAGCTGCTCAGAGTCATATTCCTGGCACCAGCAGCCGCTGGATGCATTTCAATTCGTTTCTTTTGTGCTCTGGAGTGAATTCATACCTTCATGAATTGTTCAATGAGAGCAGGCGGTGGCAGAGAACCTGAGCAGGCAGCTCCTGGGGCCTGGCTGAGATCGTGGTGACACGTTGGTGACAGCTGTTGTCCCATAGAATGGGGACAGAACACACACAGGGGTGTTCATGTCAGGGGCTCAGATCTACCTGGCCTCCTGGGTGCCCAGGGGAGGGAAAGAGGGAGCAGTTCAGAGAGGGGAGGTGAGGATGGGGGTTGGACTCTGAGAGGTGGAGAAGGAAGGAGAGAATGATAACTGGGCTGTGAGAGGTGGAGAATGAAGGTGAGGATGATAACTGGGCTGTGAAAGGTGGAGAAGGAAGGTGAGGATGATGGCTGGACTCTCAGGTGTGGTAGAGGAAGGTGGGGATGATAACTGGACTGTGTGAGAAGAAGAAGGAAGGTAAGGATGGTGACTGGACTCAGAGGTGTGGAGAAGGAAGTTAGGAATGATAATGAAACTCTGAGGGGTGGAGGAGGAAGGTGGGGATGATAACAGGACTCAGGGTTGGGGAAGGAAGGTGGGGATGATAACTGGATAAAGGATAACTGGACTCTGAGGGAGGGGAAGAAAGGTACGGATGATGGCTGGACTCTGAGGGTTGGAGAAGGAAGTTAAGGACGATAACTGGACCCTGAGGTGAGGACCAGTCTGTGCTGCCTTGTCTAAACTGCTGTGTCCTGGCTGGTGCTGCTCCATCCCTTGCTGACCTCTGTGCTTCAGCAAAAACTGGGCTTGATCAAAACCTCCATAAACTTAGAGGAAAACCTGTGGCATCGCAAGGTGAATCCACAGAAATTCCATTCTGGAAACAGAGGCTTTCCCCTCGAGCACCCCAATGTCTTCTCGACACTGTTTTGGGCTGGATTTTGGAATCACAGCAAGGGCTGGTCCATCCGTACCCCTTCTCCTCTGGCCTTGGGCATCCACACATTCCCAGCACTGGCCAAGGTCCCCCTCCTCTCCGTGGCTTCTCTCTGGGCCAGGCTGACTCCAAAGGGGCCTGGTACACAAAGGGATGTGTCCCCCAAATAAATCCAGCATGGTGGGCTTGAGCCAGCAACACTCATCCCCTGAAATTCTTTACCCAAGGTCCAACCACTCCCCAGAATTCCATGGCCTGGCCTGGCATCAGTGGGATGAGAAACCCAAATACCTCAGCCTGCAATAGCAGCCTCCTGTTTATTGTGATTCTCGGGAAAGATAATTAATTAGGACTTCAAAGGAAGGCGGTGGCATGTGGAACACAAGCTCAGAGTCACATTTTGTCACCTCCCCAGAAGTTGTTGAAAGAGGGGCGGGCCAGTACAGTGTGTCTTCCTCTTTGAGACGGTTTGTATGGAGGTTTTTAATTACTTTGGAGATTTCCTAAGTGTAATTTTGTCTGATGGCATCTGGTACAAACTGGATGCCTGGCTTTGATCTGCTGGAGAAGAGAGGGTGACAGTTTCCTTCAAATGAAGAGTAACATCAGCAGAAAAACAGAGGGGGAATTAACATATTGGAGCATCGCTTTTCTTGTAATCATGGCCCTATTAAATATGGAGGGGAGGATTTTGAAAATCAAGTTTGCATTTTGAACAACGTTACTGGGGCTGAGTTGCCCTCATTAGCTATTTTGTATTAAATTTGATAAAAAAACTGATGCTGACAAGCACTGGAAATGGTTTTTTTTAATCCTGTTTTTAATCATTTTAGATCACCTACTAAATATCTTTTAATATTTTAATAGGTCTCTCATTCATAGTAAAAAGAGGTGAATAAATTGAATGGAGAAAATAAAAATGCAAACATCTTCTCAGGCTTTTGCTCCTCGTAATGGTACCAGAATGAAATTTATGGTGCATCTGTGTTTTGCTTTACTTTCAATTTGCAACCATATTTTTGCATATTTGATGTGACTGGAAAAGTATGTTGCATATTTTTTGCAATGAATTTGCATTCCAGGTACTAAATTTTGGCCATTTTCCTTCAGAAATTCACATGACTCTTAGGCCATTTGGGGCTTGTTTTTTTGTTGTTGTTTTTTTTTTTTGTGTATTTCTTTTTTTCTGCATCTTAGTTTCATGCGAGCTGACTTATATGAAACAAATTCCCAGCACCTTCACTGAGTGTAAATAAGATGCATCCAAATATACAGATGCTCACTTTTATGCCTTATCATCCTGCAGATGGACTCCCAGTGAGCATTTCCCTTCTGAACAGGTTCCATTTTGTTGGAATTTGCTTTATTTTTAAACCTGCACATTTGGGAATGCTGAGGAGGGAGAAGGTACTTTTTACAATTCCTTGTGTTTATAGTGAAAACAGATAAAAGTTCTTACAAATATTCATCAAAGTCTCTCTTCATTGAAGGCTTTTATTCCTGAGTGGTAGAATATCCATGTTTTGTGGGCCAAAAGCACCAGTTAATTTTTTCCTAAATCCTTTCTTTCAGGTGGATGTTGCTGCTGGAGGGCTCCTGTTTTTTCCAGCCATGGATTCCATCCCAGACATCCAAAGAGAAGGGAAAGGCCGATGTCCTTGCATTGACAGCTCCTCTCTTGGGTGCTTGAAAGTGGGTTTTAAATATGGTTATTCTGCTTAATCTACAATTTTGTAGTGTTCTTTAATTGAGGATTTTGTGTGCTGCAGCTTTTCTGTCAGAAATGCTCTGGATTTTGGGGAAATGCCCCCTGGCCAACCCGTGCCACTGCCAGGCACTGGGCAGCACATCCCAGCGAGTCAGGGAATTATTAAACCTGGAAAAAACCTCAAGGTCATCAAGTCCAACCTCTGCCCCAATGCCCCCACACCCTGAGGGGTGACCCACAGCACTCAGGGACATCTTTGCAGCTTTATGGGCACTGTCAGGGGTGGGGACTTCAGTGAAGAAGTGGCTTCTTTCCTTTTTGTTTTAAGGGCTCTCCATGCCCTCCCCTTGGTTTCATGTGCATCACGACTGTAGAGAAAGGCAGAAAAGGGGCCTGGAGGAGTGTCTTGTTCCAAAAAGCAATTCTTTGTCCCTCTTTTGGGTTGACAGAGAGGGCTTTTGGAGGCAGGGGAAGACAAAAACCAGCAGGAAATGTCATAGTCTGGTGTTCTTGGGTCCGGAGGCTCCTGATAATCTGAAGGCACATTGGCATTGTCACACATGGACACAGTGACAGCATCCACCTTGCTTTCTGCACAGCTCAGCAGGATCCCTGTCACTGTGAAAATAAAGGGCCACGCAGCCCGAATTTCTCATTTTCATAAGGGTTGGGGACACCTGTGGAAAATAATCTCAGCAAAAACTTAATAATTACAGTTGACTCACTCTTTTCAATTAGGAAATCTCGTCACTCAAGGATTGCTGCTTAGCATGACAGAAACTCAGACAAACACAGAGCAGGAAAACAGTGAAAGTGGTGAGAAGTGAGTGGGAATCAGAGCTTTGTTAGGTGTGTTTCATCCAGGAGCACGATAAGGACTCCACTGAGCATTTCCATGCTGCTGGATGCAGTGAGGATCCAGCGCTGCTGCGGGGATGGCAGGGATGGGGAGTGAGGGATCTGATAAATGGAACGATGCATAATTCAGTGCTGCAAGGGCAGCGCAGGAAAACAGCATCATCTCCAGACAAATTAATCTGTCTTAGCTTTATGACTGTCTCAGGGCTGTTCGTTTCATTGCCAGCTCAGTCTCAGGTAGTGATGTGATTGTTGTTTCAAATGGAAAGTTCTTTTCCCACAGCCGTTTTGGGAAGGTGCTGTCTCAGGGCAGAGTCCCTTCCCTGCAGTAATGCTTTCTCTCGGAAGTACAGCAGCAACTGTCGGTTTTCCTTCCTTTTGTTTTACTTCCATCATCTGTGTGTTATCATTTCAGGCAGGAAATGTGTCTGGGAGCAGCCAGAGCCAGATGTGTGAACTCTTCACTCATCATTTGAGGTGTTGGCAGTCACAGTCACAAACAGCTGCTGAGGAAAAGTTGTCTCTGTTCACAAACTGCAACAGCTTCGTGAAATAGAGAAGGAAAGGAATATTGTGGCATTTTGCAGGAGATTGAGGCACAGAGAGGTTTGGTCCCCTGCCCCAAAATGTGTCAGGGATCTGCTGGAGACCCCTGCCCAGCTTCAGGGGGGTCTGTCTGGGATTGAAGCCACCCAGCAAGGGCTGGTGCACAAGTGCTCCTGAAACCCCTGAATTTATGGTGCCACACCTTTGGCAGCACTGAGGTTCTGTGTAGGTGCCACCAACATGGGTTAATGAGAAAAAAATGGGTTTAAAATAGGATTTTTGATAATGTGTGTCATTGTTACACATAATATAGCATAACATATTATAGATGTTATTTTATAGATCATATAACATAATATGATATATGATATATGAATTGATATGATATATGATATATGAATATGATATATGATATATGATATATGATATGATATATGATATATGATATAACATAACATATAACTTTATATCGTCATATTGCATATTACATATCATGTATATAATATATATAATGTATAATATAGAATGATATCAATTATATATAATACATCACATATCAATCATATATCATAATATCATATATCATATGTACACATTATATACTATATATTCTATATTCTATATTCTATATTATCATGATATATTGTCTATTATCTACTATCATTTAATTATAAACCCCAGGTACCTGCTCAGCTTCTGGAGCAATTTCCATTTTCTCTCCTTTTACAGAATCATAGAATGACTGAACAGTTTGGGTTGGAAGGGACCTCAAAGTCCATCCAGCTGCCACTCCCTGCCAGGCAGGAACCCTCCCACTGTCCCGAAAAGCCCCATCCAACTGGCCTTAACCTTCAGGGATGCATCCCTGATGTGGAGCATTTTCCCAAATGTAACTCTGCTCTGGAAGTTATTTTCCTTCAAATTTGGATTTGTTTTCTTTCCTGGACGTGCCCACCCTGCGTCGAGCTCCCACCCTGTGACCTGATCCAGCAGGATCTCTGCTTCCAGCAGAGCACACCGGGGCAGGGGAAGGAAGGAGTTCAAATGTGGGCAAGCAGGGGGAAATGGAGGGGGAAGAAAGGGTTTTTTTGGGCTTGGCATCAGGGGTTTCACTGATGAAAACAGAAGGTACAGCTGCTTCTGTTCTCTTCAGGACTGGACATGCAGGGGCCGTGTCCCTGGCTCTCATCCCTCAGGCTAAATGACAAAATTATGGATGTTCCCTGCACTGGGGTGACACCTGGAACATCCACACACCTCATTCATGTCTCATCACTCACAAGCAGGGTCATGGCTTCAACATCTAGGGACAAAAAAAATGTCCTTTTGAATTAGGGCAGCCCTTGTTCTGTGCTTTTTATCGAGTTGCTTGCCCATTACTAGAGGGTTTTTCTGGAAACAATGGAAGGCAGCAGATAAGGGAGCAGGCTAAAAGAGATAGGAGCACTTAGTTTGTGCCAGCAGACAAGCAGCTCTCTTGCTCCCTGATACAATGCCTAAAAAATGAGAACAAAAGCACATTTTCTTTCACCAAGCTCCTTCAGTGCTGGAGCTGATAAAATCTGAAATGTTCATCCTGAGCCCGGGGCAGTGGGAGAGGGGAAGGGGCTCTTTCTCAGTGGATAGGGAACAAAGGGAACAGGGAAAAATCCTGACACTGCCCAGTGGGGATGGAACAGAATGGAATTTGGGGAAGAAAGGTCTTGGAGGCAATGCTGGGATTTAAATTTCACAGATTGGTTTGGGTTGAGAGGGACCTTAAAGCCCATCGAGTGCCACTCCTGCCATGGGCAAGGACATCTTCCATGTCCCAGGGTGTTTCAGCCTGGCCTTGGACACTTCCAGGGATTCACAGCTTCTCTGGGCACCTTGTGCCAGGGCCTCCCCACCCTCTCAGGGAAGGGAAGAGGCATAGGAATATTCTCAAATTTTTATTTTTTTTAAAAAAAAAATTGTATGTGCTTCCCTCGTCTTTCTGGAATATCTGCTCTAGGAAGTAAACAAGTTTAAACAGCCTCATCAGTATGGGTAGGACTGAAATTATCTATTTCATTAGGTTTTATGCTTTGAATCTGGAAATGTTGGTTTTAATTTTACAGAGCTGTCAGCAAAATATGCTGTGAGGCACCCAATAGTGTGTGTGGCTCACTTATTTCAGATCAGACCCAGATGGTTTTTGGGGTTTTTAGGGCACAGCTGAGGGCTGTGGAAGTTCTGGGAGGAGGAACAGCACCACATTTCCAGCCTGGCACAGGTGGGGAAAATTTCCTCTCTCAGTAGTGGCTCGTGGCTCTTTTCCCAATGAAAACTCTAGTTAAAAGTACTGATTGACACATTTCTAAAGCCAGAAGTTTCTCCTTTTAGAATATTTCATGTTAATAATCAATGATTATGGCAGGTGTTCCATCTGCTTTGATGCTGTCTTTTACAAACCCATAAAAAGAAAGATTTCCAGAATAATATTGTTTAAAAAAAAAAGCAAGTAAGGAAGTTGCTCGGTTTCTCACCATAATATTTTTATTTAGAGGAGCTGAAATTTCCTCATAATCATAACAAACTGGAATTGCTCTTCATGTGGCCATCAGGACTAAATCTATATTTCTAAAGGTTTCATTTCTGAGGACTCTGAAAATCAGACTTTGTTCTTTTTGCACTGGAATATTAATAAATACTGTGTATCAATTTTTAACTTTTATTTGCTTCACAGGCTACGGCTCATAAAAATATCTCTTGCTAATATCCAGAGCAGGTGAGGAGGCATTAAGACAAAGCACAGAAACACAGCAGAAATGTAAATGAAAGAATTCTGGGAACGAGCTGCCTGAAGACATCCCCACCACACAGTGATATATATTTCCTCCAAAATAACTTGGAGATCTTTCTCTCTACCTCCTGCACATTATAAAACACTCAGGGAAATACAGATGGAGTCCTGGAATGCATTTAGATCATTATTTGCAGTGACAACAATGCAATTCTCCCAACAGCCTGCGTGTCATCCATACAGAGGCAGTGGAATAAATAAGGCATCAGTTGCATTAGAAAAAAAAAATACATGTCATGATCCAGGGGCTTGGGAGAATAATGGCAACAGGGAGATATCCCCTCAAAGAGATGATGAGAGTAATTGAATTGATTGATGGAATTGAATTGGTTCTGTGAATAGCCAGTGAAGACTCAGTGAGTAATTGCAGGCAATAATTTTGTAGTGCAGTGTCACACGAGTGTGTCAACAACGGAGGGAACAAATCCTGACATGGCACTGTCAGGGCACGGGCTGTGCTTGGTGCAGGGCTCAGGAATTCTGAATGTCCCTTTGTGCTCTGGGGAGTCATTGAATCATGGAATCGTGGGGTGCTCTGCGTTGGAGTTGTTATAAACACATATTATAGTGTTGGCTTTCACAAATATTAAGATGAGTGCTATGTGTGTGTTAAACACATATTGTAGTGTTAGTTCTCGCAGAGATTAAAGATAGATCCTATGTGTTGTGCATCATGATATAATATTGTTTTATTTGTAGAAGTTTAGTTATGCAGACAGAGTTGTGAAAATTATCACTGATTTTCTTTTGTAACTCAGATATAGTTATAGAATATTTGTGGTTAAACTGAAATATTATGATTTGTGACCTAAAAATTTCCATAAGGATATTTTCATATTATAGCAAACTGTACAAAAGCTGCAAAGAAAGTCATCAAAAAAAAAAAACAAAAAAAAAAAAAAACCACCAAAAACCCTGAATGAGTTCCTGGTGGTACATTCACAAAGAGATCAGGATGTTTAACACCTTTGGGGTGGGGAGTCCATGCCCCAGGACTATCACTGCCAGACCAGCACAGATCCTGACAAAAGGGTGGGGTGGAAGGAACAGAGGCTTTGGGAAAAAATATCTGGTAAAAGAACTTGTAAAAACATCCATTTTTTTGCGGCAAAAGGAACCTTCTGATGGGACCCCCCAACTTCAGACAACCATATCTGCAATGGACAGGCCAGGGGTGTTGGGACCCATCAGGGGCCCTGCTAGGACACTTCTCCATCAACAAAGATCATCTGAAACTACAGAACAGGGGCCACATGCACGCCACCCCAGGGGCCTAAAAATCATCACTGCTCATGCTCTAAAAAGGTGGATCCATGTTAAAACAGTTCTGAAAAAGTTTGAATATACAAAAATGTCTATGAATAGGCATTAAGCTGATGCAATACAAAGTGTATTTAAAGATGTCTCCTGTCAATAGCAGGTGTGCCTCTGGCAGATAGCCAAGCACCCAGTGCCGTATCCTTTTGCTTTTGTACCCATTTATCATTTATTAAAACTTTTAAATTTAACAAAAGTGAACCTCGTTTTTCACAGCGTGACCTCAAAGCCCATCCATGCCACCCATGCCATGGGCAGGGACACTTCCAACTGTCCCAGGCTGCTCCAAGCCCACTGTCCAACCTGGCCTTGGACACTGCCAGGGATCCAGGGGCAGCCACAGTCTCACTTCAGAGGTGAGAAGTTGATGTCATTTGCAAGAAACTGCAGATGGCTGGGGCTGTTTTCACTCGTAGAGACTTTGTCGGGTGACAAGGAACTGCAGTGATCACAGAGCAGAGGGGCTCTGGTGGGGTCAGAGTGGCCCTGGGTCAGCAGGGAAGTGACAAAGCAGCGTCTCAGTGCCCTGACCATTCGTCCTGTCCTTTACCGGCTGCAGAACACACAGGAAAGCTGGAATTTTCAGGCTGGAAGTGGGATTAGCCGTGGAGATCAGAACTTCGTGTGTGCGTTCTGAGAGGAGAAGAGCTGGGAAAACGGGAAGCAAAGGGATTAAAGGGGATACAACGACTCCACACCACGCCTGAGTGCTCGGGGGTCATTAGGTGCGTACTAATTGCTAGCCCAAGGCTCATTAGTCAGCACTAATGACGCTGTGTCTCTGGGATCAGGGAGCTGAGGGGAGAGCATCCTTTAGATGGCACTGAGCACTGGATGGAGGGCTGATCCACCCCAAAAATCTGCACCTGCATTCTTTGGGCTGTTTTACCTACAGCACTCCCGGTGGCTCTGCCAAAATCTGCAACGCTGACTTTGGGGTCAGCTGAGCCTCGTGGCATAGACCAGGACACACAAAACCCCAATCCAATGGCAATCAAATCCCATCCAGCATCAAACCTTCACGAGCAGCAATTTGTCCAGTTCCTCGTCTGGCATGCTGGAAACCACTCGCTCTGATTGAATTAATTTTTGGGGGATGTGATTAGGAGTCACTGACATGAAATCAAATGTGATAAATATCAATAATTACATGTTGGATCAGTTTTCCTCGGACAGCTTAATTCCATTCACCTTGATTTGAAGACCTCACCCTTAATAACATTTTGTCTGTGTTTCTTTATAAATTGTGTTTTCACCAATCTTGATATTAAAAAAAACCCCTTTGTAATAAAGCACCTCAGAAATCCTGGATGCTTTACAGTTTTTGTCTGGCCTACTTTGGAGATTAGTTTAATTTAGGTGATATTTGATTTCCTGCTGCTGCTGCTGTGTGATTTTTTTTGTTTTTTTTCAGTTTCTCTTTTTCTTTTTTTTTTTTCTGCTTCTTGTGGAGATTAGCTTTCTATAAACATGTTATCCATAACATAAATCAAAGAAGCTGGAAATAGTAATATAGTATGGTCATGTATATTCATGGCTGTTTGATGAAGCAAAAGCATTAACATATTTCTAGATTCTCTGTCATTCCCTTCCATTTTTTTTTCTTCT
This sequence comes from Malurus cyaneus samueli, assembly GCA_009741485.1. Classification (NCBI taxonomy): domain Eukaryota; kingdom Metazoa; phylum Chordata; class Aves; order Passeriformes; family Maluridae; genus Malurus; species Malurus cyaneus. The sequence goes on from CM019221.1 coordinate 1,619,694, forward strand.
GTAAGAAAGAGAAATAAGGGACGTGTTCTAGTAAATTCACATATATAGGAGAGTAAAATTATCAAAACAGGTAGGCTGTTAGCTCTCCTTTTCTCCCTAATTTGGTGATTTGTAAATTAATGAGCAAAACGAGGGTTTTTTTCCCTGGTACTGTCAATCAGTGGTGAAGCAGGTTTTACTTTTCTAATTAAATGTAGTTTCCCCTTGTCTTCTTTACATAGGGAATTTAAGTGCTTTTGAAATCACCACCAGCAGCACCCTGGGAAGCAGGATTCCCTCAGGTGCTGCGAGGGGAGCTCTGAGCAGCCCTGCACACCCTGCCAGGGGTGTTTCTGTCCTTCCAGCATCTCCTGCCGGTGCAATTCCTGCCTGGAATCCTGCAATTCCTCATCTGGATTGGGGCTGAGACCTCCCTCTCTGCGAGCTCTGGGCCATCCCGTTATCCAGGAGAGAGAATCCCAGCGGGGAGGATTCCCTGCTCATCCTGCTCTTTCATGCCTTTTGTACTCAGCACTCACACCCTCTGTTCTCTCATGGGGTGACAGAATTACTGCCCAGTAAATCAGGGAAATCCTTCCTTAATTTAAAATTAGGGTGATTCTCCCTTCCTTTCCAAAATCGCACTCATTCTGAGCGATGTGGTGAAGGTGCCTGGGTTCCAGAGCTTTCCCCAGGTCGGGAGCTGGGAATTCCTGCATCCCTCAGGGTTCTGGCTGTACACTGAGCCTTCTCCACCCCCTGGAATGGGATGCTGGGCTGTGCAGAGCGAGGTCAGCACCTCTGACAAGCTGGATTTACTGTTCCTGCATGGAAAAACGACAGCTCAGGCTTGTTAGGGCTCCTAAAGAGTCCCACTGGAAATGGGGCTGGGGGAAGGGGTTTTGCTGGATGGGAATGCTGAAATGGCTTCAGTGATTGCTGAAATGCTCGGCTTGTTTATCACTGAAGCTAAATCAACAAATCCCTGCAAACCACCTTCGAGCTAAATGAAATCATAGCTTCCCCTCTCCTTTAAATATTTTATGCTTAAGACAGATAAAACTGATTTTTTTGTGGTAGCTTTGGCTCTGTCTGAGGTGGAGCAGGTCAAAGGTGAGATTTTCTGTCTGTGGGATATCTGTGATTTGACAAAAGAAAAGGGGCAGAGGTCATTCCTGCTTTTGTGAGTGAAAAATTGGAGTTCTGAAAGTTTCCCAAAGAGGGGGAGAAAAAGAGAAAAAGGTACAAAAAGCCAGGCAATAGTCATGAAATTGTAAATCCTGCAGTGATCTGGGGGCTGTGCCCAGGTTCTGGGGGCCCCTGCTCAAGCCCTCTTTGTTCTGTTACCAGAAATCTTAATCCCCTTATTGGGAAGAATGGGACATTTCACTGACTTTTCTTCCATTGGAGTTTCCATCTGTCCCCTGTCACTGTCTCAGCTGGGCACTGGAGCTGCCTCCCAGGAAGTTGTAAATGTTATTTGTCATCATCCCCAGCCCAGGGCAGCTTCCAGGACACCCAGCACAGGAGATTTGGGATCTTTGGGGTCTTTGGGATCTTTGGGATCTTTGGGATCTTTGGGATCGTGCTCCAGCACCAGCTGCACCTGCAGACCCTGAGAAGGTGCCAGGAGCTCTCCAGGTTTGTGCAAGTTTTGGGAAGCCCTGATGACCCCACGGTTCCATCACTGCCTTGTGGAATGAGACAAATGAGTGAGAATTGGCACTGCCAGCTTAAATAAGTCTGAAAAAATGAAAAGCTGACAATTACCAATTTGATCTAATAACGGGAGAAACTGGAAAACGATGTGAGGCAATGGTGATACTGCAGTTAAGGAAATAATACCTACGTGTTTAATAAACCCCCATTTGTCTGAGAACACCCTCTCTGTTTGGAGCAGCGATTTGAAATCACTAAAGCTTGAGCTGAACAATGTAATTTTGATTTTGTACCAATCTTGGACCATGAGCATGGTGGAAATTGGATTTCAGGGGTTGTCTCTTGGATCCCAAACTGTGGAATTGTGGGTCACGGAGGCTCAGCACACAACTGCCCTGGTGCAAAATTCAGTGTCCAGCCTCTGGAATCACATTGTGGTGAGGGTTGCTCTTTGTGAACTCTACAGCTCTGAAAAACCCCCAAATTTCGTTCAAGGCAGAATTCAGAATTGTCAAATTTAATTTTGAAATTTGCTCACTTGGAATAAAATCGCAGTGAATAAGTTGCTCTGCATTTCCTTTGATGTTTTATATGGTTTATTTATAGAAAGTGGGAAAAATAGTCTAGTAATGAAAAATTAATGCATTCCTTTGATGCTTCTCTTCTCTTCTCTTCTCTTCTCTTCTCTTCTCTTCTCTTCTCTTCTCTTCTCTTCTCTTCTCTTCTCTTCTTTCTCTTCTCTTCTCTTCTCTTCTTTCTCTTCTCTTCTCTTTTTTCTCTTCTTTCTCTTCTCAACTTCTCTTTTCTGGACTTCTCTTCTCTAAACTTTTTTCTCTTTCCCTTCCCCTTTTTGTTTGCTTGGAATTTTTCTGTGTTTATTTGGTTGTTGTGTATTTTTTTTTCCCTTCTTAAAACACTTTACCGAATGCTTCCAGTACCAACAGCCAAATAAAATTTATCGAAAAATAAAATGCAGATGATAGGAAAAAGTGAAAATTACAATTTTAGGATGCAACAGGGTGTGAAAGGAAGCTGGATTTGTGGAATGATGTTTTTCAAGGCTTTTCTGATCAGTTCCAAGAACAGCTTGGGGTTTAATCACTTCATTATCTCATTGCATTCATTCTTTCCCCTCTTTTCACAGATATTTTTCTCTTTGTATCTGTTTTAATTTTGCAGGAATTTGAAAAAGGCTTATAGAATTAAAAACTTGGCTTCAGCTCTCAGCGAAGCTTCTAGAATGTGATGTTTTTCCTTCCAAAGCCATCAAGCTTGACCTAAGCTTTCTTACCAGAAATCTTAATCCACTTATTGGGAAGAATGAGACATTTCAGTGACTTTTCTTTGATTGGAGTTTCCACCTGTCCCCTCTCGTTGTCTCAGATGGGCAATGAGGCTGCTTCCCAGGAAGTTATTAAATGTTATTTGTCAATGTTACTTTTGGATGCTGAGGTTTTGGATCAGTCATTTGGAAGGTATGGAGCTCCCAGAGTGTGGAGATGGAGCCAATGTCATAGAATCAGGGAATTGTTTGGGTTGGATGGGACCTCAAAGCCCATCCAGTGCCATCCCCTGCAATGGCAGGGACACCTTCCACTGTCCCAGGCTGCTCCAAGCCCTGTCCAACCTGGACACTCCCAGGGTTCATTCTTTCCCCTTATTCCTTCCTTGCTCCAGCTTGTTCTCCCCACTGTGGGAATTTTGAATTGAAAATGTCATAGCAGGATTTTTATGTTCATGTATTTTGAAATTTATTTTAGATTTTTTAAATTTTTAAATTGTATTGTACTACGTTTATGTATGTTTATTTCTTTATTTTATATTTTTATTTTGTTTTATTATGTTTATTTCAATGTTTATGTAATGAGAAATATAAAAGAAAGGAGGAAATGCAGCTGTTCCTGGTGAATGGGCTTTATTCAGACTGAGCAGGGAGAAACCTCTTTCCACACGTAGGAAGCTCCTTGTGGAAACAAGAATTCCTGGTTGGGTAGCAAAGGCATCAGAGACAGCAAGAAGTCAGGAATATTTTGGGATCCAGCTGGAGCCAGCCTCAGCTTGGTGCTTTTTGAGAGGACTCTGAAGTACTGCAGGAATCTGTGATTTTGATGATCAGCAATACCTTGGACAAGGTGATCCCTCCAAGGGCTGTCTCCTCCATTTCCAGGACACAGCAGCCCTTCCTCAAACTGGGAGAGCTTTCAGACCAGTTTGCCACTCCCACCTTGGTAAAAATGGTGCTAAAATGCATGTGAAATTCCTGTAATTTGGGCTCTTCATTTACATAAAAATTAGGTTGTGTATGAAACGGGAATTGGAGCTTTCAAAACTTGTGTTTCAACAAACCTGAGGCATCCAGGGAATGAACCGCACAGGTTTTGCCCTAATGTGCCATGAAATTCAAATTATTAAAAAAAAAAAAATTGAAACTGTAAGAAAGAGCCTCTTTTTATGAATTGCCCATCCTGGTGTTCAGATTTCTTCAATTTGTTCAACAAAAAGCCACGGCTACAAATTCTTTCAAGATGTAAGACCAGTTCTTTGTGGAAAGCGATAAGAAAAATAAAGCATGATACCAAAATTTGGTTGAAATGAAATGTTTTAGGGGAGCCAATACAGTTTGGGAAAACTTTAAGTCTGAAACATCTCTACTCATGCCTTGTGTCCCAGCTCAGGGTAGATTTTCCTCCCAGAATCCTTGCAGAGGTTGTGATGTGGTTTTGCCATGCTTTATTTAATAATGCTCCAACCTCAGATGCTCCAAATGATTGTTTCAGAGATTTGTGGAGGGAGCAGCAGATGCATTAAATTCTATTTCTTTGGAAAATCTGTTATTTCCATGCCATCTTGGCTGCTGGTTCTTTATCAGCCTCTCTCTCTAAACAACCCCAACAGACTTAGAAAAATCCCACCTTACTTCAGGCCTCACCAAGGGGTGGGAAAAGACTCCTTCAGTGGAGATTTTCTACTGAAAATCATTAAATTTCATGGTAAGACTCCAGCCAGTTTTCAAACATCTCCTGTAGCTGCTGAAACCTCAGAGAGCAGAAACCTCTCAGGTCCCCCAGCATGGTCATCTTGGTTCTGAAAGTCTGAAAATCTGAAAATCTGCTGCCTCTGTTCTCGAGAATTTTCAAAATGTTCAGTGCCAAGTGTAGATCCTTCTTTTTGCTCTGCCACCCCAGGTGAGGCTGATGAAATGCAATAATCAGGGTGGTTCTGATGAGAAAAGTCCTGCATGTGGTGAAATTAACTGGAATATACATTTTTTTTTTTAAATTTAAAAGAAACCACTATTTTTCTTACTGACTATGTATTTTAAAAGAAACATAGTGAGATGGCAAAGTCTTTGGGAGGTATGTGATCTAAATGGGTGGTGTGGGGGAAAACAGACTTTCTGTAAAAAAAAAAAATTAATTTATTTAAATCAACCTGTGCAAGCAAAATCATGCACAGCACTGGGAGCACGATTACCATGAAATCACTGCTCACCACAACCAGAACACGGGACCCTCAGGGCTCCTGAGTTCCTGTACATGAGGAGCACTTCAGGGGCTGAATTAGGGATGGGAGGAAACCAAAACAGCTGAAAAGATTTTGGCTTGCTTTGCTAGCCATGATAAAATAATGCAAATTTAGATGTCTCTTGTTTTGCATCACTTTATAATCAGCTTTCATCTTCTTTAGTCTTTGATTACTAAAGAAGTGCCAGTAAGTGCCAGAAGTAGGTGCCAATTATTATATCCTAATCATATAAATTAATGCTATTAAATATAAATTAATAAAAATAAAATATCATTATCTATCTATTAAAACAGAATACATAAATTAAAATTATTAAATATCCTTGGGACATTTGAGACTAAATGTCCCAAGGACCCCTTCTCTAGGAGTTTACCCAGGAGAGCAAAGGGATTTCTGAGTGTGAGGCTTAAAGAGCATCAAGGAATCGCTCCTTTATGACAAATCTCCTCTGGATTGTTGGCAAGCCCATCACAGCTGAAATGCACACCCTTATCTCTTGAATGCTTTTTTGTTTTCTTTTCAGCCTTTTAGGATAATACATCTTAAAAACGCCTAACTCTGAAAAAAAAAAATCAAATTTTGGGAGTAAAACCTTTCTTATATGAGGGCACTTTTGCAGAGCAGCTGTGATTGCAACAAGCTGAGCCCTGTAAAAGAACTTTGAGAGGGTCTGGGCACCAAAAATAACTCTGTTAAATAATGAACCGTGGACCCAGCAGAGACGTTTCGCTCTGTATCTGTATACACAACCAGCCAGCACCTCTGATAATTGCTCACAAGGCTCCAGCAAGAAGGGAATTTGATTTTATCTCAGCTTTCCTCACTGACATCCCCCTCTGCTCCAAAACTGTTTACCGCCATTCCTTCTCAGATTGTCAAACCAATTAATGTAATTAAGTTAAATTCAGGCTGCCACCTACAGCTGCAGGTGGTAAAGCCATTTTTGAGGAGTTTGAATATATCAACGGCACCTTCCCTGGGAGGGGGAATTGCAGGGTGAGCTTCCCATGCTGGAGCTTAGAGGAGGGACGGACTCCTTCCTGCGATTTTGGGCAAAGGAGGCGCATCCGGCTCGGGATGAAGGGATCTGCAGGGCTGTGGGCAGCGCTGAGCTTTCCCTGCTGCCCAAAATGGGAAGGGAAGGGCAGGACAGGAGCACCCGCAGCCCTTTGAGGGTTTGGGGGGGCTGTGGGTCCTCCCAGCTGGGGAACCCATGGGACACCACCCCACACAGCCTGCTCCAGAAGAGGAACAGCAGATCCCTGCTTTAACCCTCAACCTTTAACCCTTGAAAAGAATGAGAAGGGAGTGTCTTTACAAACAGACTCTGACTCTGGGGTGAGATAGACTGATTGGGAATAGAAAGAAACATAGGAAAGATTTGCATAAAATTCTAGTGATTGGCTTACCCAGTCTAGTTAATAGACTACAAGAGCAGAGACACAGAGATGTTCATTGAAAGGGGCAATGTATGATAGAAGGGGGGTTTCATCAGGCATTTCAGGGATCCTGTACCTCTCAAGTACCTCAGCCATGGGGAAGAAGAGGGACCGCGGCCGGAAATTGGGATAAAAGGAGGCTGCGTCCTCTGTGAATTTGAGAGACCCCATGGGAAATGCCCATGACCTCTCCCTTTATTCATGAATAAAAGTTGCGGGACTCCTCTGTCTCCTTTTTAGACATAAACCTCTAGTGCTTGTAGATTAATTTTCCTAACAAAATACACCCTTTAACCTTTAAATGGAGGACAGGGATCCCAGGATGCTCTACAGCAGCATTCCTGGACAGCGGGAGCTGCGGTTTTGGGATGGTGATGAAAGGAGAAGGGAATGTCTTTACAAACTCCGACTCTGGGTGAGATAAGGCTGATACTGGGAGATAAAAAAAGAAACAATGGGAAGGATTTCTATAAGACTTCTACTGTTGACTTATCTTAGATTATTTAATAAAAAACTACAGAGCAGAGACACAGAGATGTAACTGACGGAGGAGGGGGGGGGGGGGGGGGGGGGGGCAATGTATATAGAAGGGGGCGTTTCCTCAGGCATTTCAGGGATCCTGTGCCTCTCAGTAACCTCAGCCAAATGGGGAAGAAAGAGGGACCGCGGCCGGGAAATTGGGATAAAAGGAGGCTGAGTCCTCTGTGAATTTGAGAGACCCCATGGGAATGTCCATGAACTCCTCCTTTATTCATGAATAAAGTTGTGGGACTCCTCTGTCTTCCTTTTAGACATAAACTCTAGTGCTTGTGGATTAATTTTCCTAACAGTGACATAATTAAAGAGGTTGATCTTGGGGTCAGGGGCAGTTTGGGTGGCCCAGGCGAGGGACAGCTCGCAGAGTTCCCCACTTTTTTTTTAACCCCCAAAAACACTCTCCTCTCCAGCTGTACTCTTCGATGTAAAAGGGGAAAAATGGAAGTTTAACAGCCTTTCGCAGTTTCTGTCGGCTTCCATCTGTCAAGGTTTTTTTTTTTTTTTTTTTTTATTTTTTTTTTTTTTTTAATTTTTTTTTTATTGTGGGAGCTCGCTTGTTTATGTGAGGTCCACTGGCGGAGGCTCTGCCACGATTTGACTTACACCGCAGTGCCATAAAGAAGTGTGTGCTCCACTGATAAAAGCAAACAACACCAGCAGAACAGTAGGAGGTGGGGCAATGCTAAAGTTACACCTTTCTGACAACGTGGAAATAAACCTTCCTCTGGTTTTCTGCCTCTCCATGTGGGTTTTACCCCCTCCCCAATCATCTCAAGGTTACATTTGTATGTTTTTAAAATGTTTGGGGTTTGTGCTGAATTCCTCGCCACAGAGCACGTGTGTATTTTTTAAATCAGTGATTGATTTTTGTCTGATTTGAAATTTTTCAATTGTGCTAGCCACAAAAAAAGCCCTCATTACCATGAAAATCGTCCCTGGGTTTTGCTAGCTGAGAATCTGGCTGTCTGTCTTCCCGATTTTAGGATTTAAAACCCAAACACTACATTTTCCCCGCAGGAAAATCAGGGAAGGAAGTTCTGTCCTGCAGCTGGGAGTTATTCCCAGCTCCTGCCTGGTGCTACAGAGCTGCACTGACATCCTTCACTTGTTGGCTCTGGCAGGGGAGAAGCTGAGCAGAATTCCAGGTGTCAAGCACAATTAGGTGTTAATTAAAATGATCCATTTTCCTGTCCCCCAAGGTCCCCTGCTCCAGTTCAATGACAACATGCAATAAAAATATCGGGGCTCTCTTATTTTCCAGCTGTCCCTGTGACAGGGCAGGTGCATTTTGGGTTGATCTTGTCACTCTCTCCTGCAAATTCTCTTTTTTGGGGGTGTCTTGTTCTGAGTGCCGGGAGTTTCTGCTGGAAGGGGTTCACAATAACCATGAGTACTCAGCATTACACATACGGTGTCTAATTACCATGTAATTAGCTGATTGTTAGCATGTTCATTACCCCAGCAGTAGGGAAATGTTGGCCTCTGTTGCTTTTCAGAATGAGCCAACGCTTGACTCCTTGTCTCATTCTTCACTCTTTTCCTTAAGGTCTAAAAACTTTAAAAAAATGTTTTAAACCCCCTGAATAAGAGTATTTTTCTCCTGAGTTGACAAGAATTGCCATTTGAAATATTTCTTTCCTATATTTTGACTTTTCTTATCCTTTGTGGTGTGAATTCCGATATATTTGCACAGCTTAAAATCCCAGCATGGCCACAACCAAAGTGAATTTTGGGTCCCAAATTCAGGACAGCCGAACTGGTGGGATGAAGGTGCCATTTCCATTTTTCCATGGACAATCCCCCAGTACATCCCTGTCACTGCTGTTAAGAAGGTGATTAGGAAAGAAAGAAAGAACGTTTTATTTCTGACAAGAGTATGCACGACTTCTGTGTGCAAAAAGTTGGGCATATTTGGGGGAAAAATTCCCCAAAATTGTCTCTACATCATTGTCTCTATGACCAATAATTAGGGAGTGATCAATTCCTGCCTGATGCCATAAGAGAAATATTGAAATATTGAATATACTGGGTCTCCAAGCCCAGGAACAGAAAAACAACCAATGAGACTTATGTGAATAATCATAATTTTCTGCTCCAGATGGAGGGTGGATTGCTGAGCACCAATGGGTGCTCTCATCTCAGGGCCAAAGAATAGGAAAAAAAATTGTAAACGAAGGAGAAAAACAAAAGGATAATAAAATAAAATCATGTTACAAAATGTTAAAGCAGAGTTTGAGCTCTCTTAAATCTGCTTGGTGATATTACAAGCTGGATATTAAGCTAAATTCAGCACAAAAATGTATGTTCACCCTTTTTTTTTTGGTGGGATGACAGCAGTGGAGGAATGGGAACGACAAAATAAATTTTCCAGTTAAACACACTCTTCTTTGTTTTTATTTTGTCTCCTATACCCTGTGTGCCTCCTTTCCCTCCACTTTGAGCCCTCCCTTCCAATCTCCCCCTCCATTTCTCACATTCAGTATTCTCCAGGAGTTTGTTTTCCCATCCCACGCTGCCTCCACCCCCTCCTGTCCCAGTGGATGATTCACCCCCTTCTGCTGCTGGATTCCCCCTGATCCATCTCAGATCCATCTCCAGCTCTGATTCTGAGTCACAGCTGATTCATCACCATTAATCCAAGGCCATTAATTGATTACAGATTCGTTTTGCTCTCAGCTTGCTCTCCTCCACTCCCCATCCCTGGGTCCTTCCTCTCCAGCCATGCTGATAAAGTTCCCATGTCCTTCACCCCATCCCTCTCCCTTTGGGCTCTCATTTCCACTGGTATTTCTCCATTCCCAGCTCCATTTTCCCGAGCTAGACCTTCTGCATGGTCTTTTTGTGAGTTTTGTGTCAAGTAGGAAACCTTATTTGGAGCACAGCCAATAAAATGGGGAGTACTGAGTTCCCGAATGTGGGAGAAGATGTCATGGCAGTGCAAGACAAACAGGCTGAAAATTCTGCTTTTGGGGACAAGGACTTAGACATTCAGAGCTGTGACAAAGCTGAAGCCATTTAGATCCCAATCCTGTGGATTTTGAAGCTGATGGGATTTGCTGTTTCAAAGCTGTGCTGTTACAGGCAAATCAAGTGTCAGAGAAAGGGAGGGAACTGGGAATTTTTGGGTAGGACATTTAAGGGGGAGCAGAACTGGCAAAGAGGACCCTCTCTTGTTCCTGCTTAAAGTCCCACTTTCCACCCTGGAATGCAGTTTTGCCCCAGGATTACAGGATGTGAGATGGAAGGCATCCCAAACAAGTGAATTTTCTGTGCTGTCAGCCTGGTGTTGAGGTAGCAAACGCTGGCAGAAAAAGAGAAAGAAAAAAAAATCTCAAGTGTTAATTAGGCCTTGCTTTGTTTACCCCAAAAAAAAGTCTGCAGTGTTAAAAAAAACTGAAGGGAGTCAGAAGGCCAAATCTGTCAGTGTCAGAGTGCTTTTGTGTGAGATTTCATTCTCTTTTGTGTTCAACCAACAAAATCTAGTATGAGAATGTTTGAAAAGGGGAAAGGATGGGCTAAATGATCTGTCCCTGGATCCCTGGCAGTGTCCAAGGCCAGGCTGGACATTGGGGCTTGGAGCACCCTGGGACAGTGGCAGGGGTGGCAATGGGTGGGCTCTGAGGTCCCTCCCAGCCCAAACCATTCTGGGATTCTGGGACTGGTGAACAAAGATAATCTCTGAAATTATTCAGGAATAAGGTCTTAAGACAGGTTAATGAGAAAGGCAAGTCTGATGACCCACAGGCAAAAAATACCTTAGAGTGAACAACTATTCATCAAATATTTACTGCTGGGAACGAATCACAAAGTAAAAGATGGTCAAAAGCCAGCAAAATGAAGTCAAATTACATCAGTAACAGAGACTTCAATTTACTTTAGTGTCTGATGCTTAGGAACAAACACTGATGAAGGAGGAAATGCTTGAAAATCTTTATGAAAATCAGCTCTGTATGAAATTGCCTCCTTTGGAGCGTCTCTCATCTGTGTGTTTGTGTTAGGATTAAAATTTTGCCTTTTCTCTTCTTTTTTCTTTTCTTCTTTATTTTTTTTTTTTGATCAATCATAAGATGTAAGAACAACCACATCAGCAGTTTTGTCAGCAGAGAACTGAAGAAAATATTCAAACATGTACTTAGCCTCAGCCTGGATGATATTTGAGGGTAGTTAAAAAGGCTTTTCAGGGAGAAATCCGATGCAATTAACCAGCTTCCGATCTGCCTGATCAGCAAATCACATATTTGTGCATGGAGACAAATGCTGACACGCAGCTCTGGAAGTTTACTGAGCTTTCTGTGAGACTGAGCTGAAGAGATTAAAAAGGGGTTTGAGGCGGAATCTGCGAAACGAGCCTGCTGATGGGAAAGGAATGAGTTCACTCTCACATTTCATCAAAAATGTAGAGACCCAAAAGTGAGATGGAGGGGGGCTTTTCATGAGGGTCTGGGTGGACAGGACCCAGGGAATGGCTTCACACTGCCAGAGGGCAGGGACAGATGGGATTTTGGGAAGGAATTGTTCCCTGTGAGGGTGGGCAGGCCCTGGCACAGGGTGCCCAGAGAAGCTGTGGCTGCCCCTGGATCCCTGGCAGTGTCCAAGGCCAGGCTGGACAGTGGGGCTTGGAGCAGCCTGGGACAGTGGAAGGTGTCTCTGACCATGTCAGGGGTGGATTTCTATGATTTTTAAGGTCACTTCCATCCCGAACGGTCCTAGGATTCCCTGATTCTATGATCAGGGAATGGATCTTGTGCACTCATACCACAGGATCCTTCCCCACATTCAGGGAACATTTAAAAGCCACTTTTTTTGGTGACAGTGTTTCTAACTTGTTTTTTTGATAATTTCTGTATTTATTTTAACTCTGCAGACAGCTGTGCAGTCCTTCCTGCTCCCAAACACCCTCCTGGGCTGGGTACCTCAGGTTCTTCCAGACTGATCACCTCAGAGGGCACAAAATCCTTTATCCTTCCTTTGAACAGCACAGTTGTCTTTGCCTCGGTGACACTGGCTGTCACAAATTAATTAAAGGTGTGAAGCGACCACATTAATTAAACCCCATGAACACCTGCACGGATCTCCTCAGCCATAACTCATATCCCTTTAAATTGCTTTTGCATAATGACAGACCTGCTTTGGGGCCGAGTAGACCTGAAAAAGACCCTCCTGGAAGCAGCCAGGAAAAAAAATCCCTCCCTTGCAGGGGCTTTGGCTCGGCCACAGCCTTGGAACGGGGCCCAGCCTCATCAAAAACCATGAGGATGTTTTAAGAACACTGGGGACGAGATAATTTCAAATGAAGGTGACACTCGCGGTCTGAGGCAGCCGGTGAAAAACACCACGATTTTGGAGAGGGTTCTGCCAGGGGACCGGAGATTTAGTGGCGTGTCAAGCTCAGAGTCAACACGGCGGGATTTAACGTGGGTGTGAGAGCTGGAGAAAAAGCCCTGGTGGATCTGTGGGATGGACGCATGCATCTCCAAATCCACGGGAAGGATGTGCCTCTCTGGATCCATGGGATGGATGTGGCCCTCTCCGGATCTGTGGGATGGGTACGCCTCTCTGGATCCAAGGGATGGGTGTGCCTCTTCGGATCCACGGGATGGGTGCGCGCCTCTCTGGATCCATGAGATGGGTGCACGTATCTCCAGATCCATGGGATGGATATGCCTCTCTGGATCTGCAAGATGGGTGCACGTGTCTCCAGATCCATGGGATGAATGCATGCGTCTCCAGATCCGTAGGGTGGATACACCTCTCCAGACCCGTGGGATGGATGCGCCTTTCCAGACTTGCGGGATGGATGCGCCTCTCTGTAACCACAGGATGGATGTGCCCATTGCCAGATCCATGGGATGGATGTGCCTCTTTGGATCCGAAGGAAGTGGGTGCGCCAGCATTGTCTCCGATTCTGGATGGATTGTGTTGCCCTCTTTGGATCAAGGGATGGGAGTGCACATTGTTCCAGAATCCATGGGGATGTTTGCGATTGTGCTCTTTGGGATCCACCGGGATGGTGTGAAGCGCTCTCTGGATCTGCAAGATGGGTGCACATGTGTCTCTGATCCATTAGGAGTGATACACCGTCTCTCAGACCCTGTGGGATGAATGCGCTCTCTCAGACTTGCGGACGGATGCAATGCTCTGGATCCGTGGATGGATGCGCCTCTCGTACCACAGGATGATTGCCCATTGCCAGATCCATGGGATGGATGTGCCTCTTTGGATCCATGGGATGGATGTGCCTCTCCAGATCCATGGGATGGGTGCACATGTCTCCAGATCCATGGGATGGATGCACGCATCTCTGGATCTGTGGGATGGATGCGCCTCTCCATATCCGCAGGATGGATGTGCCCATTGCCAGATTCATGGGATGGATGTGCTCTTTGGATCACACGGGATTGGTGCACATGTCTCCAGATCCATGGGATGAATGTGCCTCTTTGGATCCACGGGATTGGTGCATATGTCTCCAGATCCATGGGATGGATGTGCCCGTTGCCAGATTCATGGGATGGATGTGCCTCTTTGGATCCACAGGATTGGTGCACATGTCTCCAGATCCATGGGATGGATGTGCCTCTTTGGATCCATGGGATGAATGTGCCTCTTTGGATCCACGGGATTGGTGCACATGTCTCCAGATCCATGGGATGGATGCACGCATCTCCGGATCTGCGGAGATGGATGTGCCTCTCCGTATCCGCAGGATGGATGTGCCTGTTGCCGGACCCATGGAAGAGATGCGCCTCTCTGGATCTGTGGAATGGACATGTGTCTCTCCAGACTCGCTGGATGGATGCGCACATCTCCAGATCAGCGGGATGGATGTGCCTCTCTGGATCCGGGGGATGAATTTGCCTTTCCGGATCCCCGGGATGGATGTGGCCCTCTCCAGATCTGCTGGATGGATGCGTCCAGATCCAAGGCATGGATGTGCCTTTCTGGACCCACGGGATTGATGCACGGATCTGCAGGGTGGATACCCCTCTCCGGACCTGTGGGATGGATGCACATCTCCAGACTTGCAGGATGGATGCAATGTCTCTGGATCTGCAGGATGGATGCATGTCTCTGGGTCTGTGGGATAAACACACGCTCTCGATCCGTGGAGTGGATGCACACGTTGCCAGATCCATGGGATGGATGCGCCTCTCTCCGGACTCGCGGGATGGATGTGTGCATCTCTGGATCTGCGGGATGGATGCACCTCTCCAGATCCGTGGGATGGATGGGCACTACTCCAGATCTGTGGATGGATAAGCCTCTCTTGATCTGCAGGATGGACACGAGCATCTCCACATATGTGGGATGGATGCGGCTCTCCGGACCCATGGGATGGACACATGCTTCTCCAGATCCACAGGATGAATGAGCCTCTCTGGATCCCCGGGATGGATGAGTCCAGATCCACAGGAGGGATGCACACCTCTCTGGATCTGTGGGACGGATGACGGACGCACATCTCTGGACCTGCTGGGTGGATGTGTGCGTCTCCCCCGGCCACCTGCCCCAGCCCCAGCACAAAGAAAACACTATTGATTTTCAGCCCTCACCAAAGCTTTCTGAAGTGTTTGGGGTATTTTGGGGGTTTTTTTTGTTTTCTTTTTTTTTTTTTTTCTAACTGAGAGAAGCCTTTTTAGTTTTTAAATTAAAAATAGTTCTTTTTTTTTTTTTCTTTCCTTCCCTTAAATTCCGTTCAGGCGAAGTTGCGAGCACAGCCAGAACTGGAATGCATTTCAGACTGATCCTTGAAGGAAGGAGCAAGGAAGAAATGGCAAATCCATGCCCCACAAAGGCATGCAGGGACCCCAGATCTCTGGAATGTCCCCAAAAGTCTGTGACATTTCTCCTTTGGGGCTGCTCTGCCATGGCCATTCCCTCTCACTGAGTGCCTTGGTTCCCCTTAGCTGCGAGTTGTGATTTTACCTGGCAGCTTTCAGCCCTCCCCAGCAGCTGAGGGATGTGGGTAAAACATGGGAGACACTGCAAGGAAGCAAAGCTGTCTCCTGTAATACTCCAAAGCGTTTTTTGGTTGAAGTTTCTGTGACGGCTCAGCGAGCGGTGGAAGTGGGGAGGTGTTTTATTTATGAGCTCCAACGAGGCTGAGGTTGTTTCTTCCTCTTTCTTATAAACCAGACAGTCTCAAGAGTAAATAACATCCCGTGCTGGGGAAGTGCAAGATGAATGTCTATTCAAACCAGGGCATCCATCCTGGTGTGGATTTTAAATCCATTTTAACATGTGTGATGCATATTCCCTGTTTCCTTCCAGCCAGACCTGTCTCTTGCAGCTGCCTTTCATTTCAGAAATGAAAATTTTCCCCAGTTTCATATCTATGTGGTGCCTGTCTGAAAAGGCCATGTTCACATTAGCTCAAAGCATGTTGACTTTGTTCCTGGACACGAAAATTGTTAAACTTTCTGGGGAACATGCTAATTATCACTCATGTAATTATTTTTAAATCAGATGTCATTTATTCAGATTTCATTTTGATCAGGAAATGGTTCCAGCAAATTGCTTAGAGGATTCATTTCAATTAAACTTATTTTTGAAAAACTTTAATCAAAAATTAATCCTCGATGAAAAAAAAAAACAAAGAACTAGCAAGCTGAATGTTCATAGAGTTTAAACAGTCTCAACAGTCTCAGGGCTGAGAAGATTTGTCTCATTTCCAGGTTTTCTGGCTTTCTTTTTCTCACTGAAAAGAAAGGAAAAGTGAGAAGAAATAAAATGACAAACCTAAATGCCTATTTGTTGATGCTTCCATTTTCTTGCTATGCTACTAAAAAAAAAAAAAAGAAGGAGGAAAAAAATACTCTTGTGGAGTCTTGTGGCAAGAAGCCCTTTAAAATGAAGCTAAATTGAGTTGTTTGAAATGTGACCTTTGGCAAAACGTTTCAGTTTTCCTCATCCCCTTTCCATTCCCCCACCTCAACGCTGCTCCTGTTCATAGAGCGCAGCTGATTCGGAGCATCTGCCTCTGAACATGATGAGGCTGCTCTGGAGAGCACTGCTGTGCTGGGGGAAATTTCCTTGGAAAAGCAGAACCCCTCATTTATCTGATGGAGCCTGCACAGTGCCAGGGACAGGAATCCTGGCACAGCTGGATTTCTGGATCCCCTGGGAGGCTCAGGGATGCCAAACCCAGGGGCTGCTGGGCCAGAGATGGCCACGGACACTGAGAGGATGAAAGGTGGACCAGAGGCAAAGAGATGAGCAGAGACATCTGAAGAGCTTCAAAGAATTATGAGGTGGAAGGTTCTGGGGATAGGAGCCTTCCCTGAGGAGGCTGCTGGGTCATTTGGGATCTGATGGGATATTCACAACAAAAAAACACCTGGGGTGGCATTTTTGGCTCCTTTGGAGGGCAAGGTCCCCGCAGCAGTGCTTTTCTGTCTGCCTGGTTAGAGGGGAGGACAAGGAGCTCTGATTTTGGCCCCAAGCTCACCCTGATGCTCTGGAAACCCCACTGACACCTGGAGGCACAGCTGGCGCTGACCCAGAGCATGGCCCCGATTTTGGGGTCGTGTCAGGGGTCACTCACACCCAGGCTGGTCAGTCACTGCACTGCTGAGGGGCACGCAGGGGGCAGGAGGAGCCCGGGGCTTTTCCTCAACACCCAGAGAAAGCAAACCGGGGCAGGTTTGGCTCCTTTGTGTTTCAGATTTCCCAGACTGCGTCTCTGACAGCTGAGCAGCCTCGCTGAGGAGAAAAGCTCAAAGTTTCGGGAAGAAGGGAGTAATGAGTGTTTTCCCAAAGCAGGGCCAGCAGGGAGCTGCAGAAAGGGAGGAATCCACCTGAGTGGGTTCATTCTCGGTGTTTTGTGTGAAGAATGAACAAGCCCTTCCCCTTTCATAGATCACTTCAATGCCTCTCTGCTTTCACTTTCTACCCAAAGAGAAAAACTGTCCAAGACCAACTTTACAGAGGTTGGTAACATTCACAAACTTTTATCTTTCCTAGGATCAGGAGGAAACAGAAATCTGAACTTTCTTTGCAGATGTATTTTAAGAACTTGTTTTTAATCTTCCTGCCTTCCCGAGTTTTATAAATAGACCCTTATTATCACTATTGTGGGTTTTTTTCAGGACCTTTTTCGAACTTCTCATTGTTGCTATGCATTCCTTGCTAAGTCCTATCTATTCTTATTCTGTATATTGTCTTCCACAAAAGTTTGAAAAGTTTTGGAGCTCTGATTTAATTTTCAATACAACCTTTCCTGGTGCTGTGATGGCACAAGAAGAAACCACCGTGCTCAAAAGAGCCCCAAAGCAACCCAAAAGCATCCAAGCCAAACCAGCCTCCAAGAAACCCAAAGCTGTCCATCCTACAGAGAGACTCTAAACCTGGTGACTGAATTCTCTGTTGCCCATGGGGATGTTGTGATTCAGTGTGGACCTGCAGGGTTATGATTTGGAACCCACAGGTGCAGGTTTAAATGCAGAGTGCACTCAGAGCCCCCCACCAGAGTCAATGCACATTATCTCAGGTGAGCCTCAGCCTGTTCCACAGATGCCATCTATTTTTATTTATGTTTGCTTCCCTTGTATCCCTGTTTCATTTATTTTTCACGAAGCGTTGCCTCTCTCTGTTTGTCTGAGATATCACATTTCTGTAAAGTCCAATTATTTGTGCGCGTTCCTTTTCCTGTCCTCCCTGGTTTTGATCTCTTGCAGGAATACACACTTTTTATTCCTCTCCTCTCTGGGAAAAAAACAGTGCCTCGGAGCCACCAGACACTAATTATGTGCACAGTGTACCACTTTTCTCTTGCATTTATAGTAGTTGCAGTGGTAAATAATGTTTTATTTCTTTTTAGTATTCAGGGAGCAGAGGAGACATCCCTGGGCGATGGCAGAGCAGGGGACAGACACGAGGCTGCTCAGCATTTCATTCCAGTGCCCTGCTAACCCTGGCAGCCAGCAGCAAGCACAAAGATCTCTGTTCCAGGAGGACCAAATCCCAATCTCTTTATCCCTGCTGGACAGCACCTCCCTGGGTGAGGCTGTTTCCAGGTCCAACATGGGTCTGACAGGAATAAAGCTGACACAGCCTCCGAGCTCGGAGCCCATGTGAGTGCACGAGCCTGCAATTTCATGTTTCAAGTGGTTCAAACTGGTAAAAAATTCAATCACATTTCAGACAAAAAGCCTGATTAAGCTCTGTGTTTTCTGCTGCGGTAAAACATGTGAAATACAAAATTTCCCAAGTGGCAGGAAGCACAAAAATGTTGCTTCTTGTTTATTCGCTCGGTGTGACGGCGCGATTTAGAGAGGGCTGTGCTGAGCTGGGGTGGAACAAAATCTTTTCCCCCCACCCTCTCCTCAGCGCTCCTTCCCAGCTCTGTTAGGGATTTCATAATGGACCTGGAGAGAATTTGAAGCTGCCATTGATCCAAGATGAGTCAGACAAGGCAGAGCAGTGATGAAGCCGGCGGCGAAATTGTGGCGTACGAGGGAGAAGATGAGAACTCACTGGTGCGGAGATGTTCCCTGCTCCTTGCAAACGCAGAAACCTGCAGCTTGTTTTTCACAGGCCTTTGTGCAGCAAAAACAAACAATCACTGCCATTCACACCCCGCGTCTGGGTGAGTTTTGTCTCACTCTGCTGAAATATCAGTGGGATTTGGGATGACTTTATAAAGCCCTGGATGCCGTGGCAAATCTTCGTTGCCCTGATTACTATTTTTCCATAACTTTGAAACAAGAGGTTAATTGTTAATATTACAAGAACAATACTGGCAGCAAATGTTTGCTGCCCAGAAAATCTGTGGCTGACTCTGGATCCCTGGCAGTGTCCATGGCCAGGCTGGACATTGGGGCTTGGAGCAGCCTGGGACAGTGGAAATGTCCCTGGGATGGGACTGGATGGGCTTTAAAGTCCTTTCCAACCCAAACCATCCTAAGATTCTGTTTTGCTGTGACTCGTTGGCTTTGTGGTCATGATTATTTCTACATTTCACCACAAGAAAACTCTGTCCCCACTTATTCACTCTCACTGCCCCTCACCTGTCACGTGTTCCTGACCTTGCCACCACACCCTGTGCTGTCACAGCACCCTTGCTTTTCGTGCAAGTCTCACAACAGTTTAAAAGTGAGGTTTTTCACTTCTCACACCACCTTTCTCCTTCCCCCTGCTCCATTTCAGTGCAAACTCGGTGCTGCAAGAAGGAGGAAAAGAAATTGAGTAGAAAATTTGTTTTTCACTTTTCAAAGGCAGGCACCAAAAGCTTTATAAAACAATCAGAAAAGCAATGAAAGGACGGCCTGCCTTTGGAGAAGGTTTATTACACTGGGGGAAAAAATCCCTGCCTTATGCAATTTTCTGTGGAGTGATTCCATGCTGTCCAATTTGCCTGCTAACATTTTAATTGGATCATCCTACAAATGCTCAAGAAGTGATCTGACTGCTCAAGTAGGTTCGAGTCACACGTTGGGATGGTGTGGAGGTCTCTTGGCTCGGCAGCTGGGCGAGTGAAGGATAACTTTTCTCTGCATGTCTTTAGCTGTTTTTTTCTGAGATTGCTTGTGACTTTTCATGCCTGTTGACCACTGAAGGGCTGAGAGGAGAGGGGGGGGCAGCTTTTCCTGCCCTCTGTAGAGATTCCTCCTAGGATATAGTCCAGATTACTGGGTTAGGTAGGAAATACCAAAAGAGTGAAGCTCTCCCAAGTTCAGTGCCTTCTTAGGAGCTGCAAGAAACTGAACAGCTGACCTACCCTGCTTGGATTTGGCCATAAAATAAAGTTTCATTTCAAAACCTAAGAATAAAATACATGAATTAGAAATATTTTTACCTTTCCAGCCCGTTTGCCTGATACCTGATTTATCACAGAATTGTAGAATGGTTTGGATTGGGAGGGACCTTAAACTCATCCAGTGCCACCCCTGCCATGGGCAGGGACACCTTCCACTGTCCCAGGCTGCTCCAAGCCCCAATGTCCAGCCTGGCCTTGGACACTGCCAGGGATCCAGGTGCAGCCACAGCTTCTCTGGGCACCCTGTGCCAGGGCCTCCCCATCCTCACAGGGAACAATTCCTTCCCAATATCCCATCTAACAGTGCTCTGTCTCTGTTCGAAGCCATTCCCCCTTGTCCTGCCACTCCATCTTTCTGTTGGCTCTTTCTGGAAAGGCACAATCAGATCATTCTGAAGCTTCTCCTCTCCAGGCTGAACAATCCCAATTCTCTAAGAGTCCCTAAACCCTGTGACAAAACACCAAGCCCCAAAATTGCTGCCTGATATCTGCTGGTGGATACTTTTTTTTGGATTTGCTCCATTGTAGTTATTCTCCAATAATTGCAAAAACCTGAACCAAATAATCCAGTGTTGTTAATTGAGAGGGAAAACTATAATAATTTTGGGTTTATATATGTGTGCCAACTGGGAACATGGTCTCAGCTCAGAATGAACCTCTGAACACAAAGCCACATGTGGACTACAGGATTCAGCATCCTCTGCTGCACCTGGCTGTTCCCCTTTGGGGGAGGAACATGCTAAATCAATAAAAAGTAGCCTTTTGTATGTCAAACCCCACCCATCAGTCTTGCTCAAGGCTAAGATTGAATTCCTTTATTAGGAATATTCAGTGGGGTTTGCTGGATTTTCACCTCAGTGTAGTTCATCCCATATAATAAAATAAGTGTAATTGCAGCTGTAAATCACTTTATTAGCTCCTCTGCACACCAGCCAGCCTGTGACACAGTAAAAACATCTGCTTTACAGAGATAACACATGTCCAGGTCTGCTGTTATTTTTTTGTACTGTTATATATTTAATTCTGAGTATTTTTCTTTCCTGGTTTGAAGGGGCAGGAAACCCAGTTTGTGCTGATATGTTACTGACCCAGCCAAATCTGCTTCAGCACCACTGGGGACCAGCCAGGATCCTTTGTTTTAGAAGTGCTACAGAAATCTGTCTCTTCTTTCTGTCTGACCAAAGTCTGGGCTGAATGAATGTGGGATAAAGGAAGGAAGAGCTGGGGAACCCTGCAGCTCCAAAGTTGGTGCCTCCAGACCAGGGGCTGGTCCTGCACCTCTGCAAAGCCCGTGGGACCCTATAGACCCCTCCCACACCTGCAGGGGAAAGAAGTCAGGCTTCTCTTCATTGCAGCTGTGCAGATTTGTAAAATTAAAAGCCTGAGGGGTTTTATTTTCCTCTCAGAAAAAGTTCTGAGCTCTGAGCCCTGAGAAGTCTAATTTTTCGTGCTGGTGGAGGCTGTGGAGGGATGAGCTCACTGCCCCAGGCCCAATTACACCTGGTGGGAGATGAAACTCCTGTTCTGCTCCTCTGGAGATGGTTTTTGTGAGTGCTCAGCCCTGCTGTCAGCCCCGCTGCAGTGGCTCTTCCCAGGGCTCTGCCTCTCTCCAGGCAGCCACTGACAGCGAATTTCTTTGGGAAGCAGGCATGGGTACTTAGGCTGAAACTCCTGAAAGGAGGATTTGTACTGAGCTCTTTGTGGCCTTGTGTGTTCACATCTCCTGTGAACATCAGAAAGAGCTGGTGCCACGTGAGGATGAGCCCAGAATGTTTAATTACTCATTTCTTTAATCAGGTGTATGCTTTGCCCCCAGAGAGCCTTAAATCCACTGCCTTGTCAGACATGGGCTTAAATAGCACAGAGGTTATGTGAAAGTTTCTGATACTTGTCTCCCTGTTAAAAGGCTCTAACTTCCCTTCCCTTCCCTTCCCTTCCCTTCCCTTCCCTTCCCTTCCCTTCCCTTCCCTTCCCTTCCCTTCCCTTCCCTTTTTTAATCTTAGGGATTTCCAGGGCTGGGGCAGCCACAGCTTCTCTGCCCAACCCGTTCTTGGGCCTCATGAATGTGTTGCCTTCCACAGAATAGGTCTCAAGAAGAAAACCTGGGAATGTTCCAGATCCCACATATTTCCATGTATTTCTTTTCATAATGTCTGAACTGAACTGTACCATGGTTTTCAGAAATAAAACCACAGTCAGAAGATGCTGTCACAGAACATGGATGGGACAGCTTTGTGCTCCACAGCAGGAGCTGAATTTCTTGCATCAATTAGACCAAAAATGAATAAAAAGCCTCGTTAGCACAAGTATTGAGATCACTTAATTTCTGCATTTGAAGAAGGGAGGTGTCCTTCAGGCAGAAGGGCAAACTGAGCAAGAGTGGAAAGCGATTTTAAAAGGACAGAGGAAGCTACTCCATCTTCAGGAGCTGAAATGGTGCATAAGATTTTGAGTTTTCCCTGGTAATTATTCAACTGTAACCTTCTCAATGCCTTGTCACTTCTTAATTTATTCTGCATTGTAAACACCTGCAGGCGCAGATGGCTGAGCTATTCTCCAAAGCTTTGGCTATTTTGCACTGCTAAAATGAGGCAGGGCACTGGTGCAATACAGATTAGGTTGGTCATGGAGATCTGATGGAATATTCACATTTCCACATTTGCCAACAGGGGGTGATGATCCTTTATGAGTCTATCCCAGCAAACTTGCTCAGGATCCTTCTCCACACCACTTCTCTTAGGTAATACCTTATTTTGACTCAAGTTTTTTGTTAATTTTTATTTTAGGTTTTTTTTTAAACCCTTGATTTGGGGTAGCAATTTTGCTCTGGGATAAATTTTGCTTTCTGCACTTTCACAGTTTCATGCAAGGCAGCAGAACTCTGGTTCTCATATCCTTGGCGTCTGTGATGGAATAATGGAATCCCAGAATGGTTTGGGATAGAAGGGAACTCAAAGCCCATCCAGTGCCACCCCATGCCATGAGCAGGGACACCTTCCACCATTCCAGGCTGCTCCAAGTCCCATTGTCCAACCTGGCCTTGGACACTGCCAGGGATCCAGGGGCAGCCACAGCTTCTCTGGGAAACCATGCCAGGGCCTCCCCTCCCTCATAGGGAAAAATTCCTTCCCAATATCCCATCCATCGCTGCCCTCTGGCAGTAGGAAGCCATTCCCTGTGTCCTGTCCCTCCAGTTCCTGATGGATTGTCCCTCTCCAGATTCCCTGTAGCCCCTTCAGGCCCTGGAAGGAGCTGTGAGGTCTCCACACACCCTTCTCCTTTCCAGGGTGATCATTCCCAGCTCTTCCAGCCTGGCTCCATAAGAAAGGAGCTCCAGCCCCCTCAGTAACTCCGTGGTCTCCTCTGGACTTGCTCCAGCAGTTCCATGTCCCTGTGTTGGGGTCACCAGAACTGGACACCGAGCTCCAGGTGATGTCTCAGGGGTGAACGGAGGGGAAGCATCTGCAGCTCCATCTCCACAAACGACATTTAATGGATCCGATAAGTAAAATGAGGGGGAAAAAATCAATTCCCATCATCTGCCACAGTCAGCCCTGTGAGGCTGTGACCTGAATTCCAGCAGAGCCAGGAGGGATGGACCGGGATCTTGACTAGTGATGGACACGGCCACAGCCTGGAGAACGACATCGATCGCTGTCGCCTTTATCACCACACTCATCGCAATCAACCCCTCTCCGTGCACCAAGGGCGGGGGAAAAAGGGGATTAAAAGTCACTTTTGACCTCCACCAGTCACCTCTCTGGATTCCTAAAGAATCCTCGTTCTCTCCCAGGGGGTACCCATCCATGGAAAAGATGTCCTGTATGTGTGCTAAATAGGACAGAAAATTTATGACAGCTAATCAAAACAAAAAAAATGGAAACGAAATTGTATTTTCAGCAAAGTTAACAAGATGTTGTGGGTTTTCCATAACGTATTTACATTGTTTTTATTAAACTTACTCAAAACTGTTTGGTGTTTCTTAGCTTGATGTAGTATTAGGTTCTTAGCTTATGGGTAGAAGTCCACGAAAAATAATGCTTTAACAGTACATAGTAACCATCTAAGAATAAGCAAAAAAATCTGGTTGGTTTTTTTTCCACAGATTAAAGTATGTTGTGTTATGTATCTTATCATTTGGGGACTGAGATGGCAAATTTTGACAGTATCATCTTTTCCAGTTCTAAGATTTGACTATCTTTTGACACCCTCTCTGCAAGTGATAGCTTTAAATAGCAGATACCAATCATTGTTCCGCAAGGACCACGATCATGGCCACATCCGCTCACTGCCATACCATTGTAAAAACTTGCTGATTGGCTAGACAATACCCATGGAGCTTTCTCTAGAGAGGAGCTGCCTCCATTTGGCTGCAGAGTCCGAAATCCAGCATCTCTATGGTCCCAGCATCGAGCCAATGCGTCTATCCTTAGAATTCCCGAATTACATGGAGCGCATACATGTTCTTTTGAGTGCATGGAAATTACTACCCAATAGTGTGACATATTCCACCATCCACCACAGAGCAGACTTTTCACACCCATTAAGAATAAATCATCAGGAATAGCATTTCTCGGCTGAATCCACGTGGTTCTATAATCAAAAGCCACCATTGGTATCAGCGAATTGTAGGTCATCTTTTTATTGAAATATATCTTTTAACGAAGCGGTACATGATTTAAATGCTAGCATTTCATCAGCGTATTCATCAGTTGCCTCCTTTTTTTTTTTTTTTGCTTGGTAGAGGGAAATCTGACAATTAAAGAAGCCACATTAGCCACAGAAAGTCACCGCAATTGATTTTGCCGCTTTGTTCTTTAGAACCCTTCGTTTCCCAGAAAGTCTGAGAAGGAGGCTGTGTAAACAAAATCTGGTTTTATCAAAGAAATAAATGATAATTCAAGTGCTGCATAAGTAAATGGATGGGATCCAGCATGTGAACTTCGTTTTATCAAAGAAATAAATGGTAATTCAGGTGCTGTGAAAGTTAATGGATAGGATCCAGCATGTGAACTTGGGTGTTAAATGAAACAATGTGAGCATTTGACTGATCATCACCTCTTTCTCTTTCCTTGCACCCCTGGCTCTCAGAGTGTGATTCACGTTATGACATCGTTCCCTGTTTTTGAAAACAATTCCAGCCTCTGTCAAGGCTGGAGCAGAAGGAATTCACCATCACTGTACGAAGGAACTCTCCCATGAATCCAAACCCTGCTCCGTGACTGTAGCTTTGGTCACACTGTGAAATTTGTGTCTCTGTTCTTTCTCTCTGAGTTCATACTCTGGGCACCTCAGCACCTTCAGGAGAACTTTCTCCCAGTGTTCATCCAGCAGAGCCTGTGCACATATTGGGAATCTCCACTCGGATCTCATGGGTTATGTACCCAGATGTTTCCTCATTCTTCTTGTCTTGATTTTACTCAAATGTCATCAGTCTCCAGAAGACCATGACTTCCACAGAATCATGGAGTGGCCTGGGGTGGAAGGGACCTTAAAGCCCATCCAGTGCCCCATGGGCAAGGACACCTTCCACTGTCCCAGGCTGCTCCCAGCCCCAATGTCCAGCCTGGCCTTGGACACTGCCAGGGATCCAGGGGCAGCCACAGCTTCTCTGGGCACTCTGTGCCAGGGCGTCCCCACCTTCACAGGGAACAATTCCTTCTATTTCATTCCAGTCTCTCCTCTCTTTCAGTGTGACACCATTCCCTGTGTCCTGTCCCTCCATCTCTTTAAATTGTCTCTCTCCATGTTTTTTGTAGTTTCCCTTCAGGTCCTGAAAGGCCACACTGAGGTCACCCCAGAGCTTCTCCTCTCCAGGCTGAACAATCCCAATTCTCCCAGCCTTTCCTCCCATCAGAGCTGCTCCATCCCTCTGCCCATCCTGGTGCCTCCTCTGGGCTCTCTCCAGCTCCAGGTCCTTCCCATGCTGTAACCCCAGCTTTGAGGTCCCCAGCTCTTCTCTCTGGTGTTTCTTTTGACCAGCCACCTTCAGGTTTGATAGTTTCTGTTTTTTATCCAAATCCCCTTAAACCAAACAGTTCTTTTCATTTTCCACCCTATCCCTAAACTAATCTGTCTCCAGATGGTGTCCTGGAGGGAAATCCAGCTGAGGTGACCAAAAAACTTTACATCCTCCACACCTTCATTGTTTTAAAGATGTTCAAACTGGACATTGGTTGTTAACCCTATAGAATCTGATTGTAGGTCCTGATCTACAGAAGAAATAATTTAAATTCCTTGGGTGTCAGTGAAGTGTGAGTCCCCTGAGAAGGCAGCTCTGAGAGGTCAGCTCTGGAAGAAATGTGTCACTTGGGTTTTACAGCCGTGTTTGCTGAAGCTCCTTGGCAAACAGGAAATTGGGAAAAGCAGCAAAATCCTGAATAAATGTAAATTCTCCCATATAAACCAGATGAATTCACACTGCAAACCAGGTATGTATGTGTGTATTTTTAATAGCAGAGCATCACATATCAACAGTAATGCCATTTTTCCTGTTGCTGTCAGGGTTTTTAGGTTTTGCCTTGGAGAAAATTCTTGAAAAGTATCCTCTAGAGGAAAAGCAGAAAACTTTTCTTTGTACAGAAAGTCATGATGGTGATTTTTTTTGTTGTTCCCAGTGAAATGAAGTAGACAATGTTACATTCTGGGGCAGTCCAAAATGTTTGGAAATGTTGTTTTTCCTGCAGGTGTTTATCCGTTCAACCACTTGTTTTTCAAATTAGATATATTTTTAGATGAACCACAGTTCACTCTTTTGCATTTCAGAATGAGCTAGACTTTTTATTTTAAAAATTAGCCAACCTCCACCCTTGCCCTGCTTATTTCTTGATTTTTTTTAATGCTCTTATTGATTGTGTATAACTGAAAAAAGAAGGAATTTTGCTCACAGTTTAAAATTTACAACAAGTTAAGAGATATTTTTTTTTCTCATTTTCCACTTTGGCTGGAGGAGTGGTGAGAAGAATTTACCTACACCATGGTTTTTTTTTTTTTTTGTTTTTTTTTTTTTTTTTTTTTTTTGTTTGTTTTTTTGTTGTTTGTTTTTTGTTTTGTTTTTTTTTTTTAATAGAAAATAATTAACCCTCCAATAGCTTCAGTATGGGACAGCCAGAGACTTGTTTTTCCATCAAAAGTGAGGTTTTCTCCTTCGAATAATGCAGTATAAAATACAATTTGTGGGGTATTTATCCTGTACCCCGTATAGAATACAAATGGTTGAGTATTTATCCTATGCTCCATATAAATGAAATACAAACTGTGGGATATTTATCCTGTACCCCATAAAAAATACAAACTGTGGGGTATTTACCCTGTACCCCATTTAAAATACAAACTCTGGGGTTTTTATCCTGTGCTCCATATAAAATACAAACTGTGGGGTATTTATCCTGTACCTCATATAAACAAAACACAAACTGTGGGGTATTTATCCTGTACCTCATTATAACAAAACACAAACTGTCAGGTATTTACCCTGTGCTCCATATAAATAAAATACAAACTGCAGGGTATTTATCCCATGCTCCATATAAACAAAATACAAACTGGGGCTTTTATCCTGTGCTCCCTGCCCATGTTTTTCCTGCTCAAGACCAAGCTGAGCCTTTCCATCTGACAATATTTACAAAATAAAGAAATCTATTTCAGTCAGTAAATGATATTGCTGCTAATAGCTTGGACTGCAATCCCATAAAGAGCTTAAGCATATGGATAATATCTGCTGGAGTTAATTGAGCTGCTGGCGTGGCTGGAATCACAGAAACACAAAGACCTGAGAGAGGAACATGGTGAGTTCCTCTGGGGTGCATTGGGGTGTGAGATACCCCTGGAATGTGATCTAAAGGGTTCAAGATCCCTCTTTTGGGATGGTTCAGCCTGACATGGATAACTTGTCATGGAGAGTCATTAAATTATTAAAATTGTTCACTCCTGCAGTCTGGTAGGGCCCTCTGAGGCACACTTGTGGACATCTTCAAGTTTCAAGTCGTGGTATTCTGTGATCCTCTTCCAGCACAGTACTGAGGTCCAGGTCTTTAAATCCATCCTTTCAGAGAGATTTATTGGATAAAGACAGGAATAAAAATAGCACCTTTTTTTATAGTGACTGCCTCGCTTTATCAGAGCCAAAAACGATTTAATTTTTCAAGACAGAAATGCCACTTGGGTACATTCCATTGCCAGAGTGAGAACTTGTGTGCTCCTCGGGGGTTTGTGTCTGCAAATGTTCCTGACATATGAACCTTTTCATGTGAATCACCACAATTGTGTGAGCTTGGGGAGTTTGACCTGATGGGGGAACTCCTGGAGTGAGAGAGGAGCTGTCTGTTCCTTAGGATTTGGTAGAATTCTGGAATCTCAAACTGGTTTGGTTTGGGAAAGACCTTAAAGCCCATCCAGTGCCACGGGCAGGGACATTTCCACTGTCCCAGGCTGCTCCAAACCCCAGTGTCCAACCTGGCCTTGGACACTGCCAGGGATCCAGGGGCAGCCACAGTTTAGGTCTCACTTCCTTTGGACCAATCTTTTAGTGGCTGCTGTGAGAGGAAGAGCAGCAAATTAAATTTTGCCAGTCACTGGTGATGGCTTCCCACATTCTGGAAAAAGCCCTTGGGAACAGGTTCAGGAGCAGTTCACAGTAAGTGAAGCTGACAGAACAAACACGGCTCTGTCCACTTAACAGTGAGGAGTGTGGTGCTAAATAACACCCAGAGAGGTGAGTGGTGGGGCCATACTCAGGGATGGAGGTCACACTCACCCATTAGGTAAACTCCAGCCTCGGGATGTTACCCCAGAGCAGGAGATTTATCCCCCTGGTTTAACTTCCCTGCCCTACAAGAATTCCTCTTTATCTTCCCAATATTTCACCGTGGCATTCGCCTCGACTAAGCTCTGCTCCTTTTTAGTGCTCCTGCAAATCTTGCTGTCGCTGCCTCTGCCCTGTTTCCCAAGCCATCACCTCAGTGTTTGATAAAAGCTAAAGTCATCCTCAGGATCCTCAGTTCCCAAATATTCGGAATAAAAGTGCCCCAAACCGTGGTGTAAACAGGACAAGAGGCTGTGCCTCTGATCCATCCTGCCAGGAACGGATTATGGATGGCAACAATCTCGCACACAGCAGCAAGCACAGTCTGCCCTGTGACAGACCCCAGCACGGAGGTTCATGTTAAAACCATTTTTCAGGCATTTAATTGAATTTGGAAATGTCACGGTAGTTCAGGCTCTGCTTTGCTCACACCTGTACAAATCAGTTTATGGCAGCTTGATGTAATTTTGTCCCTTATAAACTGGCTTAAATGACCCAAAAAGGGGATTTGTTTTCCCTTGCAGCTCCCTGAAAGCTTTGCAGGAGTTAATAAAGCAAGTTCTCTGTGTTGCTTTTGCAGCAGGCAGAATCTTCACTGCTTTTCCCCTGTCCAGTTGTTAATTTATTCCAGTGTGAAGGAGTGCAATGTCATGGCCATTAATAAATTACACAAATAAGATTTTTAATGGGTTTTGGGAACATTTTTCTTGTTGATTTTTATCCTGAACCCATTACTTGAAAATGCAGGTAACCTGAAGTATTCACAGGCAAGGGGCTGATTCAAAGGGACATGACCAAGGTGTGACTTAGGTCCATATTTTGGACATAAAGATGGAATGAGGCTTTTATGGCATTTTTGGGGATGCAGAAAGACGTCCTCTTGAAAGGTGGACAAAGCAGCAGCTCATGGCTGAAGGTGAGCTCAGAAGCTGGGGCTCTTTAGAGATCCATTTTGGGGAGAAATGAGTAGAATGCTCTATTTTACCTGAACTTCCCTCCATTTTCCCACTTCCTCCTGACAAAGTTGGGCTGAACAAAAACAAACACCTTCTGTGTGGCTCCATGACTGCAGCACAGACAGGATCCTTGGTTTAACCTCCTGGTTGTTTCTTTTTGCCTCTCATTTCCATGCTCCGAAAACCAACCCAAATGTTTGAGTTGTGGAACCTTTGAGTCTCCTAATCTCCATCAAACATTTATTTCTTGTCAAAAACCCCCAGATGAGGACTGTTCTGTGCACTTCCACCCCTGAGCAGTGAATTCTTCAGGCACACATCGAAGGGCTCTCACAAATTTGCTTCAATTACCTGTGGCAGCTTCTTCACCAGAAAAAATATCTGCAGAAAACTTTGTGACCCACGTGGAACATTGACTCCAAATGTATTGGGAAGTTATTAATTCTTTTTTTTTAAATTTAATTTTAATTCTTTTTTTTTTCTTGTCCAGCCTGCAAAATTCCCTCTCTTGAATCCCAACAGAATAAATCTGGTGAAAAACTAAACAATATTGGTTACAGAATCCCAGGATGGGCCAGGCTGGAAGGGACCACAATGGGTGACCTGGTGCCACCTCCCTGCTCCAGGGGTTTGCTGCAGTTCAAGGGAGAGGGAAATGTAAAGGATGAAACAAAATGAAAAAGAGGTTTTGTATCAGAATATTGGTACCAAAATACAACGGGAAATGTAAAATGAAATCCATGAATGGCCATCATTTTTAAATTTCACCAAACCCAGTCTGATTCAGATTTGCCATTGGTGGTGACAGACTCTGTCTGCCAACCATTCTGCCAGTGAAAAAATTCTCCTGTGGAGAATTTTGACTTGTTCTCAACCAAGCAAGGTCATTAAATTGCTTTTTTAAAAGCCTAAGATATGCTGAACATTGATAGATGTTTGTTTATGAGCGCTATAAAAACAGTGCACTGTAAATGAGCTCCTATTGGTGGCGAATGAACTCTTTCATGATTATTAATGAAGTCTGGAGCTGCTATTGCTGTCTAATTATACCAAATGTATTTCTCAAGGTTCAGGGGTTTACATAAATCAATAAAAGAACTGAGACTGAAGAATGAAGTGAAAGCAGTTAATACACTGCTTGATTGGACCTTACTGATGGCGATTAGATACTCTGGTTTTTTTGTTTAATTTTCCCCATTGCTTGAGGAGTCTCTCTGTTCCGAGGCACTTTTGAGTAGCTGGCATTTTTTGGTAACCTACCTAGAAGTTATTTTCACACTGTCGATGCAGTAACCAAGAGCTCTCCCCATATAATTGCTGTGGGGTTATGGAATTTTCCCTGCAGTGAGTTTTAATTATTCTGTGCTAATTAAGCAACTGATGCCTACTGTGAAAAATTCTCCCCTTGGAACAATGCGAGCAAAAGTGCATACATAAATTTCATAACATATGCATAAAAGCATCCTTTTTTATCTCTTGTACTAATTTCACGTCCCCATGTTGGGGCGGCGGCATGAATAAATATAACTCCTGTGGCTGTATACAGCGTGCTCCAAAGACATAATATTCATCTTTTCCCGTTAAAAAAAAATCCAGCAACGTGTTATTTTTGGGCTTGTTGGATCCTCCCTTCAGTGCAAAGACTGTCACCTATTAAAAAAATTAGATAAAGAATGAGGTGCTTTATTATACTTGAGTTAGAAAGAGTATTGTTGTGCCTTGCTGGAAAATAATCCCAGCGTGGTTTGGGTTGGAAAGGACCTCAAAACCCAGCCAGTGCCACCCCTGCCATGAGCAGGGACACCTTCCACTGTCCCAGGCTGCTCCAAGCTCATCCAACCAGCCTTGGACATTTACTGGTTGCAGTGACATTGATCAGGGAACAGAGAAAGGGCAGGGAGAGCAGAAACTGAGGACAGATGTTTTCTTCTGGAAAGGGAAGAGCTGGCAAGATTATAACAGGTGATGTGGAATCACTCACAGACCAACCCAATGGTGGGCAGGAAGGAGGGAATTTGAAGAGAAAATTAATGTATAAAAATGCCTGAGAAAGTAATTTCTGATCAAAATAAGTAAAACCAGATTTGCCTCTTGTATTATACCTGAAACTCAATAGATTTTTTCCATGGCTGTGCTAGAGGTAAAAGACATACTCTGAGAAACCTTCCATTGATTTAAAATCCATTTTTTTTCTGAAAGAAATGTCAATATGAAAAAAATAAACCAGGATTTTTTTCCAGCAGTGGTTTTGGACAGGAAGATTTCTGGCCCAGATTTGAGATTTCAGGTGAAACACAGACCTGGTGCTGGTGATGGGCATGGAGCTGAGTGGGTGGAGATGGATAATTGGATAATTTCTGCACTGATGGGGCCCTGGGGAAGCTGGTGCAGGCTCCCCCTCTGCTCCAGCTTTGTCTGCTCCCTGGGGTGGAGTGCTGTTTGCTCTCCCTGCAGTGCTGCTTTCAAAGCACAAAAAATGCAGCTCCAGAACAGGAAACTCAGTAAGACAAGGATGGACTGGCTTGGGAGTGATGCCTAAAAGCTGGTTCACTTAAACAGAGGCTGGACAAATTAGAAATAAAGCAGTTTCTTTCATTGCAGGGCCTTCAGGGATCAGGGCAGTCCCAGCCACCAGGGGCTGCACCCACAATGGAAATGGCTCACGGTTTTTCACCTTTTATCAGTTTTTGTCCATTTGCACATCGGGGCTGATCCTCCAATTGCAGCTGCACCAATGCAGTCATTCACTCCAACTTGGCTCCCCCAATTCTCTGTTGTTTCCATCTCTTGGGGCTGGCAAGTGAGGTGTCCTTGAGTTTGGGCTGCAGAGGAATTGTTTTGTGTAAAAATGGGAGAGCAGGAGCTCAGCACTGTCTGTGGAGTCTGGAGTTATCCACTGAAGAATCACAGGGTTACAGAGACATGGAAATAGAGAAGCTGAAATCCTAAGGCATCAGGAGAACCCCAAAAGTGCCAACTGACTTGATTTCCTTGCTGATGAAGGGCATGGAGGTTAAGCTAACTCTGTGTTTCGGGGTGGATGAGGTCTGGTGGATGTCCTGAGGGGTTGTCATGCCCAGTGGGTGCCCTGGGGTGCAGTGGGAGCATCTTTGGCCAAGCCACTGGAGGCTGTACCTGGAGGAATTTGGGGTTCAGCCACTCTTCCTGCTAAGGGGGCCCCCCATGAACCATTATGGCCACAACAGCAAAGCCTCAGGGGTGCAAAGCCCTGCCCTGGCCAGGGAGCTCTGGGGGAAAGAGGATGGGAGATCACAGCAGCATCCTGCACCACAAACCCCCTGAAATCCCTTCCAGCCTGAGACACCCTGTGATCCCCTGGAAAAATTGGCTGAGTACTGAGATAAAAACTTCCAAAAAAAATTTAATTAAGAAATTCAGGAAGAATCATAAACCGGTTGTAAGTTTATTTTAGCCGAAACCCCAAGGATGAAGCCACTTGTTAAGAGACAGCTTTCAGGTGCTCCAGCTGAGCAGACAGGTGGATATCCCAGTCCTGAGGCACCTGTGGAGCTGGCAGCACTGTGGAGATCTGATCCAAAATGACAGGGAGAGCCACATCCCGCCAGTGGTGATGTGACAATGCCATCCCAGCAGCGAGCTGTCACCAACAGGAACATGGGCTGCTTTCCACTTCAAATTCTCCACATGAAAATAAAAAAATAAAAATCTGTGTGAATCATCTTTAACACAGCCCGCTTTCCCCCTCCTTAAATTGCAGATCTGACATTTTTATAGGTTTTAAATTCAATTATCTTTAGCTCTAGTTAACTGGAAGCTCCTGGTCCTTGTAAAAGTACAGGGCAAACATTGTCTTTTGGCAGCTCAGCCTCATCTCTCCTTGTCTTGACAAAATGCTTGAAGAAACTGCGGGTTTCAAAGAGGCTCATTTATCTCATCCATCACTTCAAGACACTCTGGGCAAGTTCATCATAATGATTTCCAGATATGCAATTTTTCTGATCTTTCTGTCTTTTCCCTGTCCCAGCTGTGCTCCATTGCAGGAACACACGGATATGGATTTACGCTCTCGTTCCTTTTATCCGTGCCTGCTCCCTTTTGAGCTGTGCTGGATTTTTCCTTGCTGTGGCACCTGACTCTCAATAATCAGAAGAGAAAATCTTTGTGTCCTGCCCATTATTCCCTTTTTCTCTTTTGAAGGAATCTGTACAACAAACTGTGGGACCAGCGTGCGTTGCAAGGCATCGTCACAGAGGGCTCCCGATTGTTCTGGCTCGAGTCCCCAGGAGTCTTTTTGCTCCCTAAATTTAGAAATCTCCCCCCAGAAAGGATTTCTCCTTCTGCAGAGAGTGCCAGCGCTTTGAATGGGTTTTCATTTTTAAGGGAGATAAGAGGGAACGTTACGTTTTCCTGTGAAAATGAAAAATGCAGCTTTTCATTTTCCGAGGTTTCCTCTTTGATGCTCTCCAAAGATAACTTTTTCAAGCGGAATTAAGTGCAGTTGCTGTTTGCTGGGGCTGCTGGGATCACCCATCCTGTGATGTCACCTGTGCTGTTCCCAGCTGGGATTCCCTGGGACATCTCGGCTCTGCTCAGAGCGCTGCTCTCAGTCCTGTACAGGAGCTTGATGGAACATGGAATCACAGACTTGTTTAGGGTGTAAAATCCCTCTGAGCTTATCAGGTCCACTGCCAAAGCCAGCACTGACCAATGTCCCCAAGTGCCACATCCACAGGGGCACAGAAATCCCTCCAGGGCTGGGATTCCTGGGTAGGGAGATGACATTTCCCTGTTCCAGTGCTTAACCAACCTTACAGTGCAGAAATCTTCCATTTTCTTTTCCAAGCAGTGTGGTAATAGCAGGACTATTCAAATGCACAAATGGTGCAATTTTCTGATATATCATTTAAATCTATGTCTGTTAGT
Organism: Malurus cyaneus samueli; assembly: GCA_009741485.1. NCBI lineage: Eukaryota > Metazoa > Chordata > Aves > Passeriformes > Maluridae > Malurus > Malurus cyaneus. The sequence goes on from CM019221.1 coordinate 1,654,254, forward strand.
AAGGACAAATGAAAACGGTGTGAGTGCAATGTCTGGCCAGGTTGGACAGGGCTTGGAGAACCCTGGGACAGTGGGAGGTTCTCTGTCCATGGCAGAGGGTGGAATGGGATCAGCTTTAAGGTAACCCTGTGATTCCAGGATAAATTAAATATGCAACACAAAGTTACTCTTCCTAGTGTAGGGCAGATTTCAATTTGGAATTCCTGGTGGGATGGATCCTGGAATGCCTCCCCTCCCCTCCCCTTCCCCTGCAGGGGCTGTCCCTTCCCCAAAAGGGCACCTTTGATCCGGGATCTGCTGCTCTCCTGCCCAACAGAGCCTGCAAACCACGAATGGCTCTGGCACAAGAGCTGCAATTTGGTGCCAGGGGGTGATTTCAGGTTAATTAAATGCTCTGGCTGCTCTGTGCTTCACCAGGTGATGGCTTTGGGCTGAGACCGAGAAACTTCACAACTTGAGGACCTAATCCTGGACTTCAGCAGGCCAAGCCAATGCCTCAGAGTGCTGTGGATAAGTAAAACAAAGTAAAAAAAATGTTATAAAACAAAGGCCTTGTTACCCTTGTAAAACTCTCGCTCTCTCCTGTTCCTTTGGCTGACCAGAGAAGGATTCTGGGAATGATTCTGCTAAACTAGGGGTGAAAAACAAGCTCCATAACCCTGGGAAACAAGAGATAGAGCTGGTATTTCTACCTGTGAGAATGTGGCATCAACAGAAGTGAGAAATTTAAACAACAGAAGGAGAAAAACAGCACCCAAGGCTGCACCTGGTGTTTATCTGAATGCTTGAACACTTATAAATATATATTGGTCACTTAGGTGACCAATAGTGACGTGCTGTAGCTGAATAACAGCTAATAAACCTATTGTAGTAATTTAGTAGCCAGTGAATATAACAATTACAATATCAATAACACGATTGATAACATATTAAAATGTATAAATGAGAATGATTTTTGGAATAAACAGCTTTGGCCCTTTGCAAGGTACTGATGTGTGTGCGTGGCCGCCCCAACAGCGACATCCAAGTGGCTGAACAAGTTCTCAAAATGAAAAGCTCTGAAAAGCTTCAGGGCCACGCCAGGACAGCAGTTTGCTCTTTGCTGTGCTGGGCTTTTGTGAGCCTTGGAGCAAACTCCCAAAAATGTGAGAAGAGAGCCCGGCTGCTGGAGCAGCTGTCACAAAAATGAGGGGCTCGGCCTCACCTTGTGCTGGGCGAGAAAAATAGAAAGGCAGGGAGATCCCAGGACAGAGGGGAAAAACCCCCGAGTGAGTTTTTACCTGAGGCACTCAGTGCTGTTTTGCTGTAGCTCAGACAGAGGATGTGGGTGCTGTGGGATTAAAAACTGATGGATTGGGTGTGCCACGGGACCTCTGTCAGATCCTGTCCTGTCCATGCCTGGTGATTTTTGCCTTTCCTTTTTTACCTTTTAGCTCTGTACCTTTTGTATCCTTGTATTGCCTAAAGTCTGTAATTCTGTTATTCCAGCTCAGTTTTGGGGTTCTGCTGGGCAGAAAACCCAAACATACCCAGTGAGGGGTCAGTATGCCCTGTGCTATCTCAAACCTGATGGGTGGAGCCTTCTCTGTGGAAGATATTGTGTAAACTGAGCTCTGGCCTCATTCCAGGGAAAAATCCTTTAGAATAGGGGGACATACCATTTGTTAAGTTCTTATGGGGAATTCTAATAGATCTGCTGATTTGTGAGATCTATAAAACTTGTATCCGTGCTATATGTGGGGTACATTTTCTATTGAGCTGTGCACCTGGAATCCCATTAAATACCGAGGTAAAACCCTTTTATCCCCTTTTTTTGTGTCATAATTAAATTAAAAACCGTGTTTGTGTCATAATTAAAACTGGCTGATGAAGGCAGCACTGTTGGTGCACTGACAGCAGTGCTGGATTCCAGTTTGGCTCCCAGCTGAGATGGGATATCCCATCCTGCAGATATCACATCATGGATGTGGGGTGAGTCCCAATGGGAAGGGGGAGCAGTACGAGCCCTGAATATTTCACAGGAGGAGACCTGGAGCAAGATGATGGTCAGGGAGCATTTGGGAGACCAAATATTGGGAATGCTTTCCCAAGTTTTTTTCTAGGGATTTTGTGGGTAGTGTTTCTGGAGAGATTAGATACAGGAATGGAGGGAATTTGATGAGCTCAGGGTTTAACATCCATGGCTGTCTGAAGGTTTTTTATCACATTTTCTGACTCTGATGAAGCGAAATGGCAAAAAAAGAACAACTGCAGAATGCAAGAGAAATATTGCTAAGGTATCCAGAGGGGACCTTTGCATGTAAGGGTTGCCACCAGTGTTATTTGATTCTAATTCAGGGAAAAAAAACCCCACATGAAAATAATATTGATAAAAGTAATCCAGGTGCTGTTCTGAGAAATGCAGATGAAGAGAGGATTTCAGTGGAAAAGGGAAGCAAAGTAAATAGAAAAGATCCCTGGTGAGCAAAGCCTGCTCCACCTTTTACTGTGCCAGGATGATAATAATAACAACAGCAGTATATGATTTATTCAGACTTTTCAGCTTTTGCCTGGCACTCAAAAGAGAAATGGAAAGGGCTTGGGAAAATAGAGGGAAGGGCTCAGGAAAATACAGGGAAGGGCTCAGGAAAATGCAGAGAGGTGGGAAGGGCTCTGAAACAAAAACGCTGTTTTTGCTTTCTGCGGCTTTCTACAGCTTTCTGCCTCTCTTCTGAAGGAAAAAAATGATATAAAATCTCCACATATTGGGACTGTGCCAGCCCTTCCCCTCTCTGTGCTCTCCTGAGCCCTTGCAGGGGTGGCTGTGTTTGGTGAAGGCGAGCAGGGGAGCAGGAGCCACCGCACCCCACTGCTCATTAATATGACATTTTTAGGGTAGGATGGCTCTTGGCTGGCAGGTGAAAAAGCTGCTGGAGCTGCAGCTGGAGCCAGGAGCAGCAGGGACAGGTGGAACTCTGTAAATAAGGAACACTCAGAGCCTGTCTGTGCCCTGCCAAAGCCACTCCCGGCCAGGAGCCAGCTGAGCCCTCGTCCCTGCCCAGGTCACTGCTGCCCGTGCTGGTGCTGTCACTGGCAGCCAGAGCAGGCAATCTGCTCAGCTTTCAAGGAATGAGTTCACAAAGTGTGTAAAAGCCCCAAAATTGGCTGATTTCTGGCTGTTTGTACAAGTTAGCTGTGTTTCTCAACCCCCTTCACCTCCCTTATCCCAGTGCCTGTGGCACTGCAGTCCCTCTCCTGTGTCCCATGTCCTTCTCCTCAGCAGGACAGCACCTAAAGGACATGGAGGGGCTGGAGAGTATCCAGGGAAGGAGCTGGGGAAAGGGCTGGGGCACCAGGAGTGGTAAGGGAGCTGGGAAAGGGGCTCAGCCTGGAGCAAAGGGGGATCAGTGGGGGCTTTCTGGCTCAAGTTGCATGTTCAGGCTGTATATTAGGGGACCTTTCTTTAATTCTTCAGGATTTCAGTTTCTCTATTTCCATGTCTCTGTAACCCTGGAATTCTTCAGTGGATAACTCCAGACTCCACACACAGTGCTGAGCTCCTGCTCTCCCATTTTTACACAAAACAATTCCTCTGCAGCCCCAAACTCAAGGACACCTCACTGTGCCAGACCCCAGGAGATGGAAACAGCAGAGAATTGGGGGAGCCAAGTTGGAGTTTTTGTCTGCATTGGCTGCAGCTGCAATTGGAGGATTCAGCCCCGATGTGCAAATGGAGAAAACTGATAAAGGGTGAAAAAGCCGTGAGCCATTGTCCATTGTGGTGCGTGGGTCAGCCCCTGGTGGGTGGGATGCCCTGTACCTGAGGCATGCAAAGAACTGCTTTGGATTCTCTCAATTCTGTCCAGCCTCTGTTTTAGGGAGCCCGATTTAGGCATCACCTTCACAAAAAGAATTAAGCACTGACACAGGCTGCCAGGGCAGTGGTGGAGTCTCCATCCCAAAAATCATGTGGATGTGGGGCTCAGGTGCAGGGGTCAGCAGTGAACATGGCAGTGCCGGGTTAATGGTTGCACTCAATGGTCTGGGAAGGCTTTTCCAACCTTTTCCCAGCAGTTCTATGATTCCCCAGTTCCAGGACCTGCTCCTAAATCTACCCCTTGGTAAACATCAGCTCAAGGCCTGGCTTTAGGAAGAAAACCTCAGAAGAGTGGGATTTGTGTAGAGCATCCTGTGAATATCCTACATTCACATCCTTTTTCAGGAATCCGCTTTGCATTTTCTGCCTCAGGTGTGGCTCTAAATCCCATTTCTGTTCCGTGACTTTCCTCAGGCCTTTCCTCTGCATCAACACTGCTTCACCTTCTGCTTTGGCATGTTTTGGCATGTTTTGGCATGTTTTGGCATGTTTTGGCATCTACCTTTGCCAGCTGTTAAAAGCCAGGATTGCCCTGTTGGGTTCAGAAGTGCAGAGCAGCCCAGCACTGATTTCCCTTCAACACCTGCCTGGCAAAATTGGCTCTGCTGGCTCAGATTTGGAATAAATTTGTTGTCTTTAAGGGCAGTGGTTGAGCACCAAACTCCGGGGAAGATGAGACCTGGCCAGGGGGGTCCCGAGCCACAGCTTTGGAAATCATGACCCAGCAGGAAAAATTGAATTAATGTGTGGGTTAACTTGAGAGGACAAAAGACAGAAGAGGAACACATCTGTGGCTGCTGAGTGGTTTCCTGCTCATGGCAGGGCAAAAAGTGAGCTGGCTTGGATGGCAGCAAATTCAGTCTGAAAGCACAGCCAAATCATGCTTGTCCTAAGATTTCTAAATGTTTGAAATATGTGTGGGAAATAGATTTTCTTCTATAATCTGTCACTGGACGTTTTAAAGACCAAGATCTGTATATCTAAGGGGAATACAGCAGAGACACAGGGTTTGTAACCTCTCCTCAGTGTAAGCAACACATATCTCTTTAGATGTATAAAAATCACACCTATTTTCACATTCTCCCTCCCTGGTTTTAATATGCAGCTTTTCTTTGTGCTCTGGAAAGTCTGCTCATAGATTGTTACACTTGATTAACATTCCCAGTGGGCTTTTCAGAACCTGTTGTCCTGGGAATAGGAGTTGTTCTGTCCAGATATTTGTGAATCACAGAGACATAGAATCCTGCAATGGTTTGAGTGAGAATGGACCTCAAAAATCATCTCCTTCCAACCCCTGACATGGCTTGGGACACCTTCCACCAGTGGAAAGTAATCACCAAACTGGTGAAGAAGGGAGAAACTGTATTTCAGATTTTTGGAGGAGGGCTCTGGCCTGGTCTACGCTGTCCCTGTATCATGAGTGCTACTATTATAAAATAATTAATAATTATACAATTATTAATGCATATTTATTGAAGAATCAATCATGTGTAAATTTCCACGTTTCTGTCTTGATGAAGAAGAGTTTTGCCTAAAAAATAAAGTGAATTTCACGAAACAATAAGAAGCTCTCCTATGACAGCAGCAAACAATGTGTTGATGTCTCCTGGTTACTTAGAGGTTGCTGAGCTTTTTGGAACATCTTTTCAATATCCTTGGGGTTTTTTTCACTGATTTTAGTTTTCTTTCTTTGAGCACAAAAAAAAATAAAATATTCAGTTGTAATAACAAATCGTCTGATGGCATGAAAACCTTATTAAACAACTTCAATAACCTCCAGAAACATAAATGTAATATAGGAGAAACATTCCTTTACAGAAGTCGATTGGAGGTAGGGTTTTGATGCAATTTGTCAAATCCACCTCGTTTCCAAGGCGTGATGGAAGTTAATATTGATTGCCATTTGAAAGCCCAGCTTGTGGGCTTTGTTCCACTCAGCTGCCAGCATTGTCATTCCCAAGGTTTATTTTTCCTGTGCTCCCAGATCATGGGGGCCACTGGAGCATGTCAGGGCTGGCAATAATAAAGCAGCTGATAAACAAAAGCTGCAAATATCAGCACGGCAGAATGAAGTGGAATAAGGAAATCTCCCCCTGTGGCTGGGCTGGGAACATATTAAGAGCGCTAATCAAAATTTATTTAGAGAAGAACACCTGTAGTAACAGCAGTAATCTGCTCGTGGTATCAGTTCTTTCTCTCATCTGCCAATAATGAAAAATGTCTGTCAATTATCCGATGTGAGCTTTCGCCATCTGACTAACAGAATTATAAATTCCAAAATTAAAAAGTTCATTATTGCCTATCGCTGTTCTTCTCGAGTATGAAATTTCACCTTAATGCCTGTAATTAAAAGGATTCATCTTTTGGCTTTTCTGGGTTTTCCCAAAGGTCTCAAGCGCTTCTCCCTGGGAGTGGCCTCCATACACTCTTCAGGGGGTAGGGAAGTTATGCCTGGCCTTTTCTCTGTCCTTGTCACATCCCAGTGTCCCTGATTCCTGCAGAGCAGGAGCCCTGGTGCCTCAGAGCCTCGGCTTTACAGGCAGAGGGACATGAGAGAATCTTCCAGAGCAACATCTGCCAAACCCCAGCCTTACACCGAGCACGCTGTGCGGGCAGGAGGGCAGCCAGAGCCCAGAATTTGGTCTAAAATAACAGAAGGACAACACATGCCAGATTTTGAGGCACTGCAACCCACAAGAAAAGAGGTGGGGATGATGCTGAACCTGTGGAGCTGCAGGAATGCAGGAACAGGGGCTCCTTCTCTGCCCTGAGCTGAAAACCCCGAGCTTTCTCTTTACAGGAGGACCAAAGGTTCCCAGATAAAAACATCTCTGCCTTGCGCTGTCAGACGTCTCGATGTACTCGAAATGCGGCTATAAAGTGTTCAGATTTGAGCTAAGAGCGCTGGCCTGCCCTGGATTTGCTGTTTTTCACGGGAAATTCGCTCAGGTGGAAAGCGTCTGGTCTGGCGGACCCTGCGGAGGTGAAGCAGCGCATCGCTGCCGGGCCGGGCTGTGTCCTCCACCTCCCCAGATCTGCTTCGGGACTGTTTTATCCCATCCATCAGGACAGCTTTCCCCCTGTCCTTTTGCGAGTGAAGGCTTTATTAGCCCACCTTCCCTTCACTGCCTGCTGATTGACGGGGCAAACCACCCCAAAACTCCAACTTCCCGCGGCTGTGCTGCCCTCGCAGAGGCGCATCCCCAAAAGAGGAGCCCCGCCAGGCGATCTGTGCCCGCACAAAGTGATTTATTTGAAAGGCACGCCGTATTAGCGGCGCTCCCAGCCGTGTGCTCTGCCCCTGACAGAGACAAATCGCTGCCGCAGCAGCCGCTCCTGCCAAGGCAATTTGCGCTCGCTTTGCCAAGTGACAGCAGAGCTCCGCTCCGTACCCTTGTCCCCCCTGAGTTGTCTTGTTAAAGCGTTTTTCGGGCTGCAGGAGTTGATCTGCAGCAGTCAGCCGAGGCGCTGGGATGATCAAAGGGCTGGGGAAGTAGTCAGGAATTTTCCTGCTGAAGGGAACTTTTAAACACTCTCCCCCCCTCCCATCATTTGCTCTGGGTGCTTAATCCTATTTAAATAACAACGTGTCAAACATGCCCAGCCATCAACTAGCAGGTGTCCCTGCTGGGATTGCCAGCCTGAAGTTTTTCTGCCTCTCAGCGTGAGGACTTTTTTTTTCCCCAAATATTGACTTTTAGTTTTCAAGGTTACCGACAACGGGAGTTGTTCAGCCCGCGTCAGGAAAAGAGGCGCGTCAAGAAAATGAATGCGCTTATCAGGCAAATCACCGGGCTGGACATAAACTTTTAGATCTACCTGTTTGAATAAATCCCCGTTTTTTCTGTAATTACTTGTGCAAACGCCCTGCCTTTCAGCTCCTCAAAGAAGGAGCTCTAATTTATGATGTTTACACGGCGGTGGCTGCGTGCTGGCACAGAACAGGCTTCAATCTTCATCTCCCCCAAGGAAAAAAAAAATCTTATTAAATAGCAGTGAGAAACCTACAGGATCAATTGTGTGACAGTGCCTAATGCTGCACTTCCAGCCCCGGGTAAGCCAATTACTGCAGGTCTGGAAAAGGACGAGCTTCAGGCAGCTCTGCCCCATCCTTTTGCTGCTTTTGGTGGGAGAAAGGGAAGGCAAAGCTGCATCTCTAGATCAGACCTGAGCTGGTTTGGATGTGAGGGTGCTGGGGGCTTCACACGATGCCACAACTCCTTTCAGGACACCTGTTCCAGGGTTTAATAACTCAGGTGCTGGCAATTCTGTGGCTGAACTAAAAATAGATGCTGTGTTTGAGCCATTAGTCTTGCTCTGTGTGTCCCAGGAGCGACAGTCCAACAGTGCTGTGAAAAACAGGGGTGGTTTGGTTTGTTCCTTAAAAAAAAAGAACAACTAAATTAGTGAAAAAAACCAACCAAACAACAACAAAAAAAAAAAAAAAAAAAACCAAAAAACCCCAAAATCCAAACCAGAAAAACTTGTTTTCTTTGTGTACAGAGAATTAAAAAATCTTTGAAACAGTAGAAAATTGGGAGGGAGGAAAAGCAGTTAAATCAAAGATGTTTCTGTGGTGCTCTTAGGTAAAAAGCTGACTCTGGCACTGTTCAAAGTGCTTGGTAATCTTTTGTCTGAATACTTCACAGTCATAAAAAGAAAGAACAAAGTACTCCATCTCTCCTCTTTCTTTTTGTTAAATTAAGCCCAGAATAACTATCAAATATGTTAACTGCTCCGTGCTAGTATGTCAAATTATCTTCACACATTTTGGTTGCTAGTTTGGGTTTTTTTTTAACAGATGTGGGGTTTTTTTGCAGCACTCACCACATCACCACCTGCAGCGTTTGTCATTCCACACACGCCTTCTCCTCGGGGCCTTGGCTGCTCCCCGGCAATGATTACAGCCAGAGATAATTAAAATAATGAATGACAAACAGTGGAGAGCAAATAAGGAGTATTGAACCCCTGTGTGTGCAGGTAGAGCCGTGTTTGCCCACGGATACAGATTTTGGGATAAATGGCTGTGACCTGAGGGTTGGGTTTGCAGAGCTGGGATTGGGGAGGGTGTTATGGGATCTGCTGGGTTCAGCACTGTGGGTTTGAGCAGGACAATGGCTGTGTCTGTCCCAACCCTCATTCTCACAGATCCCTGTGTGGTCACTTCACTTTGGGAATCTGCTGGAGCTGATACAAATCACAACCAGCTTTCATCACAGCCTTCAGTCGATGTCAGTCCTCATCTGCAGCATTCCCTCTGTCAGCTGCTGCAATTAAATCCTCTTAATGTCCACATTAATAAATGTTGTTCAGTGGGACAAAGTTATGTTTGGGAATGGGGAAATGTGTTCAGTGCCACCATTCCGATGTGATTCCACTTTTGATATCCACAGATACATCCCATATGGGATCAGGGAATTGCAGAACGGACTCAGAATGTCCTGAGCTGGAAGAAGCCACAAGGATAGAATCCAGAGGAGGCACCAGGATGGTCAGAGGGATGGAACAGTTGCTGGGAGGAAAGGCTGGGAGAGCTGGGAATGTTCTCCTAGAGAGGATAAGCTTTGGGGTGACATCAGTGTGGCCTTGCAGGACCTGAAGGAGCTGCAAATAAACTTGGAGAGAGATGATGGAGGGATAGGACACAGGGAATGGCTTCCTGAGATGGGATATTGGGATGAAATCCTTCCCTGTGAGGGTGGGCAGACCCTGGCACCCTGAGGGTGCCCAGAGAAGCTGTGGCTGCCCCTGGATCCCTGGCAGTGTCCAAGGCCAGGTTGGACAGTGGAGCTTGGAGCAGCCTGGGACAGTGGAAGGTGTCCCTGCCTGTGGCAGGGGTTGGAATTAGATAATCTTTGAGTTCCCTTCCCATCCAAACCATTCTGTGATTCCACAATTCAGGTATCCATGCAGACTAAGTCCTTGTGAAAATGAATATGACGAGGTAAATACTGAAAAATAGAATAATTCACAGAGAAATACAATTGCTCTCTGAGATTCTTACAGTGGTTTCCAAGTTGGGAGTCATGAAAGATTGACTTGTAGAAGAAATTTTTAGTTCATATCTTTAATTCTCTTTCCACGTTGGAGAGAACTCCTGGCAGCCTCTTCTCGAGTGTAAATGATTGTAACTTTCCAAAACTTCATTAGTGTCTCACTGGTTTTCTATAGCTGAGGTTTTATTAATGCATGGTGAATTGAAGTTTCTCTTCCTGTGATCATCTCCATCTCTGAAAGTGTCAAAAAACTTGTATTTGAGGCACTTGGGGACACGTTTAATGCTGAACATCATGGTGGTGCTGGGTTGATTGTTGGTGATCCTAAACATCTTTTCCTGCCTTAATTATTCAGTCAGAGAGAGAACTCCTGAACTCTGGGCTTGTCTCTTTCATTCTCATTCATTCATTTTCCAAATCCTGTGGTGTTCAACCCAAAATACACTGGTGACATTTCTGTATTAAAATCAGCAGTGTGATCTGTGAGGGGAAAAAAATGTCTATAAATGGAAGAGGAAGGTTGTAAACCAGGAGTGGAGTGGGTGTAATGTCTGCTTCCTGCCTCACCCCAGCACCTGGGGCAGGTCTGCCCCCCATCCCAAACTTCTTAAAGTGTGTTGAGTAACCAAATTTACATCAATAATCTGGTGCTTGTAATTTGCATCACTAATCAGCTTTGGTATGGGATGCATATTCACACCCTCCTTCAAAGCTGATTCCTCTTTGGAGGGTGAGAGCCTCATTGCTGATCAGAGCACCATTCCTGCCCCTAACTGCAGCAAATGAATCTCAGCCAGTTGTTCAAATTGAAAATTTTAGCTGCCTGTCAAGGCGGGTCAGATGGGAAATAAAAAAAAATTAGGATTGCTGAGTAAAAAAAGAACAAATATCTCCCTGCACCCACCTGTGGCTCCGAATGAGAAATGAAAAAAATTGGGATCTCTGGGTAAAAAAGAATAAATATCCTGCTGCATCCACCTGTGGCTCCGTGCATTCTCTGAGATGTTAACTCCATGCAGATGGCATTTCCTGTCTTGAGGAGTTCTTTCCATTCAAATAACTGCTTTTATAATGCCATCCCCTCACTGCAATTGACTCCTCTAGCAGGTTAAAATATCTCTGCAATGAATATTCCACTTCAGACTGGAATTTTTTTGATGGCTTGAAGTGACTCAGCTGCATCTGTGGCAACGGTTTCTACAGTTTCTCTGGGAAAAAAACCCCAGAATCCCAACAAAACAAGAGAAACCTCTGATTTCTTTATCTATTTGTACAGCAGTGGGAAATACAGGCCCTGCACACTAAGGGCACCACATGCCTGATGTGCCTCGTGTTTTGTCCTGGTTGGAAGGCAAGGACAAAGGACACGGGAGAATCACAGCCTTTTTGGAGTTAATAGGTGTAGGTGGCTCCCAGAGTATGAAATGCTTTACTAAAATCTGAAAGCTCCTGTTTTTGCCTCTAAACATGGGAATTATCTGACTGAAATCAGCCAAGTCATTAATTTACTCTGGCAGATATCGGGGTGCTGACAGAGATGGGATCATCCCTGTCACCAGGCAAGAGAGGATGCAAAAAGCAAAACAAAACTCCTCTTGATCCTCTAGATCCATTCCACTTCTTCCTAATTTTTTTCTCTTTTTCATCAATAACCCAATCTCTCTTCCTGAGCATTGTTGCAGCAAAAGCTTCTGGAGACAGACGAGCTGCTCTGAGTTATTCCAACTCCAGCTTTTCTGCTTTAATGCTGGAACCCTGAAAAGGCAGAAAAGGATTTTGACAATTGAAGGGTTTGCTCTGGGTGCCATTGTGATTCACTCGCTCAGATAAATGTCTTTTACACTCGGGTAATTCCTTTGCATTGTGTTGTTTATAGCTGAGTGAAAATCCTAACAAGATGCTTTAACTTGGCTCTTTCTGCTTGGAATTGTTTAAGAAATGTTGATGGGATTATTGTTTTGCCTCACTTTTTTCTCAGTCGGAAGAAAGGAGCTGCATGTAACAAAAAAAGAAAGCAAAACCCCCCCAAATATCTCCTGCAACAAGCTAAGGCAAGCAGGGCTTGAAGTGAAGGTTCACCCCATGACAGCAATTTATTACCTGTATCAATTATTTGAAGATAGAACTTGGTTGGCAGAGGGGGAAAAAAAAAAAAAAGATCCACAATGCAAAGAGTAAAGAGGCAAAGCTGACAGACAGCTGATAAAAATGTAACCTCCATTTTTCAGCTGACTGAGCAGCTGCAAACAATAGGGATTTTAACAGAGCCAAAGCAAAGGTCTTGCATTTTGTGCCAAAAACCCACTGGAATATCTTGCTGATAGCAGCAGACTCGACGTCAGGGGGAATATTTACACTCATGGTGGAATTTTGTGGTATTTTTTTTTCCCTAGACACTCAATGGGATTTGATGAAAAAAATTAATTCAGGGAAGTTTTGTGTCTTGTGCTCCTTAGGACCTCAAAATCAACAAATCTTTTCCAAAAGCCTGTGATTGTGTTGGGGAAGGAGTCTTGAGCAGGTGAAAGAAAATCAAGTGGAAAAGATGGTTCTTTCCTCTGAAGAAATATCCTAACTTAGAAACAAACCAACCCAAAAAACCAAAGAGGCAAATTAATAGTACAAAATAACCTGAATAATAATAATAATAACAACAACAAAATGAACAAATAATAATAATATATAATAATAATAATAATAATAAAATATAATAATAATAAAATAATTTGGTGGTTGTAATAATATAAAAACTAATAGTGAGTTTAGAGCCTTCCAGTGAGAACACCTTAATTTAAAAAAAAATCAGACTGCTTTCTTTACCATTGAAGCTCAGTCCCCTTCTGCTCCTGTGCCCCACATCTTCTGCTCAGCTGTAAAACAAAGTTTTTCTGGGCTTTCTAATTGGGCTTTTTACCTCTGTCTGTGCATGGTGATGGTACCTGGACCATTTTTATCTACAAAGTGTTATTTTCACAGCCACAGCACCCAGTTTGGATTTTTTTTTCATGTTTTGCTGTGTACGTTCCATTACTCTTACTGGGAAACAGAAAAAGGGAAAGGGAGGAGTTGGGAAGGTGAGGCTGCCAGTGAGGATGTGGGGAAAAGGGAGATTCACACAAAAACTTCCTCCCAAGCTTGTGCTGGGGTTTGGTGGAGCAGTCTGGGACAGTGGAAGGTGTCCCTGCCATGGCAGGGGGTGGCACTGGATGGGATTTAAAGTCCCTCCCAACCCAATCCGTTCTGGGATTCTCTGATCCCACAATCAGTTCAGTGACTGTCCCCGTTAAATGCTGGACTTTCCTGAACTCTGAATAAAAAATATAAATCCAGCACATAAAATCCAGCCCTTTTTTTCCAGCTTAAGTTCAAAATCTTTTCAGCTTTAATTCTCTGTTTTACTCATCTTACGGAGTTATTCAGATTGTTATTTCTGTTGGTCATTTTGGGGATCCATCTGTAGATCGGCTGCACCGTGAGAATCCTTTGTCAGAGCCATGAATTTGCAGGGATTTAATGTTCTCAGCTGGTGAATACAAGAAAAAGAGCTCAGCTGAAATGTCCTTATCCTCTGGCTGACCCCATGACCCTGCACACAGCTGCAAATACCCACATTTATCCTAAAAATCTGCTGCTCCCAATCATGTCAGCACTAACCTTCTGTATTATCCTTCCAACTCCTCCATCCTCAGGGGTTGGAACTGGGATTGTCCTCAACATTACAGGGAATGGTCCCGGCCCCGAGGCTGCCAGAGCTCCAGGAGGGTTTGGACAGCATTTCCAGGGATGCACAGGGTGGGATTGTTGGGGGGTCTGTGCAGGGACAGGGGTTGGATCCATGATCCCTGGGGGTCCCTCCCAGCTCATGATATTCCATGATTCAATGAAATATGAAAAATTTCAGTCTTAAATCCAAGCAGGATGTTGTAAAACACCCCAAGGCATGACCAAACCCTGCTCACCTCTACTTTAGTTTCAGCCAAAGAAGCTGTTTTGCTGTGGCAGTGCTGCTGAAGGGCACCAACACCTTTGGGTCTGAGGATGTATTTCAGTCAGAAGGCACAGGGGCAGGGGGGAAATCTACAGCTTTGCAAACCTCCCCATAAATTGGAGAGCTCACTTAGCTCATGGGAAAGGATTGTTCTGTGGAGTGAGAGGGAGCAGAGTCCCTGATGTTGCCTTCTGGGTTTAATTGTGTTTAACCTGGAAAAGAAACTCGGTGTGAGAGTTATGCTGAGCCATGAAAGTGGGGTTGGAGTGCCAGCCTCAAAACAATGGGGAGGTCACCCACCTAACAATTACTCTCATGCTGACCCCAATAAGCAGATTTTAGCTAAATCAAAGACACCTGCTCTGTTCCCAGACTTTTCCCAAAGACTTGGAGATTTAAAACCGAGGGTTTAATGTAAACTCTGCAGGTGCCAGCAAAACAGATTTGAAGATGAGCAAAACCTGTCAAATGTAGCTTGGAGACAGAGGGTTTGGAGGGATGGAGGGCGAGGACAAAGGGAAATGGCTTCAAATTGACAGAGGAAAGGTTTAGATGGGATATTGGGCAGGAATTGTTCCATGTGAGGGTGGGCAGACCCTGGCACAGGGTGCCCAGAGAAGCTGTGGCTGCCCCTGGATCCCTGGCAGTGTCCAAGGCCAGGCTGGACATTGGGGCTTGGAGCAGCCTGGGACAGTGGGAGGTGTCCCTGTCCATGTCAGGGGGTGGAATTAGATGAGTTTTCAATTCCCTTCCAGCCCAAACCATTCCATGATTCCAAATTCAGGTATCCATGCAGGCTCCATCCTTGTGAAAATGAATATGATGTGGTAAACATTGAAAAATCGAATAATTCACAGAGAAATAAAACTGCTGTCTGAGATTCTTACAGCAGGTTCCAAGCCGGGAGTCATGAAAGATTAACTCGTGGAAGAAATTTTTAGTTCATATCTTTAATTTTCTTTCCATGTTGGAGAGAGCTCCTGGCAGCCTCTTCTCGAGTGTAAATGGTTGTAACTTTCCAAAACTTCATTAGTGTCTCACTGATCATCAGAAGCTGAGGTTTTATTAATGGATGGTGAATTGAAGTTTTGTTCCCTATGATTCAACCACTTTTTCCTCTTCCTTCTTCCAGCAGATGGATCATTAAAGGGTCCCTATAGCATAAACTTATTTAAAGATATTCCTGGCTGCTTTGGCAATAGAAAGAGACTTGGAATTTAGTTTCTAAAAGTCAGGATCCCCTCATTTAATGTAATTACAAAACTGCATAATTTTTAAAAATGAGACATTAGCTCCACATTTATGGTATTTAATGCTCTCGGTGTGCAGATGGAATGCATGTAAATGTGAAATTTAAAAAATGGTATTTTAGAAACACTCAGCTCCAGGACCTTCTGTACATGACTTAAGGGAATCGGCAGCGAATCCATTCCAGGCGTGAGTTATGGATGATAAAAATCTGGGGAACTTGTCTAATAAATAACGGCACTAAAACCCTCTTGCACAGTTCATATTTCTGATGTGAAAATGTGCAGCCTGCTGTGACTGAAATGCAAATTGTGGGGCCCTGAGACCTGTTCTCCCAGGGGAGGATGAGGAGATGGATCCTCCTTGGCCAAACCACAGGAGTGGAAGCCTGGGTTCCATCCTGGGCTACCAAGCCCAACTTCTGACTCTGTTTCTGCGTGACCTGATGTTTTACCCTGTGGCTGTGGGAAATCTCTGCCTGTGGATGATTTTTTGACCCTGTCACCTTTTCCAGTGTCCTCAGTGCCACCCCAGCCCAATTACTGGTACCAGGGATCCATCACAAGCACCCACAGGGATCCAGCATCCCCTTCCAAGCTGCTCTGTCTGTAACACACAAACTCACCACTCCCCAAAGAACTCCCTCTGTGCCGTCAATTGCATGAAATTCCCGCTTGTTTGCATTCCACGTGGAATTAGACTCTCTACATCCACTAAATATTTAAATATACCCAGAATACATGAGATAACAGCATCAAAACAAACACTCCTGGTGCACTACCAAAAAAAGCAGCACAGAAATGAAGCCCAAGGTGTCCATGATACTGTTTCTCCTTTTCTCTTTTCTTTTCTTTTCCTTTTCTTTTCTTTTCTTTTTTTCTTTTCTTTTCTTTTCTTTTCTTTTCTTTTCTTTTCTTTTCTTTTCTTTTCTTCAAGTTTTCTTTTTCTTTTTTCTTTTCTTCTTCTCTTCTCTTCTCTTCTCTTCTCTTCTCTTCTCTTCTTCCCTTCCCTTCTCTTCTCTTCTCTTCTCTTCTCTTCTCTTCTCTTCTCTTCTCTTCTCTTCTCTTCTCTTCTCTTCTCTTTTCTCTTCTCTTCTCTTTTTTCTTCTCCTCTCTAAACCTCTCCTCTCTTTTCTCATGCATTTCAGTCATTTCTGCAGCTGCTGCTCTCCTGTAAACAGAGAAAATTCTTTTTATTTCAGGTGATGCTTTAAAACTCACCTGTCATGCTGCAGATCTGAGCTGGCCATTGATGTTTCTTGCAGGGAGAAAAGGGGTGGGGAGGAGTGGCTCAAATTCCATATCTTCAATATATTCCATATAATAGAATTCCAGATTCTGGCTTCTGCCAGGTGCCTGAGCTGCAGAGGAAGGGTTGTGAGTGACAGAGTCGTATAAAGGGAGGGAAATGAGATGTCAAGGCGAGTTAATGGGACTCTTTGGATATCACAGCTCTCCTGGCTTGGGTCAGCCCCCAGCAAAAGGGTTCTTGGAATCACAGAAAAGCCGTGCTTGATATAGGAGGTTGAATTGTTGGAAAAAAAAAAAAAAAAAAAAAAAAAAAGGTTAAACAGGGCTAAACTGTTGGGAAAAATTTGAAAGCCTTTATTTCCACCTGCTTTGGCTTAGATGGTGTTGAAGGAAAGGGCAAGGGAAGCAGCCACAGGCAGTTCACCTCTTCAATCCAAACCAAGAATTACAGATTCATAACACTTTTCAAGCTAAAACTATGTTTTTATACCTTTTTTTTTAACCTAGGGCAGTTTTCTTTCATTTTCTCCTCATAAAAGGGATCAAGGCCTTCACTCAATCTCAGGGTGTCTTTTTTGTTTGGTTTTTGAATTATAAAAATCACATCCAAACCCAGAGAACTTTGAGCTCAGTACTTGCAAAGCAGCTTAAATTTTATCCCCCTCTTTTCCTCAGTTTTGTCTTCACTGGGAACTGCAATGAGGCTGAGAAAAGGAATTTTGCTAATTAAATTCTTCACAAAAAAGTGAGCAAGCCGGGACATCAGGCTTCCCACTAATAAGCTGCCCCCTGTTTTCTCCCACATCATTAATATCCCTTTTGCTGAAGTTATTAAGATAAAATATTGTTATCAATACTTTAGTTTTGTAACCAGAAGCGCTCTGATTTCTTGTACATGCAATTCCTTCTGACATCAGCCACCTCAATCTCGATTGTTTGTGCTTTTTGATGCTGCTGCAATTATCTCCAGCTGTTTAATAAAACAATTTCATTTGAGAGGCAGGAGTAGAGCCTGAGAGACGACCAGGAGACAAGGAATTTGGTGTGGGAATTGGGAGGGAGCACGGAGCTGTGCTCTGGGATTTGCCTCGGGTGGGGCTCTGGGGATTTTAGGGCTGGAAATCACAGAGTGAGAGTGTTCAGGCTGTGTGGGAGAACATCCCTGTCCCAGGCATGGTGGGTGTATTCCACTTGTGTCAGACAGCTCAGGAAGGAGTTTTGGCCGTGGGGTGGCTCTGAAAGTCCTGTGGCAGCTTTCTCTAGCGAAGGAGGAAGAAGGGAGCTGACAGAACACACAGAGAGAGACTCTTTTCGGGTGACAGGACACAGGGAATGGCTTCCCACTGCCAGAGGGCAGGGATGGATGGGATATTGGGAAGGAATCGTTCCTTAGGAGGGTAGGGAGGGGCTGGGATGGAATCCCCAGAGCAGCTGTGGCTGCCCCTGGATCCCTGGCAGTGTCCAAGGCCAGGCTGGACAGTGGGGCTTGGAGCAGCCTGGGACAGTGGAAATGTCCCTGCCAGGGATGGCACTGGATGGGCTTTGAGGCCCCTCCACCCCAAACCAGCCTGGATTCTCTAATTCTACGAATTTCACTCTTTATACCTTGTGAAAGCCTTGCTGGGCCACGCTCAAGTGCTGTTGCTGTGAAAACCATTTCCAGCATCCAATGAATTAATTTTATTGTTCTCAAAACCATTTCCTGCCCTCAAATTCCACAGAAAGTGTGAACAGCTGGACAGTCACAGGATCCCAGAATCCCAGAATGGTTTGGGTGGGAAGGGTCCTCAAAGCCCACCCAGGGCCACCCCTGCCATGGGTAGGGTCACCTCCAGACCTCATCCTGGTCACAGGGAGTTAATTTTCCTCAGAAAAGCAGGAATTTGGAGGGTGATGTGCAGGATGATTCACGTGGCCCCGTTAATGATCAGCAGATTCTGACAGTGATGAGTGGGGTGTAATATCTGATAAAGATTAGAGGCCTCAGAATCCAAACAAACCTCCCAAACAGGAATCCCATGGCACCAAAACACCATTTACCAGCTCTGACAGCGAGATAATTGGTCTGGGTGTGGCTTCTCGTTACTGGAATAAATGATGACAAATTGTGGCTCTGGCTGGACTTTGACTGGGGAAAATGGAATGCTCCCTGAGATATTTTTATATTATTTCTGCTGTCAGAAGTGTGGAGAAGGGGCTGTGTGATCTGTGAGTAGAGCAGGGCTGACTCCTGCCCTGCTTCCTTTAGCTCCCACTCCTTCCTCCATCACACCCTCCGTGCCTCATCCATAAAACCCACACCAGCCCCATTCCTCCCCCTGCCATCACCACTGCCATTACTCTTGTCACCTGCGACTTTTCCATCACTGAAGGGTTTTCTCTTGACCTGAAAATTGGATTGTCATCTCAAGATGGATCATGAAAGGAGGAAACATTGCTCAAAGAATCCGTTGCTGGCTCTCCCCCATGAAATAGTGGAAGTAATGTCAGGGTATGGGATGTCCATCTGTCACTGTCAGAGCATCTCAGAAACCATCAGCTCCTGCTGCCCTTCCCTGCAGCCACCTCTGCATGACCAAACTGCTCCAGGTGATGTAAAACACGGCCTGGGGAGGGGAAACCTGCTGCAAGGACAGAAAGTGGGGCAGCAAGGATGGATTCCTTTTTCTCTTTACCCTCCTGACAGTTTAAGAATTTCTCTTTGAGCCCTCTCTGGTCCTTTTTGGAGGTCTGCAAGTAAGATGGTGCTGGGAAAGCAGTGGAGGAACGCTTTTGACCAGCTCCATGTGTGGGAGGTATCACTTTATCGAGGGGGAAATGCATTTTGGGAATTTGGGTCGTGTTCCCTCAGCTCAGGCTCATGCATTAAACTTTGAATTTCGATTCACTTCTGCTACTGAGCAGCTGAGGATTTATGGGCAGGGCGTTGACACGGCTTTGAATCAGGGTTTTGGATTTAAACTTCAGGAGTGGTCTTTAGCTCTAGGAGAAGCTCTGTGTTTACAAAATTAAAAGAAGAACAGGGACAAAATTACCCCAGTTAACCCATTCCCTTTTAAACCTTCCAGACAGAAGGGCAGAGGCCCATTTGTCAGTAAAACACGAGATGCTGAGCTGCCAGGGGGAACATATTTGTTGTGACAGGCCAGATGAAATACCCACTGCCTTTGAACCAAGTAAATATTGCGGGGCTGCTCATTAAAAATGCACAAATCTGTCTTCATCTCACTCCAAGCTCTGAGGTGGTGAGCCCCTGGCCCCAGAGTGGTTCAGCTGCCAGGACCTGGATGGGTTTTCCCTCTGCAGCCTTTGCCACCCCAGCACCATCACAGACAGAGTCCTTGCCCTGTGCACACCAAAATGAAAATAAATAATTCCACTGAGAGGAATGAGGTTGCAAAAGGAGTGTGGAAAGGGAAAACAGAAATACCCAGCTTTGGCTGGTTTCAGGAATAACTTGGATGGGATGAAAAGGAAAGTGCTGCAGATTCTCAGATTTGGGGTCTCTAAACACTGACACTGTTGAAACTCATGGTTCCAATCATTCACAGAATATTCCTGGTGACTCTCGCCCCTCTCCTGACCCTAATATCAGATCCTTCTGTTCCTAATATCAGAGTGGAAATTAGAAATCCTTTCTTGAGGAGACCTCTCCAGCTAACTCTGCAGTTCCTTCATTTTCTCCTTTTCCCCATCAAACCTTCCATTCAGACGCAGAGCACACACTTCACCGGTGGAAAAGATGATTTCTTAGGGTCAGGTGAGGGTTTTTTTTCAGCACTTGAATCCAACTGAGTAACAAAAGGAAGAATAACACACTCCAAGCCTTGAAATCATCCATTTTGCAGGGCCCTTCAGCTGTCAGGGGGCTGAGTTCACCCATCACCAGCTCCTCGTGCCACAGGACATTCGTTCAAATGAAAGGTGCCTCTTGCAGAATAAATCTCAAGGAATGTGCTGCCATTAACCTGAAGCCATTGCTGGAGCCTCCAATTGAAAATCCTTCTGAATTTTCTTGTTAAGGGAAGTGCTCCTGCTGGAGAGGACAGGGAGCGTTTGCGTGGGGAATGAAAGCGTTGATGGACTTGAGCTGAGGTCAAGTGGAGAGAAATCTCCCCATGAAAACTTCTTTAATTTCATAACAGCACATTCCAACAGTGAAGAAGGAAAGGAAATTTCTCTGATGGTTGCAATGTGGGTTATTTTGGTTGAGTTGCTGTCTCAGATTAAGCTGTCACATCCATCCAAAAGCCAGGTTTTTGATAGGGAAACTATTCACATCTAGATGTTGAAATGTAAAAGGACAGTGAAACTTCATTAAAAAACCCAGAGTAGAGGTAGATGCTTGGAAAAGGCAAAGCTCTGACACTCTCTGAACACACCTTTTTGTCCCTTCAGATCAAAAGGAAGTTTAACTTCTCCAGGTGGAGGAGTTTTTGCACAGAGGATCCAATTTCACCCAGCTCAGGGGTTTCTAGGCAAACCTCCCAAACTTGCCACAAACTGATTTTAAATACCCAAACAAACAAACGTGGTGGGGTTTGTAGAAGATTACTGTGCTGGTTCATTCCATGGCATCCTGAGTTTATTCCTGACAGCACTCAGTCGCAGTTTTACTTTTGGAGAGCTGGGCAGGACTCACAGGGGCTGCAGGGGTGGAACAAGCTTTTTTCCAGGATTTAAGGGTCTGGCTTAAAGGACTTTTTGATCCTGAGAGGGTCTAAACATGCAGGGGCCACTTGCTGGAAACTGTCAGAGTATTTTGGTAAAGCCTGGGTATTTTGGTGTTTTTTGAGGAGCTGATAAAGATGTGTCTTTGTGCATCCTGATATTCAAAATGCTCTCTTGGAGTGGGGAAGCAGCTGTGGTGTGTGGGGTCGCTGTGCATTCTCCATCTGTTTTCCATCCTCTGCAATGCCCAGACATGGAGATGGCTGTTCCTACCCCCTCTTGGCTGTGTCAGAGCACACTGTTATCTCGTGAGGAGCCCCAGCTGCCTGCAGAGGCACAAATTGCAGCTTTGCCTGGTGTTGGAGGCACGTTAATAACACAGCAGCTTTTATTTCTTAAACTCCAGCTAAAGGCTGTGTTCAAAAAGAGCCTTTGCAATCGAGCCACGGCCCCCATGCCGTATTTTTGGATCTTAAATAATTCTCTTTCGTGACTGCTTGACAAGAATCAGACGTCCTCCAACCCCATGCCCATGTTTGCTGCATGTTTAATGTCTTTATCTGTATTATTTTTGCATTTTTCACTCGAGTGTTTGGCAGGGGTACATCCTGGGCTCTTCAGGTATATTTTTGTTTGTCTATCCACGGGCTCAGTGCAGGTTCTCATATCCATCAGTGCTGTTGCCTGAAATGAAAATTAAACTCTTTTCTCCCGTGGATTAGCACAAACAGATCCTGGTGAGGATTTATTCAGACCCAGCTTTTCCCTTCTCCGCCTCTCAGGGCTCAGGTTCATGCCCAGCCTTTGCTGTGCCATGGAATGAGGGTGTGGGGTGGGAAATGGCCCCAGACATTGGTTCTGCATCCCTGACAGCCTCCCCTGAGGATAATCTGAGTGCAGATATTGTGTTTTGGGCGTTTGGAACCTTTCTTAGCACCATTATCCGTTTTGGTGTTTGGTGCGTGCCTTGCTTTTATGGCGAATTTCAATTTCCTTTTCTAAGTTTCACAGCAGCCTCTTCTGTGGAGTTTGGAGCTGGGAAACACAAACACAGCCCTTTGCAATCACAAAATCAGCTCGGGAGGAAGGAATCAGCCAGAAAGGTTTTGCTGGTTCCTGTTCCCATTGCCTGCTGCTCACCTTCTGCTCCTGCTGGGTGCAAAATTCCTGGTTTTCCAGGCACCAGGGTTGTTCCCTGGTAAATTCAAACATTATTCAGGGTTCAGGGCACAACATGGCGCACAAAGAGAGCCAAAAATTGGATTGTAGATTTTATTAGAAGGTATGAACTCGTCTGATGCAGGAGCCAAACAACAAGGGGTGAGGAATATTCCTGTTTCACAGACTTCACACTCCATATGGTAAATTGATGTTGTCTGGATTCGCTGGGAATGGGCTCAGTGGTTGGCTCTGGATAAAGTGTGGCTGCACTGGACATGCTAAAATAAGAACAAGAAATAAACTCCAACACAGTTGAGACTTGAAGTTTGTGTCACATATAATGTGTGACAATAAGTCAAAGCATAGCTAAACAGTCAAATACTCACATGCTGAGTTAGGTGAGGCTAATTCTAAATAACTCACATCTAATATCTAATTTCAATGCCTCTTTTTCCTGTGCACTGGATTCCAAATACCTTTAAAAATTCTCTGCTGATCTCCCCACCATCACCAGCAATGAGTCTTTTAAAGAACAGCTTTTAATCAAGGTGAAAAGACACAAAAAGGGAACACTTTTGGAAAAGCTGTTGTTTCTCACTGCTGCCTCAGCTTTCCTGTGTAAAAAGTGATATTTGATTTAGGGAATTTAGAGTGTTGTATGCAGATATCCACGTTTCAACCATACCTATTATGTTCTGGGCTGTTTTAGATGAAAACAAGCATCTTTTTTTTTGGCAATTTTTGATGTTGAAGTGCATTTAGTGACAGTCTCACTCACTGAAGAGTCTTACACTTTTTTCCTCCCCTGGTGAAGCTCTTTTGATTGACACTGAGTAAAGATCAGGCTTTAAATTTACACAGTTGCCTCCACATGTAGGAAATGCCAAATGACTCAAGAAAGTAAGGACAGTAAACTGAAAATAGAGGATCTATTCTTCCACTTCTTGGAGGAGTTTGGGAGGAAAACTTCCATGGTTGCAGTGATATAAAATTATCCAAATTAGGATGTGAAATTGTTTTAGGGACATTTTTGCTTGTGTGGGATCTGGCAAATTAAAGATGATGGCAGATGCCTAATTCCAGGGTAAATTAGATCAGTTTTGTTTCCCTGAGATTACTCAGATATCGATTTATTTTACCTTATCTGCCTTATGCTGAACTTTCTGTGCTGCTACAAGGAAAAATTTTTTAATGAATTTCTTGATTTTTTGTTGCAACAGATGAGTGGGAAAATTTTATGATTTTTCTAGGGGTGCGATGCTGTCCTAGAACATGAAATTTTGTAGCAGCTCTATCACCCACCCAGGTACATCAGCCAAAATTCTAGCAATGGCTTTCCCCCCTTTTTTTCCTATATTTTGGGGGATGTAGTGAAGATGCATTAACTAAAGCAAGTAAAAAATATCTCTGGGAATAAATTCCATTTTTCATTGGGAAAAAATGGCATATATGTCTTCTAAGGAAAAGTGGATTTTTAATAAAAATTAAAAACATTTTCCTGTTTGGAGTTTTTTTTTTCCAATCCTAGTTTTCCACAGTTAAAATTTTCAATATTTCCCTTAAACTTCTTCATTTTTTTTGTTATAATATGAAAAACAAAAAAGGTGCTGGAAACAGTTTTATATCATCTGATGGAAAAAGAAAAAAGGAAAGTGTAAAATCCGATTCTCTGATTCTCCTGAGCCCTGGCAGGGCCAGGTTGTGGCACACCCAGAACAATTCCAGCGGAATTCCTGGGTTTACAGAGGACATTCCAGCATCCCGCGTCTTTATTTGTCTCTGTGACAGCCCCCCCGGAGTGCTTTGCATCTGCTGAAAAGTCATCGTTAATTCTTTTCTCCTTCCCTTTTCTCCTTCTGAATGCAGAGGGAC
>CM019221.1:1678300-1692126 GCA_009741485.1 Malurus cyaneus samueli
TTTTTGTCCTGGTCTGATTGTAAGCAGCATATCTTCTAAGATTTGTCCTCTTTAACAAACACCAGATTCCGCTCAGATGATAATGAAATTCAGGCGAGTTCTACTCTGAATTGTTAGCATTTTGCATCCACTTTTATAATTGAATGTTGTGCCGAGTTTACTGATATTTCCCTTTTTATTTTCTTTTTGTTTCTCTCATCTCTTGACTGTGCCTGTTTTGGTGGAAGCATGACGCACGCAGGGAGGGAATGGGATATTTGCACACCGAGTTATTCCCATGGAATAGAAAGGGAGCAAGTGCCAGTCTGGCAGAAATTCAAAGGCTAATGGTCAGGAAACAACATTTTTTTAATGTTTTTAGAACTGGATTTCACTGGGCAGAGTTAATTTCCCTCCCCAGGGCTGCTGCTGTGAGGCTGAATTTTGGATCGGTGTGTCGGGGACACCGGGATTTGGGAGGGGACACAGCCAGAATTTTCCCAAGTGACCCAAAGGACATTTCATATGTCCAGAGGAATGGATTTTATCTTCCCAAATCACCGTTCCGTGGGGATTCTGCTCTCCTGGAGGTGCTGAACACGCTCCTGCCCATGGTGCTGGAAACAACAACGTCCCGGAGAGAAATTTCAGTGCCCTTCCCCGGGACAAAGGCAGACAAAACCTTTGAAGTTACATAAAAAATTTTAAACTGCTGTATTTTCTAGCAGTTGGAAGCAGGGAATGAATTGCTTGGTTTTGAAGGAATTCCTTGGTTTTGAAGGAATTCCTTGTGTGCACAGCTTTTGTTTTCTGTGTTAACCTCAGGGATCTCAGCTCAGGAATTTTCTCTCTTGCACCCTGTGACTCTCACCCCAATCCGAGGGGGACAGAGGGGCTGAGCTGCTGTTTGGGGCTCCAGCACAGCCCTTTCTCCCAGAGCAGCCAGGATGCTGATTTTGGGATTAATTCCTGAAGCACAGAGGGCACAGGGAGAGGCTGGAGGTGTAGCAGGGAGCTTAAAGGGTTTAGGAAACTTCTCAGGAGATTTCTGTGCACATGATTTGCTGCATATTAAAGTAGGATTTTGTACTTGAGTGTTGCTGTTTATTTCCACTTTCCTCATCCCCCTGACTGTTTCAGAGCTATTGATCACTGGGAAATGGGCTGCTCTGGCTACTTCTTCCTTCCCTTGACCAGTTTAGTGCTGCAGGAAGGGCTGTCTGTGGCACTGGACATTTTCTGTGGGATGCACATGTGATGTAGCCCTTGGTGAAATGCACCCAGACAGCTGGGTAACTCTGGGATCAATAAATCTGATTTAACTGCTTTAAATGCCTTCAATTCCTGCTCCACTCCAGCTGAGCTCTCATGTGGAAAACCTCACACCAGAATCACTCTGAAGTCCAGACAGCTCTTTGTCTTCCCGTGTCTGGGTCCTTCCAGTGCAGCTCCTCTGACTCCGTGAGGTTCCACTTGACCTCCACAAATAATTGTGCAAAATCTCCATAAAAGTGGGATGGAAATGGGATCTCTGATAAAGAGCAGGATACCAACTTCAGAGTCTCCGAGTTTGCAATCTGTGGCTGGTGACAATGACATTTCCATTGCCTCCCATGAACTTTGGTGGTTCAAAAGCAGAATGCCTCCTCTTCTACAAAGCCTTTCTTTACTCCAACACTTCTCAAATGCCAACATGTTCCTACTTTTTTTTTCCTTTCACCATGACACTGAGTTTCCCCCCCATCTCTGTTATGTAATTTAATTACACACAGACCTTGGGTGTCATTTTCTAATCCTCTGCGGTTCGTTTGAAAATCTTGTAAAATGAAGCTAATTGGTGCGTTCATTAAAATGTCAGAAATATTTTTGGGTTCAATGAGACACCACAATGGTTTTATCCGAAGTGTGCGTGCTGTACAATAGCTGTGTCAGGAGGATGTAATTAACAGCAATTTAAATGAGCAATTGTCTTAAATTCTTCTGGCTCTTCATGCATGATAACTTAATCAAACAGCAAAGTTCTTACAGACTTAGGGGTTTTGGAGAGAGGTGGAACACTATCAGCTCACATTTAAAAAGTCAGATTGAGAGCCATAAAACCACTGAGCTAAGGAGGACAGAAATTCCTTCCTTTCAGTGTCATTTAGAGCCAGTCAGAAAATGGAAAATTCATAGCAATTTTGAGGACTGGAAGGTCAGAATTCCACAATTTCTGACTGGTTTGGGATAAAAGGGACCTTGAAGATTGACTTCCCATCCCCTGCCAAGGGCAGGGACACTTTCCACTATCCCAGGGAGCTCCAAGCCCTGTCCAATGTTCTCTCCTCCACACTTTTTTTTTGCACTGGAATAAGAAAACACTGGAGCCTTCTGCTCTGTTTGGTGTAATTTGGACAGAAAACATCTCAGTCACTGCTCAGTGAGGGCTGTGCCTGCATTTGCTGCTGGCTTTGGTGGCCTTCCATGCAAAACCATTTCAACAGAGAACATTTTACACAGGACTGGTCCTGGTGTGTGAGGAGCCCATGGCTCCAAAAGGGTCCAGATTAATTATGGAAATAAAAACCCCACTGAATAATGCCCCATAGCGTTTTGTAATAATCACAGAACCCGCTCAGATTTATTGGTGTTTTTCCTTTTCATCCAAATACATCAGTTTGTCAAAACAGACGTTTTGTAGTAAAGTCTGTTTTTGTTGAGTGTCTTGATTGTGGTTTTTGGTTGTTTGTTGGTGTGGTTTTTTTTTTGTTTTGTTTTGTTTGCTTTTGTTTCCATTTAAGGGTTATTTGAAAACACTTGCAAAGGTTAACATCGATTTTCTTGATTCACTTATGACTTTATCCTGAGCTGCAGGCTGACTGTAATACAAAAAATGCAAATGCAAAAAATGGGGAAAGAAACCCAAACAAAACATTTCCCTCAGCCTGCAGTTAATCAGTAAATGAGTTTATAGATAGGTGACAAAACAAAACAAAACCTAAACATATCCAAAGGCTCCCAAAACTGGGAAAAGCATTCCTTGCCCACCTCCAGTGGCCACAGCTTCAGCTGAAACAATGACAACCACTCAGGACACGGCCAAAGCTGCTCCTCCAGCTGAAGTTTTAAATAAAATCCAGAGCTGGAGCACAGAGCTGGTGCTGTGTCAGGTGAGGTGCTCGGCATCTCCAGGTGCCTCTGCTTTGGGATGGGAATGGGGAATTGCTCGGTCTGAGAGATTCTGAGGGAGGAAAACTTGCTCCTGCCCCAATCTGTGCCCTGTCCCTGTGGTGGCAGAGCTGTTTGGGTTTGAATCCACCTTGCTCTTGGCTCTCCAGACAATGACACCCAGCCAAACATCGACCTCACCCGGCCATTGACACTGGACTTGGCCACAACTTGAGGCACCAAACCAGAATATCATCTCCAAATTTATGACAAAGCATCACTGAGGTAGGGATTTTGTGTTGTAAATCTTGCTGTCCCTCTCCTGGAGTCAGGGCCATGCTGCACTCTGGTTCCGAGGCAGGAGGAGGGAACCTCAGCCAAGGATGGGACTGGGATGTGCAAATTCCTGGACAGATTTCAGAGTTTCCCCTTTTCCTGGTGCCAGGGCATAAATGGAAGCCCAGCTGCGTGAGGTGCTGCTCAGCAGAACCAGCAGAGCAGACATTCACTTTGTGTGCTCTGCTGGGGTGTTCACCGCCTCTTCCCCAGCATTATTGGCTGTTCTGCCAGAGAAAAAGGAATTTTCAGCTGCTTTGTCTTGCTGGCTTTCACTGCTATTTTTTAATTAAAGCTTAAGGAATTAAATGAAGCAGGGGATGCTGGGGTTACACGAGGATGAGAAAAGATCAGGCGGTGAAATCCACTGAGGGGCAGCGGGGCACGGGCTGATTCTCGGATTATCACCCTCAATGATTGTTTTTTTCCAGTTTGAAGAACAAACATCAGTGCATTTTAAGCATCTGGGTCAGGCTTACAGCGAACAACCACCTGGGAGAATCAGATCTGAAGCAGACTGGGAGCTACTTTATCAAGATTCTGGGTGTGACCTGCAGGAAATGCACTGGTACAGGGCTTCTCCCTCTTTGGCAAGGGAGAAATGAATAATGAAATGCTTAATAAGAGATCTGCCTGTTGAGAAGGGAGCACCTATTGCACAGTTCTCCCTCATGGAGCAGTACATCTATTTTTCCTTTCCTTTCCTTTCCTTTCCTTTCCTTTCCTTTCCTTTCCTTTCCTTTCCTTTCCTTTCCTTTCCTTTCCTTTCCTTTCCTTTCCTTTCCTTTCCTTCCTTTCCTTTCCTTTCCTTTCCTTCCTTTCCTTCTTTCCTTTTTCCCTGCCACTTTCCCAATATTTACAGACACCCAGCTCCATTCTCCCGTTACTCTTGTAATGGAAGCTGGTTTGAATTAATTTTTAGGACTGGAACACAGAAATTGGATTCTCTCGCTGTTTTGTTTTATGTTCTGCAGTGTCTCCTGATTGCTGCTCGTTAGAACAGGCTACGCTCGTGTTACCACAAAAAAAACCAAAAAAACATTCCCTTCCCTCGCCCCACCTTGCCATCCAAACTCTGCCTTTGATTCAGAAAGACACATATTAAATATTTAAAAGTTTCAAAGACTGCGTCTTCTGCCGTTTTAAGAAATGATGAGTTTTCATGATGAGTGGGGAGGATTTTAAATTACATTTCATGTGCCATGGGCAAGGGAACTGTGGTTATGCCTTCGCCTCATTTTCTTTTATGGGAATAATAATAATGGGTGTTTGTCTGGAGATGAGCAGCAGGGTTTCATTTCCATGGTGTGGTGGGTCAATGGCTGAGCTGGGTTTGGGGCAGCCCTGGGCTGTTTCTGGATCTGTCACAAAGCTGTGGTGTTGTTCTTACATCCCTGTGGGGATTTTTTACATCCCTGTGGGGTTGGTCTTACATCCTTGTGGGGTTGGGCTTTGAGGCTGTATCTGTGCTGCCAAAATAAAGATTCTCTTGGGGGATTCAGAGAAGTGTCCCATCGATGACAATCCAGTTTTGGGGTGAAATCCTCCTTTTTTTGCCAGCCTTATGGGCTCACTCCTCTCCAGAGCCCAGCTCTCCACTTACATGGGTGTCAATGGATACAAAACTTAAAGTGTTGGCACTTGTGGGTGGACTTCACACAGCTGAATTGGGTTCTGAAGGCTTCCTTTTAAGAAATTTTGGTTTTGTTTAACCTGAATTGCATTTTGAAGGCTTTGAACTATGTTATGTTTGGATAACTCTATGGGATTTTGCAGAATATGAAGCAGCTTGGGCTGTACCAGGGAATCCCCGGATGGTTTGGGGTGGAAGGGACTTTAAAGCCCATCTAGTGCCACTCCTGCCATGGGCAGGACACCTTCCACTGTCCAAGGTGCTCCACAGGCTCCAGAGGGAACGTGCTGCAGTCACCTCAACAAATCTGTGATCTCTGGAATTGCTCCAGCACTTTGTCACGATCCGCTTAACCCAAGCGGGAGTCGTGAGGGGTTCTTATCGAAATCTCAGAGTGCAAAAGAACAAGGGCAAGTATATTATTCAAAATCATGAACAATTTTATTGGATTTTCGCGATAGAAGAGGGTGAGAGAGAGAAAGTGAGAGAGAGAGAGAGAGAGAGAGAGAGAGAGAAAGTGGGTTTTATAGCTACCAAACAGCTCTGACGAGTCCCTCGAGGTCTGGATTCCATGGAATTGCCGACGTCCGTTGGGGAGATCTCGTCAGGGTCTTTTCAGAGAGACTCTTTATAGTGTTTTTGAAAGCATGTGGCAGCAGGCCAAGAGGATTGCAAAGTATGGAAAAACCGGCCAAGAGGTGGGGAAAGAATGTCCATTGTTTTGTA
This sequence comes from Malurus cyaneus samueli, assembly GCA_009741485.1. NCBI lineage: Eukaryota > Metazoa > Chordata > Aves > Passeriformes > Maluridae > Malurus > Malurus cyaneus. The sequence continues at coordinate 1,684,122 of CM019221.1, forward strand.
AGATGTGCAGCATGGGCTGTACTGTTCCCCTCCACCTTCACGTCAGGAACGGTGCGACCATCCGCAGCTTACACGTTGTACTCAGCAGCCTGGGAACTGGAAACCTGGCAGACATCCCACCTTAATCTGGCTTGGAATCCTTTCAACAAAAGTTCCCCTTTCTCCTCCTTGGGGGTTTTTGGGGTGTTCAGTCCATGTCGATGATCGTGAGACAGTCAAGGGTCTTATGTACGATCTCTTACACACTTCCATGTCCTTCTCATGTTGAGAGCTCCAGCCCTGGACAAGCACTGCAGGAATCATGGCTGGAATTCCCTGCTTCAGAAATCAGCCTCGCTGCTCTCCTTGATTTCAAACAGAGGGTCTGGTGAGGTGGAAAATTCGCAATGTTTCTGTGTTTGCTGCTTCCTGAACTCCAGAGCAGGGGCAGCCATCCCTTCAGGCTTCCTTACATCACCGAGATTCAGCACCGCTTTTGGGGAGCATCACAGGGGAAAAGAACATCTCTGGAAGGAGAGGGCAAAGCAGGAAAAGAGTAAAGAAAGACATTTAAAAGGACAAAAGAGTTAAAGCAGCCCATTTTGAAGTGTAATTGGCAGGAGTGAATCATGAAGAGCCCTTTTGTCTGCAAGAAGTCTGTCCCATAAGAGAGGTCTGCTTTTGTAGGATACTCATTACAAAAAAAAATTTGAAAAATCTATATGAATCTTGTCACCTGTGCTGGGGACATCTTTGGCATGTCCTGGATCTCAGAAGTGCTGCTGATGTTTCCAGCCATGTTCTTGCCCCTCAGAAGGCCAAAAGGTCAGGCTGTCACCTTGCCTCACCAGCAAGGAATTTCAGGCACTGACCACACCCCAACGTGGATGTGGAGATCAAGACAAATTTTCCCTGGAGAAAACACTCCCACTGTGATGAAAGAGCATTAATTGTGCCCCAGCCTCTCCCACCCCTCTGCTCTCCACCTGCAGCTCCTGTGGGAGAAAGAGCAGGAGGAAAGGCTGCAGGAACCGGGAGGAAGATTAAATGTAATGTGGGTTGTCAGAGGACTAAAGCAGCTCAGGGAGCTTTTCTATCAGCTTTACAGTCCTTTCCATGTGGTATTTTTCTCCTGTGAGTCTACAAAAGCCATAACATTTGTTGAGCTGGTTGTTCCTTGTATGAGGCTAAATAGTTCCCTATCCCTTAATAATTCCCTATCCTTAAATAATTCCCTATCCCTCAGGTGGATTTCAGTGACCACACCACGGAAGGAAAAGAGCATCTACCTCAAAGTTTTAAGCACTGGTTTGGGGGAAAAATACTGCATTCTTGAAAATCATTGTAAAATCTTTGTTTAGAGCACGGTGCTGATAATCCCAGAGTTGTGGGTTCAATGGATTCTCTGAAGAGTTGGACTCTCTGATCCTTGTGGATCATCCCCAAAATCATCACAGATTTCCCTCGGACCCTGTTGTCCAGTGTTCAGGCTGAGAAAGGGTGGAAACAAATAAATTCTAATTTCCTGGCAGAAGAACTGAGGTCGTGACCCTGCAGGCTGGCCAATGTGAGGATTCCATCCAGGTACAGCAATTCCAAACTGGGATTGCAGCAGGCAGGGATCAGGACAAGGAGCAGTGGCTGCTTCCCTCCGGGAAAAATGTGGGAAGAGGAGAGTATCCCATCCAACCCACAGACCTGGAGCTGTCATAGGGGCACTCACAGGGAAGAAGAGGGGAAATGAAAGGGAAATGAATGTACCAAGAGCTGCAAATGCCACAGTGGGTGCATTTCTGGGGGTAAGGATGGAGCTTTCTGTGGGTTTGCAATGCAGAGACACTCGGGCAGCATTCCTCACTTTCACTGACAACCAAAAAGTCAGCACAAGACAAAGTGTCAGAGGGGTAAATAAAGAGAAAATTACTATCAGGGATCCTTAAGGAAAAAAAAAAATCCAAACAAACCATAGGTGAACACACATAAAGGCAAAAAGTCACAAAATTACCCCAAATGACAGGATTAAAGTCTGCGCCCCATTGAAATTATTGTTTTCAATATTGTGATCCTTTAGGATGAGGACCACAGTATGAGATTAAGCTGACAAGGTGAATCCACATTCAAGGCAAAGTGAATTAATAGGAACCTAATTAATAGAATCTTTATGTGGTTTTCTGGGTTGGACATCAAACTAAAGCAAAGAAAATAAAAATATTGGATATTCTGGTGTGATCTGTGTTCTCTGATGGGATCCTTGGGGATGCACCTCATTGCAAATTTTATTTCCATCAAATCTACAACACACACACCGAGAAAGTTTTGTCTTCTGCCTCTGGGTCCAGGAGAAACAAACATTTGGCTTAAAAAGCTGATTTTCAAACTCGAGCCATGCCAAGCATCAGCAAGGAAGGTTTGTTTTCTTAAAATATGTGGGCAGCTGGAATGAGCATCACTGCACCACGGCAACCTTTTCACTGAACCCAGACTTGTGCAGCTAACTGCCTGGGCACTAATTAAAGCATCTCTCATCCTGTTTGCCCTGTTCAGCACTGCGCTGCCAGCTCACAATGGCTCTCACCAAGCCCAGGCAGTGAAGAGTGTTAATGTTGTTTTTATTATTTCGGGCGGTATGGAGGTATTTCCCTGCTGCAGGCAAAAGGGAGAAAAGGAAATGCCTGAGAGTTGGAAGGTGCCCCTCGCACATCTTGGAACTTTCGGCCACAAAGCTTTTCACCCGTGTCAGGCAGAGGAAAGGCCATCCAGCATTCCCCTGGGAGCTGCCTTTGGGAGCTGTGTTATCCAGAGGGATGGGCAAGGAGCAGAGGGAATTGCTGAGGGTGCCACAGGAGGGAATGGGCAATGGAGCTGATTCCGTGGCTGGCAGAGGGAACAGTGACAGGAGCAGAGGGAATTGCTGGGTGCCACAGGAGGGAATGGGCAATGGAGTCATGTCCGTGGCTGGCACAGGGGAACGTGACAGGAGCACTCAGGCGGGAGTCAGGCAGGCGAGGGATTGCTGGGGCCGTGGGTGTGAACGAGAACCTTTGGGAAGGGGCTGTGCCTCAATGGCCTCATGGCCAGTTTAGAATTACAAGGTCAGACACAGTTAAGGATAAAAGGGTTTAAAAGGATTTTCCTCGGTGTTTTATGGATCTCAGGTGCACAACTTCTCAAAGGTGGAACACACCGAGATGCACCCCCATATAACATGGATACAATTCTTAAGACCTCACAAATGAGCAAATCTGTCGAGAATCATCCAATAAGAAACTCAACAACATGCAGTGGAGTGCCTCTCTATTCTAAAGAATCCCCCCAGACGAGCTCGCAGCCCAGTTACACATGTAGAGAGGTTCCAACCAAGGCCAAACCCTCGAGTTTTAGGACTAGCCCAGGGCTCACCGACCTTCTGCTTGGGATGTTTGCTCTTAGTGCCCAGCAGAAACCCCAAACCTGAGCTGGAATATCAGCAATTCAAGCATGTAGGGCTAAGGGTACAGGAACATGGATAACGTGAAATGAGATCCAGAAAGTGTCAAAAGAGTATATAAAATACATATAAGGGTATGTAAAATATATAAAAGGGTACATAAAAAAGGCAAAAATCATAAAAAAAAGGCAAAAATCATCAAAAAATGGCAAAAGGCATCAGTCCGTGAGAGCGATGGGAGTGGCCCTGTCGCTGTCCGTGGTCCTGGAGAGCCACTCCTGCCAGGGAACGAGGAATGGAAGAAGGAAACGGAGAGTTGGGAGCTTCCCTGTGTGTCTGTCCCTGTCTGTCCCTTCAGCCCCAGCTCTGGGGGAGGCAGGGACAGAGGACATCACCCCCTGACCCTTCTGCCACCCCCAGAGAGATCCCCTCACCCTCCCTTTCCTCTGCACAACGAGCAGACTCTGCTGATCCGCTGAGATTGGCGTCGTGTAAACACCCGGCGTCGAATATTAATTAGGAAACCGTGAATTGGAGTAACATTTTGGGGGAAGAAAAATGCTGTCTCTTAGCAACTCAGCTTCTCCAGCCTCAAATAAAGAATTAGAATATGACAATGTCGCATTATTTTTCACAGTAAATTTGAAATTTGGCTTAATTAAAGCTTATGCTTTAGCTGGATTACCAAAGGAGCGACTGGCAGCAGCGGGGATAAACAGTTTGTGTCCGTCCACGTGATGGGGATAAAATTCCTGTATTTAACAGTGCTGTGCGTGAGGCACGATTTATTTCAGGCAATTGCTGCGGGGTTCTGAGCATTTCCACCCCAGTGAAGGCCAGACCAGCCCCCTGGGGACCCTGAGTGCGCTGCTTTTGGAGACACATGCTCAGAGACCAGAGGGATTCAAGGGCGGATGTTCTGATGGAAATTTTACTCCCAAGATTCTGCAGACCCAAACTCCCCTCAGGGTCTGATGGCAGAAAACATCAGGGACTTCCTGAGATCCCCCTGATTTTCCACTCTTGCCATGTTATCACAACATTTTGGTTTGAAGCTTATACCTGATGCTTCCAGCACCTGAAGGAAGCCTAAAATAGGCTGGAGAAAGATTTTGGATGAGGGCATGGAGGACCAGGACAAGGGATAATGGCTTTAAGCTGCAGGAGGGCAGGGTTAGATGGGATTTTGGGAAGGAATTGTTCCCTGTGAGGGTGGGCAGGCCCTGGCACAGGGTGCCCAGAGAAGCTGTGGCTGCCCCTGGATCCCTGGCAGTGTCCAAGGCCAGGCTGGACATTGGGGCTGGGAGCAGCCTGGGACAGTGGAAGGTGTCCCTGTCCATGGCAGGGGTGGCACTGGATGGGCTTTGAGGTCCTTTCCAACCCAGATCAGTCTGGGACATTATGATTCCATAAATAGAGATTTATGATCAATGATCATTGGATTTCCATTCCCGCATGTCTGAGGCTTTTGTTTAGTCACAGCACTCAAATTCTGATCACCACCATCCTAAGAGCCAAGAAAGTTTAGATTTTTTTTTCAGAGTAATCTGCAGGGAATGGGGGGATTCCCAGCAGAAGGAAGGAGAATGTGCCATGAGTTGCTTCAGGTGCTGCTGTGAAAGAGAGGGGCTGTGTGGAGGGAAGGGTGGGAGGCAGAAGAAGCAGGAAAAACAGATTTTTTATGAAGATGTTCTCTCAGTGTGGACACTCGGCAGGAAGGTGACCACACCCTGAGTGCCACCTGTGGCAGCTCCCAGACTGGAGCGGGTGTGATGCCAGCCTGTTCAAAAATAAGCTTGTTCTGCTGGGTTTGAAGGATCCCAACTATTTGAAGTTAAATTCTTAGATTTGGGGGTGTAGCCCTGCAAGTTCTCGATGACAAAACCCTTTTTATATTGCTGCTACATCACCCTGGCCATATACCCAGGATTGCTGATGTCTCTTTGCTTTTCTTCCTCCCCTGAGCTGATAAAGATACTTGGGCAGGATATTTTTCACAAAACATGTCATCTCTTCATTTCACTTTGTTCCCTGATTTTGCGTTTCAACAATTATAATTTTGGCAAGTTTGGATCCTTTTCACTGCACCTCATTTCATCCCAATCCATTTTGTTGCAATCACTCCATTTCCAAATTTTTGATTGTTTTCTTCCAATCAATATACTTTATTTTATCCTATCTCCTTTCCAGACTGTTCATTACACTTTGTTTTCTGATTTCAAGATTTCATTTGCTCTCCTGAAAAGAAGAATTTCAAAAGCAGGACCAACCCTGTGCACTGTCCCTTGTCACAGGCAGCCTGACAATGCAATTTCGGGGAGATTATTTTGGGATTGATTCCAAAAGATTCCGATCCCCACATTTCCAAAGGTTCAACACTTCCTGCCTGTGCAACAGTTTGAGCTGGGAAGTGTTGGGGTTGCCATGGAAACGGGACATGTTGGATTCCGATGGAAAAAAGGGTGAACATGCTCTTTTGATATTTCAGAACTGAATGAAATGTGGCCCCCCAACTTCATGAGGAGTTATTATAAATGCTGTTAAACCACTCCAGAAAGATTTCCTTTTTTAATAAAATAAAGTAAATAATAAAAACCAAAAAGAGCAGAGCTGCCAGCCCTCCCTTTCCAACAAGTGTTGTATTCCCCCTCTCCTCTGTCCCCACCTCTAAAGGCTGGAAAGGAATTTTGGGTCAAACCAGCTGGTTTTTCTTGGAGGGAAACCCCTTCATTAATTAACAAGTGTGTCTTACGGGAACAAACCCTTTCCTGAAGGAAATCTTGGCTTTGTTAAGAAATTGCTTCTCCTTTTCACATGAAGAAATAAAAAATTTGGGGAGTAAATAGGGAAACGTGCAAAACACCCCTTTTGGACCAATATAGGAATGTTGACTCTTTCATGCTGATTTATATAGAAACAAAAATGTGAGTCTATTTCCATAGGTCTGACAGGATAAAACAATCTGCTGGTGGATAAATAACTTTGCATGTGTTTGATTAGTGATCAAACCACACACAATTTTTTTTTTTCTTTCTGGCAAAAATATATCCGAGTAGGAAGCTCTAAATGTCAGCAGTTTGGCTTTCACATTTTTTTAGAAAAGGACTGGAAAATGTTGGGTTAGGACTCAGTGCCTAGCAGCCCCCTGTGACCTGCAATGACTTGTGAATTGCCCACGAGTCTGCATTTCCAACCTGGCCTTTCCATTAATATTCCACTCAGTGACACTCACAGAAGTGAAGTTAGAGCAAATTGGGTTTTTCCCTTTTTTTTTCTCTCTCCTGACACCTTTGGCACCTTCTGCAGAGGACAAGGGGGTGTCAAACGCACCAGAAATGAGGCAGCTTTGGAGGGATTGGGAAATAAATTGCTTGAGAAGAGGTTTTCTCCTTCAAACTCCTGTGCTCTTTCAGGGTTTGGTGGCTTTTGTCCTGAGGTGAGCTCCTCAGGAAGGCTCAGATCTCCTCAGCTGAGCTCATGGAAAGGCTGAGGAAAGGGAGAAAGGAGCAAATATCCTGCAGGAAAACCCAAACCTTGTTCCCCCTGTGCTGCTGTAAGAGGGAGAATTTGTGGTGCTGCTGCACCTCCGGCCATCCCAGCACTCAGACCTTTTAAAAATCCTCTTTTTCAGCCTTCAGGATGCTTTGAAGAGGAGATGCAGGTGGGTGGCTGGGCTCTGCAATGGCCAGCAGTGATGGGAGCTGGTGGCCAGCGCTGGGGACATCAGAGCAGCAGCCAGAGTGGCACAGCTGGAATTGCAGCAGGAAAAGAAGCTTTGGGGAGGAGATTTTGAAGAGAAAGTTAATTAATGGATTTAGGGGTGCCACTTGAACGAAGATCTGCAGCATCAGTGGCGAATATAAGAGACTTCTATAACTGTTGGGGAGCTGTCCCCTCTTGTCCCCTTTTTGGGTGGCTGTCAGGGCATGGCCCAGGCTCCTTTCCCAGCAGGTTTGTGTGCCACCAGGGTCAGTGACACCCCCAATGCCTGGGACAGCAAAACCTTGGGTTGTTTCACATCAGGACAGGGAAGTTGCCTGGGAGAGGTTTCCCTTCCAGACAGGATCTGTTTTCAGGCTGCCTTTTCACAGCAATCCCACAACTCCTTCCAAGCCGCTTTTATTTCAGTTTGCAAAGCTTTTGGGTGCTGACAGTCCTGCCTAGGGAGGAGATAACAAACTGCAGCAGCTCCAGTGAATGTTTGCTTTCCTCTAAACCGTGCCCAAAGAGCCCCAGCGATGTCCTGGAATGAGGAACCCTCCCTGAAGGCCTGAGGCAAGGAAACAGAGCAGGTCTGCAATCCATTAGCTGCTTTAGAGCCTTTGGTCTTTGACAGACATGATTTATTTGCCATTTAAAGGTTCTTGGTTGAGGATATTTGTCCAGTGACATGGTTGTGTCTCAGCTGGGCTTTGCTGTGGTTGCAGCGAGAATCCCCAGGCACGGGGAGGTTTCCTCTCTCCTGGGGAAGCAGCAGCTCCTCCCGTGCCCATGGTTACTGTGGGTGTTCAATCCCAAAAGGAACTGCTCTGGGAACCTTATCCCGGTCTCCCGAGGCAAGGCCAGCAGGCAGCACTTGAATAAACACAAAGCAGAACG
>CM019221.1:1705237-1746369 GCA_009741485.1 Malurus cyaneus samueli
AGGATGGAGACGATGAGGAGATAGCATTGTTATTGTTCGAGGGCAAGGAACGAGGAGGGTGGAGGTGAAGAGGAAGAGAGAGAGAGGATGAAGAGAAGTGAGAACGGATGAGGAGGCCGGAGGAGAGGAGAGGAGGGGGAGGACGAGGGAGGAGAGGAGCAGGAGATGGAGAGGGGGAGAGAGAAAAAACTCGTCGTAGAATCTCAACATAATGTAAATTTGAGAACAAATAAAAGTACCGGGTAGGGCCGGGGGGAGGGGGGCTAAAGAAACACTATCAGTAAGCAGGTCAAAAGGAGATGCTTAAATATGATTAATTTGATCGAATAAGATGGAGGATTCACCAGTAAAGAACCTGTAGGATTGGGCTCACAGAACAATAGAGCGAGAGGGAGGAGGAGGAGAGGGAGAGAGAGGAGAGGAGAGGAGAGAGAGGAGAGGAAGGAGAGGAGATGAGAGGAGAGGAGAGAGAGGAGGGAGGAGAGAGAGGAGAGGAGAGGAGAGGAGAGGAGAGAGGAGAAGAGAGAGGAGAGGATGAAGGAGAGGAGAGGAGAGAGATGGAGGAGAGAGAGGAGGGAGAGAGAGGGAGAGAGCTTCCTTGTTGTTTTCTCTACCCTAAGTGGCAGAACGCTGCAGACACTGGAAGAGCAGCCTGCTCCTCTGGGTGCACTGCATTGCCTCCACCCTTTTCCCCAGGCTCGAGTCTCCCCCAGGCTTTCCTTCTTCTTTCCCAGGAGGGCTCCTCAAGCTGGGTGGTGGCTGTCCACCTTTTTGGCTAGAGCACGCTTGGAACAACCTCTGGCTTCCCAAGGGTGTGTTTTCAGTCTGCGGGTGCTTCTGCCGTCGTTGCCAGAGCCAGAAACTCCCGGATGAGCAGCCATAGGTCACCCCTAGGCAGGATCTGCAACTTGCTGCAGGAGACTCCAGCTTGTTCATGATGTGCCTGAGAGGCCCTGCAGAGCTGGCTCTTGGGACAGAGAACCAATGCTTCCCATCGCTCCTGAACAAATCCATCGTCTGGTCTCCCTCTGGAATCAAGGGTCTGATTCTCCAAAAGTCGCCCTGGGGGAAATCTGCCTAAAAAAATGTGGATGGGATGTTGAACGCTAGACAGAGCAGGGAGATTTGACCAGGCGAAAACCATAAGTGCACCACCAGGCTTGGGGGAGCCACAATGTGAAGAAAGATTTGAAGGTTCTAGAAAAGCCATCCCAGAGGAGGGGCCTGAGGATTGGGGAAGCGGTCTGGAGAAGGAAACAGCTGAGGGCATGTGGTTATTTCTTCAGAATGGAGCAGAGGAGGGTGAGGGCAAGCTCTAGGGGGACGTTGGCAAGCTCTCTCTCCTGAGGCCAGGGACGCCCAGGGAATGGGCTGGAGCTGTGCAGGAGAGGATGCCAGGCTGGAGATCAGGGAAAGGTTCTTCCCCAGAGGGTGCTGGCACTGCCCAGGTACCGCAGGGATGGTCCCAGCCCCGAGGCTGCCAGAGCTCCAGAGCGTTTGGACAGCCTGCCAGGGAATGCACAGGTGGATTGTTGGGGTCTGTGCAGGGACGGGGTGGGAACGGATGATCCTGAGGGTCCTTCAAGCTCAAGGATGGTTCCAGATTCCATATTCCTTTTACCAACCCACAGTTTTGGCTGTGTTTGAGGGACCCAATGTGGAGGGCTGGCGGGTTGGCCCAGTGAGGAGGGACACTTGAGGGCAGCGCTTGGCTCCTCCTGCACCCACAACCAAACCTCCAGAACTCGCCCCATCCCTCCACTCTTCCAGTCTCCCCCGTGACTTTTTATCCATGGCAGTGACTTTAATTCACATCAATTTCTTTTCCTCACTGCCTCTGACACCTTCTCAAAGCCACAACTCACACTGCAGGAATCAAGCCCGCTGCCAGGGACTCATGATTTGTTTGTTATCTGTCCAAACCTAGTTTTCAAACAGGATTGTATGACCACAATACCCAGGAGTCTGATTTCCTGTTCCTGGCTGCAATATTCCTCTGCATAACACGAGAAGCCGGCGTCTGCCGCGTTTTTGTAAATTTCTGCAAACATTTGTTTTGTTGCCGCCAAAAAAACTTGTACGTAACCGTGGCTCCTGACCCTGATAACAATGATGAAGATTAGCAGACTCCAGGTTCACCTTCAGCGTTGCACAACGAGAAGGCTCATGAGGATGGTCTGGTTTAAATGAAAATGAAGAGAATCAGCCGCTTCTTCATTTGGGGTAATTTTTGGAGCACATTATGGCCCGTTATCTCTTCATATTATGGTACAACCTTTCTGGGGCATGCCACGATGAATGTGAATATTGGTTGGTTTTTCGCTCATTCTAGTACCTTATTCTGACTTTTTTTTTTTTAATAAGTTGTTATAGACCCAGTAGGTCAGTCTGCTATTGTGTATTTTGGAATTTAACCTCGTATTAGGCTATTGCTTGACGCCCTTGTGTTTCCTCCCACTGGAATCACTGGAGCTTGTGACTCTATAAAAAAAAAAAAAAAAGCAATTTATTTACATTTTAAAATATTTTAAAATGTAGGGGTTTGTCCAGGTTTTTTTTTTTTTTTCTTTTTTTTTTTTTTTTTTTCTTTTTTTTTTTTGGGTTTTTTTTTGTTTTCTTTTTGTTTTTTTTTTTTTTTTTTTTTTTTTTTTTTTTTTTTTTTTTTTTTTTTTTTTTTTGTTTTTTTTTTTATGTTTAATCAACTGCATTCTTCTAGTAATGGAATCTTTCACATATTATGTCCCTCAACAAGTGCTGCCAGAGAAGAGAGCAAGGGAAACGGGATATTTTTCCAATCCAAGGAAAACAGTGGACTTGTACTCTGATTTCTCTCAATGACACCCTGCAACCCGTCTGCAAAGCAATTTTATCACATAGGTATGTATGCAATTTAAACTTCTGTCCATTGGAGTGATAATTAGTCGGGGTGTTTTGGAAATGCTTTGCTAATAACAAACCTAAATATTGAAGGTTAGTTCTTTCTTCCCTGGGACTTTCACCTGCTTGCTTTGATATATTCAGGAGGATATAACAATACAGCAAGGATGCAGTGATTAAACATAAAAAACCAAAAAAACAACAAAAAAAAACAAAAAAAAAAAACACAAACAAAAAAACCCCTGGACAAGGCTTAGTTTCAAAATAATTTAAAAGTAAACTTCGATTTTTTACTAGATATCCATAAGCCTCCAGTGATTCCAGTGGGAGAAACGTGAGGAGCTCACCCAATAGCCAATAACACTTAATCCAAAAGACAAGCAGCAGACTGACCTTACGGCCTAATAACGACTTTCTTTAAAAAAAAAAATAGCTGCTTTTGCATATTCAGAAGGAAGACAAAACAAAATTGTGGGGAAAATAATAACAGGATTAATTGTAAGTCTTGTTGAAAGAAATTGTCCAGTGAATCATTTCACCCATTTCTCCATGGATGAACAGACACAAGAACACACAGAGCAGGTGCAGGACAGAATTAATGCATTTTTATGGAGGATCTCTGAAAAATGGGGTAAAAAGAAAATACACGATGGGAAGGGGAAAAGGCTGAGCTCTTTTCAGCACTGAACCAGCCTTCTAAAATTTGATTTTTGCCATAATTTATATCTAATCCATATTTTTATTTCATCGGCACTCCTTGGCGTGCCAGAGGCCACAGTTAAATCCAGGCAGACACAACATTTGTGCTTCTCGTTCCATTGAACATGGGGAAACAAGCAAATAACAATAATATATAAAAAATAATCTATAAATTATAATGTAATTTGTTATTGCCTAGAAGAAGACCAATAGTTCTGGGAGAAGAAAAGGAAGAGGAAGAGGAAGAGAAAAGGAAGGAAGGAAGGAAAGGAAGGAGAATTATATATAAAATTAACAAATCATTAGGTATCAATTAAATAGATAATATTTATATAATATATACGATAAAAATTAAATATTAAAAAGTGATATATACATCGACCTGTGCATTTCTCATTAGACACTGCCTGCTAAATTATAAAGTATTTCTTGATGTCAGGCTGAGCAAACAGGGAGGAGTAAGAGCACCAGGGGACAAATTTTTGCAGAAAGGTTGAAGAAATATTTGTTTACTGGTACAGAAAGTAAAATTCACTTCTCAATCACCCTCAGATAACAGCTGGGGTCTGCTCTGCCTGGGGCAGGTGAGAGGGAATATTTAAGGAATGGCAGCAGCATATTTAAATAATACTTTAAATAAAACAGCCTTTAAGTGATTTTAAATAAAAGTGGTACTTATATACCAAGGAGGAATGTCAAAAACACACAGCAGAAACTGTTCTTTGGCTTTAATTCGACTCCCCCAGCACCTCCTTTCGGGGTTTGGGTGCTTTTTTAGGATTTAAACACATGGGTAATTGTTCTGAGTGCAGGAAAGAGAGGAAAGCTCTCCCAAGGAAACATTTAACCTGTTCCTATCTGGAAGGGAAGGACAGATGTGTCACCTGGAGCTTTGTGTCACCCAGTGCCACTGCCCAAGACGGGGGGCTCAGTGTTGGCTGCTCCTAAACAAACATCTCTGCTAACATTTACCGTGTTTTGGGATTTAAATTTTTTTATTTATTTTTCTCATCCTTAACCTGGTGAAGAGTGACCTCACAAAATCTCGTGTCAGGAGAGATTAAACCATGCAAGAGGCTCAGGTTGGGATTGCGGGAGTCTGTGCAGGGCTGGGATCTGGACTGGACAGTCCTGCGTGGGTCAGCCAGCTCAGGATGTTCTTTGATCCTATAATTCCATGAAAAATGAAATGTAAGTGACTCTAAGTGACCTGACCACCATCAGTGCCACCTGCTGCTGTGAGGACACGATGGGTCATGTGGGATTTAAAGATCCCAGCTCTGTAATTCCAGCTGAGAAGGAAAAGCCTCTCACATGGAGTGAGAGCAATTCCTGCTCTCAGAGAAAGGATGAGGAGCAGAGGGGTGCACAGGGTTTGGTTCCATCCCAAAAACACCTTTATTCTGCCCCCTCAGACAGCTGCTGCTGGACAAACAGAGAGCTGAAGGTCACACCTGCATGGAAAAGGGTTGGTGCTTGGAAAATACTGAAAAGGGAACAGGGATAAAACCTCACTTCCTTGTCATCTCTGCACTGCCCATTTTTTGGCAAGGCAGACAAGAAAAGTGCCCAACCTCAGAACCACAGAATCCTTAAGGAGGGGAAGCCCTGCCAGAGCAGTCACTAACCCAAATCCTAAAATGAGTTTGTGGGGCACAGGAAATCCTTGTGCCGAGGGGGAGATGCTCCATGCCTGAGCAGAGCACGGTCCCACACTTCCAGCTGCTGGAGTTCTGCACTTGGCAAAGGTGGAGAAATGCATTGCAAGGTCCAGCTCGATATTCTTTTGACCAAAATAAAAAAAAAAAAAGAAAAAAAAAAAAAAAGAAAATAAAAAAAAAGAGAGTGGATCTTTTGTAAAGGCTTTTCGTGGAGCCTGCAGAACAAAGCAGGGGCAAATTGAAGGAGGCAATGGAATCACAGGGAAAGTTCACAAACCTTTTACCTTCTCTTTGTTACTGCCAGCATTCATCAGACCCAAATTACTCTACAAGTCCCCAGAACTGAACACGTTGTCTCTGCTTTTAAAAAAAGAAAACATTTTATCTGTTAAATGCCTGCGAATGTTTTTTATTCGGATAGTTTCCTTGTGATGGACGATGTTTCAAGTCATCCTTTTATTTCAGTGATTATGGCAGGTTGTTTTTTTTTTTTTTTTTTTTTTTTTTATTTTTTTTTCCAAATGCCTTTAAGAAATGCAATAAACACAGCTTGTAGGGTTTAGTCTTCTGTTACTCTCAGACTTTGTGAAGAGCCCCAGCCTGGCTGCACACGGACATTTCTGGGTAGATGGCAGCAGAGGAATTGCAAAAACATTTTTCCGAGTACCCAATGTAGTAAATTCCTACTTTGATGGAAAAGTCCAAAGCCCTGAGCCTTGCTAAGCTCTGGAATTCGATTGTTTGGGAATGTTGGAAGGCTGGGGCTGGGTAGCTCTGTCAGAGTGATGGTGTTTGGTGCTGCTCTCCCCACCTGAGCTCCAGCTCCGGTGCCTTTTTATTTAACAAAAAGCAGCACCGACCCCGCGGGGAGCAGCACTGGGATATTTCAGTGTTATCCTCATCAGCCTGCCCTTCCGAAGGGTCCTTGCAGATAATAAAATCACTGCCCCCTCCCTGCAGAATGCCATGTGTTTTTGCTCGCATCACTCACCCGGAGAGGACCGAGCAGTGACAAAGGCACGGCTGAGGTGGATCCAAGGAAATCCAAATTGTGACAGAGTCACCGAGGGGAAAAGGTTCTGATATATTTAAAGGCAGGCAAGAGCTGAAATGAGGTTTGAAAAGTGTTGGCCATCTGTGTATGGGGTGTAGCACCACACCTCAGTTAAACGAGCGAGCTAGTGAGCTGAGAAATAAAAAATAACAAATTCCTTCCTTCCTTCCTTCCTTCCTTCCTTCCTTCCTTCCTCTCCTCCTTCCTTCCTTCCTCTTCCTTCCTTCCTTTCCTTCCTCCTCTCTCCCTTCCTTCCGTCCCCGAGCCTCTCTGGATCCTTTTGAATTGCTTTAATGTGTCTCCTTTCATCTAAACTTACCCAAATAATTGGCAAACTTTCCTCTGCCCGCTCCTCCCCTAGTCAAAAAAGATTAAGTCTGTACATTTCTGTCTGGATATGGAAATTTCGCGGCTCCCAAATGTCCGTTTTTTCGGGTGATTAAAGTAAATCATTCCTTTCTGCTGTTTTACTCTTCTTAAGAAGCTGCTGAGTGAGTGTTCCCAAGGGAACCTGACAAAAGGAGTTTGAAAATCCAAATAAATTACTCGGACTCATTTTAGCCATTATTTGTCGTATTCTCAAAGGGCACTGAGGGAACAGAGACCTCTGATTCCTCCACGGGCTTAGCCTGGTGGGAACCCAGGTTTTTGCTGAGACTGGAGTTTTGGGACACGGGGACGGCCTTCTCAGTTGTTTTCAGGAAAATTCCATCTCTTAACCAAGAAAGGTCCTGTTGTCTTATTCGGCCTAGAAATGAAATTTGAGATGATTTCAGTACTGGAGGTCATGTGAAAGTGGGTTTTTATTGGAGATCCAGTGGCAGTTTAAAGAATGTCCACAAAAAAAAAAAAAAAAACCCACAGGGTGAGTACAGTTTAATGGGTTTTAGGATTAGCGTAATTGATAAAAAACAGCACAATTAGAGGACGAGTGGTGATGCAATTCCCCCAGGTCAAGCCCTTCTCTGGAGCCCCCCACCCTCAGTCCCAGCTGTCCCTGTTTATGGAATTGGGCTCACAGACCTTGGTTCCCAGGAAGAACCAGGATAGGATGGGACCTTGTGCCCACCAAGGCTCAGAGCTCTGGAATGTGTTTGGTCTTTCCAGCGGGAAAGGGCAGGGAAAAGCACTGGCAGATTACAGATATTCAAAAGAGAAAGGTAAAAATAATTCCAGCATCAGTCCTGGTTGAAGTATTGAGGTATTTCAGTCCATAAAGAGGCCTTGGGTCACAAGTCCTAGTTCTGCTAATTGTGTTTGTCCTCATTAATGCTGATTAAGATGGCAGATTTTGATTATTAGGAGGAATTGTTCCATGGAGGGTGGGGAGGGGCTGGGATGGAATTCCAGGGAAGCTGTGGCTGCCCCTGGATCCCTGGCAGTGTCCAAGGCCAGGTTGGACACTGGGGCTGGGAGCAGCCTGGGACAGTGGAAGGTGTCCCTGCCATGGCAGGGGTGGGATGGAATGGGATTTAAGGTCCCTTCCATCCCAAACCATTCTGTGATTTTTCCATGATTTCCCAGACATCAAAATGATGTTTTGTGTGTAATTTTCCGACATCCCCACAGGCTTCTCTTGAAAACAAGCCCAGCACCAAAGCAGGTTCTTCTCAGCTGACAATGGACTGCCAGAACCTGTGCAGCAGCTGCACACACCACCGCTACTAGCTTTTTTGAGTTTAGCTTTATTATTTTTTTTTTTTTTTTTTTCAGTCTTGAGACTTCCAGCACGCCAGGGGATCTGACAAAGCCAGCAGGAGCAATTAGGGACTCATTTCACACCAGAACGGTTTCCCAATGACTGCTGTTTCCCCTCCCAGCTGTGCGGGCTGTGCTTTTCCCTCTGCCTGGCTTTGCTTCCCAGAT
This sequence comes from Malurus cyaneus samueli, assembly GCA_009741485.1. Classification (NCBI taxonomy): domain Eukaryota; kingdom Metazoa; phylum Chordata; class Aves; order Passeriformes; family Maluridae; genus Malurus; species Malurus cyaneus. The sequence continues at coordinate 1,713,395 of CM019221.1, forward strand.
CCTTCCCAGTGCTCATTCCAGCATGGGCTGGGCTGCAGTGCTGTGATAATCATGGAAAAACAGGAATTCTGCAACCACCTCTCCCCGGGTTTATTGTTTTAGCAGAACACGCTCTGAGTGTGAAGAGAGGACCCTCTCACTCGAGCACAATCTTTTTATTTCTCTTGGAACTCGAGAACCAATTGTCCAAGCTCTTCATGTCTGTTTACATCCCACTTAAAGCAATGAAAACAACTCTTAAAATCGTTCTCTGCCAGCTTGAGGTCATCCCACCCTGCAAGAAGCACTAAAAGTGCTTACTGCAACCTCAGACACAAAACCACATTTGTTTTGTGCTGAGAAGGAAGGAAAACCTTTGCAGCACTCCCATCAAGCCCTAGAAGACAAATTAGATGAAGCTAATAATGAATAAAGAGGAATGATTTTGAATTATTTAATTAATTATTTAAAATAATAAATTTATTTACAACTTAATTTAATAATTTCTTTAATTATTTTATTTTTTTCCATGAAGGGATGACTGACTTGAACTGTGTCATCTTATCCCTGTGGATTCTTATTAATCCAGCTATGTGAGCAAGTGATAAGGGACAAATTGTTCCCTGTGAGGGTGTGGAACTGGCACAGGGTGCCCAGAGAAGCTGTGGCTGCCCCTGGATCCCTGGCAGTGTCCAAGGCCAGGCTGGACAGTGGGGCTTGGAGCACCCTGGGACAGTGGAAGGTGTCCCTGCCCATGGCAGGGGTGGCATTGGATGGGCTTTAAGATCCCTTCCACCCCAAACCATTCTGGGATTTTGTTTTTCTCTGATTTCCCTTTGAGATCCTATAATTATGGGAATTTCTGCCCAGAGCATGTCCCCTCTATTGAAGAACTACAACCCTACAGCTTCTTTTGGCTCAACATGAGCACATCAGCCCAGGACACTTTCTCTGTTGCTCCTTGCCACAAGTAGCCCAAAAACCTCAAATGGTTCAATTTTGAGGCTCTTCCTGAGCTGGATCCTGGTTTGTAGGAATTGCCAGGAAATGTGTGGCCATGGCGATAAAAGCATTTAGCGTCTTTCAGCCTGTTTTTTTTTCAGTGCCTGGCTTCTGAAAAATAAAGAAAGAATTAGAAAAAATTTCCTGATGATGGCCAGTGATTGTTTTCAGCGTCTCTGCTCATCAGAGTGGCACAGATTGGGCTGAATTAGTTTCTCGTGGGGGGGTCCTCACCTTTAAGTTTCTGTTCTTTCCCCAGTGCCAAAGCTGGACTCTTCCCTCTCAGCACGGTGGAGGTTTTTCCTCTTTTCCCCAATCCATGGGGTGTGATTTGGTCATCAGAGAGGACAAAACCCAGTGTTCCTTGCAAATCAACTCTGCTGGACATTGGCTGAGCTGCCTGTCCTGGTGGACAACGAACGCTCCTCACAATAAACACGCGGCGTCTCGTGCGTGGCCTCGTTCCGCTGAGTCAGGGAAACTTTTATCCATTTCTCATCTCATCTGTGGAAGTTCCAGGCTGCTCCTGCTGCCTAATTAACACACCACTGAGAAATTATCGAAATCGCCACGTGGGTCGATGAGGGGTGGCGTTCATCTTTCATAGAGCAACTGCGCCGCTCACCAGTGACAGCCAAAATATCCTGGAAAACTGGAATGATGTCATCTGTGTGCTGGAGGCTAATGGGAAAGCTGGGGCTGAGCCTCACACGATGATAAATGAGCCAGTGCATGGACACAAAGATGCTTCAAGTCCTCAGTTTTGCTGTCATTAAACAAATAAATGATTTTTCCCTTCTGGGGATTGGCGTCGGGGTAATCTCAGGCGATGCGTTGGGTTGTGGAAAAGGTCGAGACTTCAGCTCGTTCACACACCTAAAAGAAAAACCTCTTTGGTTCCATTTTAAAATGTAAATATCAACCACTTGGGCATTATCAAATCTCCAGAATGCAAGGCTACGGAAATTTTGGATGCTTTTCAGCACTGCATTGGATGTGATCCAGTTTGAAGCTGAATTTTTAAACTTTCTTTTATTATTTTTGTCAGCGGCCAGTATCTTACAGGGGAGCCACCCTAAATTATCATCACAGCTCTCTTACCCCCACAGGAGCATCTCTCGATGCTGAAGTTTGGTTGAGGAATCATGACAAGATTCCACAGACAAAAAACTCCTCCAACTCATCTTCTGCTGATAAAAAAGAAGGAGTTGCTAATTTTTATCCACAAGTCCCATTTTGGAAATGTCAAGTGTTTTGTTCACACCCAATTAACATCCATTGATTCTCAAAACCACTCAAAGACTTGCTGCAGCACAATGAAGACATTGTTCCCCCCACAGAGGATGGCATTTGCACTTCAAAGAGGAAAAATATTGACAGTGAGGTTTAGAGAACATTCCACATTCACTCCTCTCCCTCCTTTTCCTTATTTTAATAATTTGTACATTTTTACCCTTCTTTTTATATGCGGAGCTGGACGATTTTGGACAAGCTCAGAGTGAAGCTTAAGTATGTCAAACTATTCAAAACCTGGTCTACAGAGATTGCTCTGCCAAAGCACAGGACCATGGCTGACCAGCGATGTGCAAACACATTACTTGACTCTATCAGGCTAGTGCCTGACCACTCCTTGGGAGCCTGTTCCAGTGTCCAATCGCCCTCTAAGTGATGAAGTCCTGATAACCAACCTAAACCTGCCCAGACACAACTCCAGGCAAGTCCTTTGGGTTCTGTCACTGGACACCACAGAGAAAAGATCAGTGCCTGCCCCTCCAATCTTCTCTTAATGAGGTAAGTTTGTGACTGCTGTAAGTCTCCCCTCACTCCTACTTTCACCAGAATCTGTATCAAGCCAATACACTCCATCCTCCTTTCCCATCCCTTTTTTTTTTTTTTTTTTTTTTTTAATAATCTTTTGTCAGGTCTGCAAGTGGGTATAAAATGTACCACACTACCTATTTCTCTTACTACCCGCTGTATCTTGCGTAAATGACTGAGTGACCCTACGCTTTCTTATCTATTCCACCTCCTCTGCTTTAACAGATGTAATTGCTAACATTGAAAAGAAAAACAGCATTGCCACTGGCCCCAACATATGAAGTAAAAGAAAATAATTTGAACCTTTTTTTTCTCTGTTATATTATGAAATTCACCCTTAACTCAGTGTCTTTCTTCCAAAACCAATTTTTCCTAAATTCTGTTCTGATCCAATAGAATTATTCTACCTCGTTCCTTGATAGAAGAAACCCCTAATTGTACTCAATATTACAAGTCTGAGTGCTGCTTAATCATTGTACAGAGAATTCATAGAGAGCGTTGCCCAACTGTCTAAGCATCTGAACCTGATTTGGGACCTTTATACATCACTAAATAATTCACATCTGTTTAAATCACTAGCTAGCTGCATTTTTTCATTGGCCCACACCAATCTTCCGTCACCCACAACTCTGACCTCCGCTCACATTATATATAAGCGCCTAAGAACAGATACTTTAAGCATTTCGCTTGACCACTATTTTCCCACTTTGAGTTTTTATTCTTTGAGTCTTTTTTTTTATATAGTGGAGAATTACTGTTCGAGGCACTGGAACATGCAAGGCTAAGGCAAGCTCATATTCTCACACTGACTACATATCAGGCTCTATTCTAAGCAATCCCAATACAACAGCCAGCATGAGCAAACCTTTTCGTCTTGAATTGCCAGGACGAGCCCATTTACCTTGATTCAAGATGAGAGAAGAGAACATATACATTACAAGCTCATGCATACATTTACTGTCTTTGTGATCAACCCTTTGAACTCCTTGAAGACAAAGATTAAGCTGTTTTTTATTGTCTACACAGTTCTCCTAGCCCGATTTACAGGTTATAAGTTAGCCTACTTCTTTACTTTTATCATCCATTAGAACAAATACGCAACACTTGCAAAGATAATAAAACTAGCAAAACACACACATCAATGGATATAAAATACACTGGTTCACTGAAACCATCTTATTTTTTAAAAATCTTGCCTAAGCACTGTGCAAGCTTATACTTCATTTTTATTTACTTCTCTGGATTCTAATAATCCCTCAGAAATTGAAACTAAAGCTATTGTCCTTTCAATACTTGTAGTGCAAATTAAAGCAATTAAACTTGCCTTGATAATCTCAGGATCTCGATTTCCCAAGAAAAATTAAACTTCAAGACGATTTCCAGAAATGGAATGAATATAGTTATATGTTCAAATTGTATATAAATGCCCATTGTGAACTGTATAGACACTCACAAGGAAGTTCCCATAAGTACTTGCTCTGTATGAATGTACATGTGGACAATTTTATTTCCAGTTTAGAATAACGAAAAACTTACAATCCTAGGATCAGAGGTCCTTACAGAACTCCAGACGAATAAATTTGAATGACATCCAAAACAAAGGGCCACAAATAAATATCATGAGAAAAAAAATGAGATTTTTTTTTTTTTTTTTTTTTGCACACTCAAACATAAATATTATGAACTCTATGAAATAACACTCACAGATGAAATTTTTACTAGTCTTTTGGATTATGTTTACCCTGCTTGACCAATGACATTCAGTATATTTCTATATTATACTAAATGTTTCAGTAATTCATTAAAAGACTTACTCAATAAAGAAAACCATTAGTATTAGCAAATTGATATTAGTGAATTATGTCATATAATCAGACAACTATTAAATATTTCAGCTTTGCCATATCATTCCTAAGATTTGATGGATACTTATTCCAGTGAATCTCTACAATATTGACACTTCTATTCAAAGACTTTCAGAAATATTCTGTCTCTGCTATATGGAACCAGCCAAATCACCTTTTGTCCATTTACATATCCACCCACTTCTCAAAGGTATGCAGAAATTACTATCTCCTTACACATCTGCAATGATCTGCAAAGGAGAGGTCGTCTGGGAGGGTTGCAACTATCTCCTTTGGAAACTCATTGGAAGTAAACTACTCATTATCCTTACAAATACATGACCTGTGGCTAGAAAGTTAGAGGTCTTCTGAATACATCAAGATGCAATCTATTCTGGAAAAAATACTGACATAGCACAATTTGTTCTTAAGACCAAGCAAGAGAATTTGAACCTTTTTCTTTATCCTAATTTAACATGATGAGGTAAGTGGTGGAAAGGGAGAGCCAGCAAGAAATATGATGAGCCTTCACAGCAGCAAGCACTCAGGAACAATTTATTTCCATTAATATAAAGAGGACCTTTCTTATGTTCTTGATGAAACTGAAGAGCCTATTTCAATGCTTATAAATAATGCATAAATATTTAGAGAATGCTATAAATTTCATTTAGTCATAAAAGTAAGTCTACCCAGGTGAAGTTCTGATTTTCAAATTCAATTTGAGCTTTACCCAAACAAAAAAAGAAATTTTCTTTGTTTACCTGTGTTCATAAATATCTTCCCAGTTGCCTGCCACTCTCAGATTAAAATATTAGCATAACTTTTTTTTCAGACTTTTGAGACAGGTCAAATATGACAAAAAAGCAGAGGCACTTCAAGACAGAATCACTACACTAATCTTGAGATATTAATAATTTCAATAGTGTTATTTCATTTAAGACTAGATGATGATAAGAAGCTACAACCTTGTAAAAGTATCACTATAATTCTGATCCTGAGACATATCAAATGACCTTGCTTATACTAGTCTATCATTCTCAAAATAATAATTGTTATTAAGTAAATAATTTTCTTCATTGTACTGACTTTGGTTGTTTCCACATCCCAATAAAGGGGAAAGTGTAGGAAAGGAAAGCAGTAAATTTCTGTATCTCTGATTGAAATTTTCATCAGGACTAATTGTTGTACAACTTATTTTTGTTAAAAACAAATGGTACAGAAAACATATATGGTAGACATTTTCCTGACTATCTAAAACTGAGAAGACACCTGAGCTTGATATGCTAAGAAAGGGAGTTACAGCTAGACAAAAGCTGGACATGTCTGCCTACTACAACCATTTGCTTTGTGGAGCAAAAGGTGGGAGAAGAAAGATGGCAGTTCAGTGATTTGATAGAACAAATAGTCAAGAAGGTGCACTTTAAACAGTTTCCAAGGTAACTATATCTGAGGCTGAAATCTATAAACAGGGGTACAAACAGGGTTTCAACTATGACACCAAAGACACAGTAGTAAATAGTCTACAAGGAAATAAGAATAAAATATAGTGCAGGTTGAATGAAGAACATGAAAAAATATGTTTAATGGAAAAAGTTAGCAAAAGAATAGTATTAAAACACATATACTGTACATTCACGGTGTCAGTAGTATATTCAGTGGTCTGATAAGCATTGACAAAGAAGATAAAATTATCAACCAGAGAAGTACTTGAAACAAAATTGACTTTGATGTATGCGCACATCCACTTTATGTAGACTATAAAAACCAACACGTGCACACGCACACTCTGCTTGGGTTATCTGACATTGCTACAAGTGCAAGATATCAAATGGATAGTATAGTTGATATAGGATGTTAATCAAGAAAATATATTTAATCTGGGCTATGAATTTATCAAATATTTTTATATTTATCCCTTGAATTGTGAATTTGACTATACACGATTTTTTTTTTTTTAAATATGCCTTTCCTAAGATCACATTAGTTTTTTTCTTGTGATTTGACTGAAATAAAGCATACTGGTTATGGGCCAATATCTACATCAACCCCAGTACTTCTGATGTTACAGCAAAAGGATTTTTTCCCAAATATAGTAAAAATTGACAGCTAGATTGTCATGTAAATACAAGCAATTTTGAGCCAAAACAGACTTGACAAACTTTCCAAAATGATAGATACAGAGATGATTCAAAAGAGTAAAAATTATTAAGGGGGATTTTGAGTATGTGTGTGTTATCCACGTGAACATAATGCATGCATGTTAATGAAATACAGCAACTCTAAATATTAGTGTTTCTTATGATTTAAGGATGTGAATTTTCAAGGGTGACAGTTCTTTACATTTTTCTCATGCATTTAGAAAAATGAGGAAAGAAAAGAGAAACAGAAAGGAGAAAAAGAGTTCTAGAAATCCATATCTTCTTTCTGATTTTAGAACCAAATGCTGTTGCAGACAATGACATGAACCAGCTCCGGTGAGCTCTATGAAATATAAATTACTAGAAAAATGTAGGTTGTGGAAGATAAGCAAGTGAAACCTGTGGGTTTGCCTAGATCTTGTACTTAAAGAATAAGATTGATTCTCTTTTTTTTGTGTGTTCTGAGAAAAACCAGACAAACAAAGATGTAGTTTAGCCACCTTAGGCCAAATATACATGTTTCATCAGGCTAGGGTATTTGCCCCTAACAACAAGATAAACTTTCTTCCAGAAAACTGAATTCATCCCTTTAAAGAGACATGGCATAAGACTGACGGCAGTCCAAAGGTGCATCAAACCTCTGAAACAGCCTGAAATCTGAACTCACGCAGGCTATCGAGTATGGCCAATGGCAAAGCCAGTAAAAGAGAAAAAATAATAATATTGACAATGAATCTTGGAGAAATGAAAACTCATCATAAAAAATGGTGCAGTATTACTTTAAAAAATCTTCCTGGAATTTCATCTTTATTTCATGTTTAAATAAAAATAAAAAAAATAAATTAAAAAAGAAAAAATAACACCTATGTCAAAAACAAAGCAAAGACGGTTTATGTCAAGTACCTGACGGAGAGCCTGGCCACAGCTGCCGGAGTGTGGTGCCCCGGATCCCTGGCAGTGTCCAGGCCAGGTGGCAGTGGGGTTGGAGCAGCCTGGGATTGTGGAAGTTTGGAATGAGATGGGCTTTAATGATCCTTCCAACCTAAACCATGATTCCATGAATGTGGGAGTAGAAAACTCACTGCCAATTCCCCTTCTTGATCCCAACTCGTGTTATTCTGCCAGAAGGTGAATTCAGCCTTTAGCAAGGCAGTGAGGGGCACAGTTTCCCAAAACAAAAGCATGACACAAAGCTAAACAACTTTGAAGTTGGTTGACAAAAGTGGAGACTGAATCACCAAGGGGATAATCTGAAATGGATGGGAGGAGCAAGAAAATGAACCTGAAAGTCTGGGTTTCTCACTGGGGATGATTTTTCCTTTCCGGGCAATATTTCCATGAGCCATGTGGCAGTAAGAACCGAATGCCAAGAACCCACATCCAAAAACTTCCGTCTGTGAGAGGAGCATGGAAAAGGCCATGATGAAGGAGGAACATGAATTGCCACAGTCAGGAGAAAGTGATGCTTTGATTTCAGCTTCTCTATTTCCAGTTCTGTAACCCTGAATTCTTCAGTGTTTAACTCCAGACCCCACACCAGTGCTGAGCTCCTGCTCTCCCATTTTTACACAAAACAATTCCTCTGCAGCCCAAATTTAGGACACCTCACTGTGCCAGCCCCAAGAGATGGAAACAGCAAGAATTGGGGAGCCAAGTTGGAGTGAATGACGCATTGTCTCACTGCAATTGGAGGATTCAGCCCCGATGTGCAATGGACAAAACTGATAAGGTGAAAAACCGTGAGCCATTGTCCATTGTAGTGCAGCCCTGGGTGGGCTGGGACTGCCCTGCATGTCGCTGAAGGCCTGCAATAACAGAACTGCTTTGGATTCTCTCAATTCTGTCCAGTCTCTGTTTAGATGAGCCCTGTTAAGGCATCAAAAGAATCTCCATGTCCACACCTCACCCCAGAGCCGTGGAGGTGTCGGGATGTCCTCGATGCCACGGGACTCCTATGCTGGTGGTGATGTAGGATTGATTTGTAACTGGAGTTTTGATTAGTGCTGCCCTGAACAGCCATCAGACACGAGCTGTCGGCCTCCTCGAGCTCATCAGTAGTTAATTATAATCAGATCCACTTTTCTCTGCACACAACAGAGCCTGGCAGCGAAAGGCTTTTCAGACTCTGGATTTGACGAGGGGACTTGCTTTCCTTATTGACCGCAAACAGGCACATTATTCAGATCAAAAACCCTAATAAAAGTCCCTCTTTGAGACAAGAGCACCACCAAGTGTTGCCCCAGGTTCAGCTCAGGGCATACACGGAAATAAAGCAGCTGAATTGTGCTCTGGATATTGTCATCCATCTTTTATGACCTGAACGAGGAGCTCGCAGGCAATTCCTCTGCCAAGCATCTCATTTGGGTGGAGATGCGGAGTTCATTTGGGAGCAATTTCCACCAGAAACTTCCAGGGGGAGCTGAGCACAGCCCAGGTGAAGCTTGCTGTGTTCTCCTGTGTGCATGTGCAGATGTAAGATCTTCCTCTCCCGTCCCCGAGCACGGGGAGAACCAGGCTTTAAATCCCAGGAATAGTGGCTGTGCCCATGGCAGGAACTGATATCCCTAAGAGGGGATTTTTAAAGAAGGATAAAGCTTCTTGTCAATGAGATTATGCTGACGCATAGAGGCTGTTTCAGTTAAAAAAAAAACAAACAAAACAAAAAAAAAAAAAAAAAAACCCTAAAAATTATTTATTTCCCTCACAGAATCCTGGACTGGTTGGGTGTGGGAGTCCCAAAGCTCATCTCTTTCCAACCCCTGCCATGTGTCACCTTCCTCTAGAATGGAGCTTCAGTCAGAAGGAAAGGACTGGGTTTTGTGTTTGTTTTGTTTGTTTGTTTATGGGTTTTTGGGTGTTTTTTTTTTTTGTTTTGTTTTACTAAGATGTATTTCAGTGACATTTTCTTTGGTAAGGAATTGTAATTAAAGAAAATAATTTAAAAAAATTATGGGCTCGTACCAGTTCAGAGCAATTAGGCGAGGTAATTAGAAGCACGATGAAAGGGTTGCATGGGAAAAGGAATTTAAACCCTTGTTGAACTGTTACATCAAAAAGTGAATAAGAAAAAGAGCAAATTAAAAGTAGGGCTTATAGCTGGTAGGCAAAGAGAAAGCCAATTATTCGGAAAAAAAGAGTTCCAGCTTGTTTGTCTGGAGCTGCTTTCCATCACATGTAATGAGGTTCCTGAGAAAGGTTCATGGGGCCCCAGGAGGGCTGGAGAGGGAATTTGGGGTTGTCCAGCCTGGAGAAAAGAGGGATCAGGGGGGACCTTGTGGCTCTGCAACAACTCCCTGACAGGAGGGACAGCCGGGGTCGGGCTGTGCTCCAGGGAACAGGGACAGGAGGAGGGAAGGCCTCAGGTGGGCCAGGGCAGGGGCAGGGGACACAGCAGGAATTCTCCATGGAAAGGGGCTCAGGCCTTGGAAGGGGCTGCCCAGGGAGGTTTGAGTGCCCATCCTGGAGGTGTCCAAGGAAGGGCTGGAGGGCACTCAGAGCTCTGGGCTGGACAAGGTGGGGATTGGCCACTTGAACTTGTGACCTGGAGGCTTTTCCACCCCTCAGAGATGTGGGATTCTGCAGACAAGGGCCTGACAAGGGAAAAGGGCTTGAAACCGATAGAGGGCAGGTTAGATGGGATATTGGGAAGGAATTGTTCCCTGTGAGGGTGGGAGGCCCTGGCACAGGGTGCCAGAGAAGCTGTGGCTGCCCTGGATCCCTGGAGTGTCCAAGGCCAGTGGCAGGGGCTTGGAGCAGCCTGGATTAGGGGAAAATGTGTTGGAATGAGATGGGCTTTAACAATCTTCCAACCTAAACCATATTCCATAATGTGGGAGTAGAAAACTCACTGCCAATTCCCCTTCTTGATCCCAACTCGTGTATTCTGCCAGAAGGTGAATTCAGCCTTTAGCAAGGCAGTGAGGGGCACAGTTTCCCAAAACAAAAGCATGACACAAAGCTAAACAACTTTGAAGTTGGTTGACAAAAGTGGAGACTGAATCACCAAGGGGATAATCTGAAATGGATGGGAGGAGCAAGAAAATGAACCTGAAGTCTGGGTTTCTCACTGGGGATGATTTTTCCTTTCCAGGGCAATATTTCCATGAGCACATGTGGCGCAGTAAGAACCAAGAATGCCAAGAACCCACATCCTAAAAACTTCCGTCTGTGAGGGGAGCATGGAAAAGGCCATGATATGAGGGAGGAACATGAATTGCCACAGTCAGGAGAAAGTGATGCTTTAGGATTTCAGCTTCTCTATTTCCATGTCTCTGTAACCCTGAATTCTTGGTGTTAACTCAGACTCCACACACAGTGCTCTGCTGCTCTCCATTTTTACACAAACAATTCCTCTGCAGCCCAAATAAGAACACCTCACTGTGCAGCCCCAGAGATGGAAACAGCAGAGAATTGGGGGAGCCAAGTTGGAGTGAATGACTGCATTGTCTGCAGCTGCAATTGGAGGATTCAGCCCCGATGTGCAAATGGACAAAATGATAAAGGTGAAAAACCCGTGAGCCATTGTCCATTGTGGTGCAGCCCCTGGTGGGCTGGGACTGCCCTGAGCCCTGAAGGCCCTGCAATAAACAGAACTGCTTTGGATTCTCTCAGTTTTGTCCAGTCTCGTGTTTAGATGAGCCCTGTTAAGGCATCAAAAGATCTCCATGTCCACACCTCACCCCAGAGCCGTGGAGGTGTCGGGACATCCCCGATGCCATGGGACTCCTGTGCTGGTGGTGATGTAGGATTGATTTGTAACTGGAGTTTTTGATTAGTGCTGCCCTAGAACAGCCATCAGACATGAGCTCTCAGCCTCCTCGAGCTCATCAGTAGTTAATTAATAATCAGATCCACTTTTATCCCTGCACCACAACAGAGCCTGGCAGCCAAAGGCTTTTCAGACTCTGGATTTGACGAGGGGACCTTGCTTTTCCTTATTGACCGCAAATAGGCACATTATTCAGATCAAAAACCCTAATAAAAGTCCCCTCTTTGAGACAAGAGCACCACCAAGTGTTGCCCCAGGTTCCAGCTCAGGGCATACACGGAAATAAAGCAGCTGAATTGTGCTCTGGATATTGTCATCCATCTTTTATGACCTGAACGAGGAGCTCGCAGGGCAATTCCTCTGCCAAGCATCTCATTTGGGTGGAGATGCGGGAGTTCATTTGGGAGCAATTTCCACCAGAAAACTTCCAGGGGGAGCTGAGCACAGCCCAGGTGAAGCTTTGCTGTGTTCTCCTGTGTGCATGTGCAGATGTAAGATCTTCCTGCTCCCGTCCCCGAGCACGGGGATGGAAACCAGGCTTTAATCCCAGGAATAGTGGCTGTGCCCATGGCAGGAACTGATATCCCTACGAGGGAATTTTTAAAGAAGGATAAAGCTTCTTGTCAATGAGATTATGCTGATGCATAGAGGTGTTTCAGTTAAAAAAACAAAAAACAAAAAAAAAAACAAAAAAAAAAAACCCTAAAAATTATTTATTTCCCTCACAGAATCCTGGACTGGTTTGGGTTGGGAGGGATCCCAAAGCTCATCTCTTTCCAACCCCTGCCATGTGTCACCTTCCTCTAGAATGGAGCTTCAGTCAGGAAGGAAAGGACTGGGTTGTTTTGTTGTTTGTTTGTTTGTTTGTTTTTTTAATTCTTCATTTTCCCCCTTCCTCAGCCTGTTCTTGTCTTGTGTTGTAGAGTAGTTCAAAGCAGAGATTTAACCTTCATTCCAGTTTCCATTTGTACTTTGATTCTTTCCCACTTATGCCATATTTTAAGTGATGTTTAGAGCAATAATGGAGTCCACCAATTTTAACATAATTAAAAACCCAATTAGGAGTCCAGCTGGTGTATTTTGGTTTGGTTCTTTTAATAAGTTTTTATTTCTGACCTCCCTCTCTACATATTCCTTCTCTCCTGGGCTGAGCCCAGCTCTGCTCCAGCCTTTTGGCACTCCCCGAGCGGTGTTTTTGGTGTATTTTTCCGAGGAATTCCAACTTTTCAAACCTGTTCTCGTAACATTCCTCATCACTGACCCAGAGCGCCACCTCCCCAGCAAGAGCCCATTCCAAATTCTCTGCATGGACTTCCTTGCTGTGACACTGTGAGGATCCAACGCTTTGCCGAGGTCGTCAAACACCCATTAAATCTCAGCTACTCGAGCTGCTGCTGATTTCTGATGGGTTTGAACTGCTGGCCTTGGGGCAGAGCTCACTGTCGAGCTCTCTGAGCTATCTTCAGTTTTGTTTTTTCTTTTGTTTCAGCTTGTTTTCCTGCTTTAGTGACAACTCATGAAAAAAGCAGAGATGGGGGAAAAAAAAGTACAGAAGATATGCCTGGAACTACAGAAAAACAGAATAATTAAGATATTTTTTTCTTCCCAGAAGTCAGAAGAAATGAGGAGAAACCGAATGCTCTGAGCAACTCAGCTTTTAAATGATTGATACTTTCTCCAGCACCCTCCTGAAGAGGCAGTGGTAGAAGGTGATTTAAGATAACTTTGTTCTTTCTCATGGGAAATCAAAACCTTTTTCATGAAAATTCTACCCCCTCTTCCTTTGATGTTGTTCTCCGAACAAACATCCAGCTGGCACAAGTTTACATTTGGAGCAAAATTAGTAGAATTGGGTGGTAAAACAAGTTGGATTTTTTTTTTTTTTTTTGTTATTTTTTGTTATTATTGTAATGTCACTATTATCATAATCATTAATGCTGCTGTTAATTATTTATTCTTTTATTCTAGGCCTGTGAATAACACACCACTGATTATGATACTTAATGCAATTCTGGGACAGAATTCCATGTTGTTATCAGTGAGCTTGGCCTGGATGCCATTATTGATCCGGGATTGACCTGGCACAAGGAGGGATGGCTGCAGGGAGGAGCCCTGAGCTCCTGCCCTCTTGTCCTTTTCTGTGCTGGAACTGGGGAATTCAGCACTCCAGAAGGAGCTTTCCCCAGAAGGGAAACAACAGCCACAAAAACCCCAAAAAACAAAATGAACAAACAAAAAAAAAAAAAAGCAAAACAAACAAACAAAAAACCCAAAAAACCAAACAACAACAAAGGAAAACAAAGCCAACCAGAAAAAATCCCTCTCTTTTCTAACTGAGAAAGTGATTCCCAATCCCCTCCAAAAGAAGCTGATTGCTGAGGCAGCCTGAGAAGCTGCACACCAGGACATGGAGATAGGGGAACAGGGTGAATTTCTCATTTATGCTTCCCCTCCATCGTCCCCACTGTGTGTATCATAAACAGCCCAAGCTGTAGACAGCCAGGATTTTGCATTTCTTTCCATCTCCACAGGGCTTCCACATGAAATCCTGGCTCCACACCCCAGGGCTCTGGATGTGCTTTTTTCCTTTCTCTTTTCTTTTTTTTTTTTTTTTCTTTCTTCTTTTTCTTTTCTTTTTCTTTTTCTTTTTCTTTTCTTTTTCTTTTTCTTTTTCTTTTTCCTTTTCTTTTTCTCTTTCTTTTTCTTTTTTCTTTTTCTTTTTCTTTTCTTTTCTTCTTTTCTTTTTCTTTTCTTTTTTTTTTTTCTTTTTCTTTTCTTTCTTTCCTCTTTCTCTTCTCTTTTCTTTCTCTTCTTCTTTCTTCTTCTTCTCTTTCTCTTCTCTCTTTCTTTCTCTTTTCCTTCTTTCCTTTTCTGCTTTTCCTTTTCTTTCCTTTCCTTCCTTCTCCTTTTCTCGCCTCCCTTTTCCTTTTTCTCCTCCTTTCCCTTTCCCTGTTCTATTCTTCCTTCCATTTTAATTCTTCATTTTCCCCCTTCCTCAGCCTGTTCTTGTCTTGTGTTGTAGAGTAGTTCAAAGCAGAGATTTAACCTTCATTCCAGTTTCCATTTGTACTTTGATTCTTTCCCACTTATGCCATATTTTAAGTGATGTTTAGAGCAATAATGGAGTCCACCAATTTTAACATAATTAAAAACCCAATTAGGAGTCCAGCTGGTGTATTTTGGTTTGGTTCTTTTAATAAGTTTTTATTTCTGACCTCCCTCTCTACATATTCCTTCTCTCCTGGGCTGAGCCCAGCTCTGCTCCAGCCTTTTGGGCACTCCCCCGAGCGGTGTTTTTGGTGTATTTTTCCGAGGAATTCCAACTTTTCAAACCTGTTCTCCGTAACATTCCTCATCACTGACCCAGAGCGCCACCTCCCCAGCAAGAGCCCATTCCAAATTCTCTGCATGGACTTCCTTGCTGTGACACTGTGAGGATCCAACGCTTTGCCGAGGTCGTCAAACACCCATTAAATCTCAGCTACTCGAGCTGCTGCTGATTTCTGATGGGTTTGAACTGCTGGCCTTGGGGCAGAGCTCACTGTCGAGCTCTCTGAGCTATCTTCAGTTTTGTTTTTTCTTTGTTTTCAGCTTGTTTTCCTGCTTTAGTGACAACTCATGAATAAAAGCAGAGATGGGGGGAAAAAAAGTACAGAAAGATATGCCTGGAACTACAGAAAAACAGAAGTAATTTAAGATATTTTTTTCTTCCCAGAAGTCAGAAGAAATGAGGAGAAACCGAATGCTCTGAGCAACTCAGCTTTTAAATGATTGATACTTTCTCCAGCACCCTCCTGAAGAGGCAGTGGTAGAAGGTGATTTAAGATAACTTTGTTCTTTCTCATGGGAAATCAAAACCTTTTTCATGAAAATTCTACCCCCTCTTCCTTTGATGTTGTTCTCCGAACAAACATCCAGCTGGCACAAGTTTACATTTGGAGCAAAATTAGTAGAATTGGGTGGTAAAAACAAGTTGGATTTTTTTTTTTTTGTTTTTTTTTTGTTATTATATGTAATGTCACTTTATCATAATCATTAATGCTGCTGTTAATTATTTATTCTTTTATTCTAGCCTGTGAATAACACACCACTGATTATGATACTTAATGCAATTCTGGGACAGAATTCCATGTTGTTATCAGTGAGCTTGGCCTGGATGCCATTATTGATCCGGGATTGACCTGGCACAAGGAGGGATGGCTGCAGGGAGGAGCCCTGAGCTCCTGCCCTCTTGTCCTTTTCTGTGCTGGAACTGGGGAATTCAGCACTCCAGAAGGAGCTTTCCCCAGAAGGGAAACAACAGCCACAAAAAAACCCCATAACAAACAAAATGAAAACAAACAAAAAAAAAAAAAAAGCAAAACAAACAAACAACAAAAAACCCCAAAAACCAACAAAACAACAAAAAAAAAGCCAACCAGAAAATCCCTCTTTTCTAACTGAGAAAGTGATTCCCAATCCCCTCCAAAAGAAGCTGATTGCTGAGGCAGCCTGAGAGAGGCTGCACACCAGGACATGCGAGATAGGGGAACAGGGTGAATTTCTCATATTATGCTTCCCCTCATCGTCGCCCACTGTGTGTATCATAAACAGCCGCAAAGCTGTAGACACTCAAGATTTTGCATTTCTTTGCCATCTCACACGGGGCTTCCACATGAAATCCTGGCTCCACCACCCCAGGGGCTCTGGGATGGTGCCTTCATTCTCTTCTTTTTTTTTTTTCCTTTCTTTTCTTTTCTTTTTTTTTTTTTTTTCTTTTTCTTTTCTTTTTCTCTTTTCTCTTCTTTTTCTTTTCTTTTTCTTTCTTTTCTTTCTTTTTTTTTTCTTTTTTCTTTTTCTTTTTCTTTCTTTCCTCTTGCTCTTCTCTTTTCTCTTTTTCTCTTTCTCTTTCTCTTCTCTTTCTCTGTTCTTCTTTCTCTTTCCTCTTTTCTTTCTACTTTCTCTTCCTTTCCTTTCCTATCTGCTTTCCTTTTCTTCCTTTTCCTCTTTTTCTTTTTCTTCTCATCTTTTTCTTTCCTTTCTTTTTTTCTCTTTTCTCTCTCTTTCTTTTCTTTCCTTTTCCTGTTCCTTTCCTTTTTCTTTTCCTATTTTTCTGCCTCTTCTCCTTTCCCTCCCCTTTCCCTTTCCCTTGTTCCATTTCCTTTTCCTTCCTCAGCCCGCCTCAGGGCAGACAGACAAGATTTTGTCAGGAGCTGCTTTAGCAGGATCAGCTCCTAGGATGGTTTTATTCATTGCTGTTGGCCAAAACCTCCGTGTATACATCGAAAACTTCCGTTTGTGCAGCCATCAAGAGGAGAAGCTGGAGTTCTTTGGCACTTCCACATTTTTTTTTTCAGTTTCTGGTAGATGAAAGTGGTATCTCAGCAGCCTGCCTGGTTTCTGCTAAAATTTAGATCCATCGGCAAAGGACACATTCACCTCTTGTCTCCTAAACTTCCCCCCTGTGACTTATAGGATGTTAATTTTTAACTATCCTGCTGAGCAGCACCATTCATAATAAATATGATACGGAATAAATGCATTACAATTTATTTTTACTGGCATGCTAAATTATGCTTTTATGGCTCCGCTTGCTCCTGCACTGTGAAGGAAAACTAAATTTCCAATGATGGTACTTAAGGGTGCAACATTTTCTCTCTGTGGCAGATGTTTCCTCTTGCCCAGATACTCCTTTGTTTAATTACAGCTGCAATGATTTTTAAATATAGGTTTGAGCCACTTGCAGCTACTTTGCTGCTTCTGCTGCAGGAGGGGCTTTCCAGGAGTGAAATTCAGTTTTGGCACATTCCAAAGCTCACAGCATTTAAAGGAAAGTGCCATTCCATACATTTTCATGTTCAATATTTTTGTCTCCTCTGACACAACGGGTACAGAATTCTATTCCAGGCCACGCTCAGGTGAGCTGGATCATAATTCTGTTTGTATTCAGCTGATCCTGCTCTCTTCTCATTAGACTGAGATGTTGTGACAAGTTATTGTAAATCAGTGTTTGCTCATCTCGAAAAGGAGAAATGGGACTCTGAGTGTAATTTCAGTAATTTGAAATCACCCAACCGCTTTCGTGCTCGGCTGGGAAGAACCAGCACTTCCCACTTCACACGTGCCGGGCATTGATTTATTTTTAAGGGTCTGGTGTGGGAAGAGAAGGTTGGTTTTGAAAGGGGAAAGTCTCTGGACACTTCTGGGGGTGGCCAGAGGGAGGACATTTGGGAAGAAATATTCTTTCTGACACAAATAAGAGTTTTTTACCCAAAAATTTTGATCATGCAGTGCAGCCCAAGAGCAAACAGATCCCAGCACGGTGCTGGGTGCAAGAACTTCAGACTCTAAAGTGCAACCAGACCCAGCAGCAGGATAAAGACCCCAAAATGCTGAATTTCTGCAAGTTTTGGCAAAGTCAGTGACAGTAGAGACCTTTGTGAGTGAGAGACACTGTGACCTTAACCCTTAACCCCAAAAAGTCAAATTTCTGCAAGTTTTGGCAAAGCCAGTGGCAGTAGTGAGCGAAAGGCACTTTGTGAGCAAGAGGCACTGTGTGACCTCAGTCCTGATCAGCTCCCAAAATCATGCCAGTACAGAGGATTTGTGCAGCCCAGGTTAAGCACAGCTCCACGAGGTGCCTGTACTCTCTGTGTTTCAAGATATGGACCATCTTCTCAAATGATTTCAGTGAATTCAGCCCTTTTTGGAACTGCAGCAGCCTGGGAGGTTTTCACAGGAGGGTTTCACTGCTCAGGGAAGATTCTGAGTTCTTGGAAATATGGCTTTTGACAACCTGAAAATTCTGGTGCCACACAGACAACGAATGAAATGAAAACCTCACTGCCATTCGCTGCCCAGACCATGCTGCATTGATGGAACCCAGAGATCTCCCTCTGCGCAGCCCACTGAGGAATATGTTGATTATTAAAGTTGTTCTTGTCATTTTTGAGCTGCCTTTGGGTTGGGAATTGTGCAGGAGGGCAGTCAGAGCTGTTTGTGTCAGGGGACAATGTCCAGCTCAGCCCCATCTGGTACCCATGCCTTATCTCAGCCCCACACCCTTGGGAGCCCCTGAGGAGTCTCTGCACAGATAAATCAATTTTCAAGGGCATCCCCTGAGCTGAGGGAGGCACCACACCACACAAACACCACCTCCACTTTCTCTGTGTCTGGCTGCAGTTTGATCTGCAGCAGGACAGGATGTGCCGGCCTAAGGACACCTTGTCCAGCCAAGGAAGGAATTCTCTGCTGATCCGTGGTGGTTAAAGCAGGGGGTTAACACAGATTTGTCCCTCTGGGAGATGTGCATGTCCCTGTGTGTGTTCTATCGTTACTGGTCACCCTTTCTAAACCATGTCAGGGAGGGAAACCTGGGCTGTTCTGCCAGGGAAGGAGTTTGTAGATCGTGTTTCACTCCTGCTGGAGCTGTCAGGAAGGAATTCAGAGAGTGAGTGCACCTCCCCTTCCTCCCAGAGAGGATCAGCAATCCAGTGCAGCAGCAGGACATTGGACCTGACATGTCTGGATTCAGGATCCAGGAACAATTTTCCTCCAAATGGCAAAGGAGTCGCATCCATTGCATCACACACATCAGTTTTCCTTCTATTTTTTCACAGCTAAGAGTATTCCAAGACCTTTTCCTCTTTTTTCATCTTTTTCTTTTTCTTTTTCTTTTTCTTTTTCTTTTTCTTTTCCTTTTCTTCTCCCTTTTCTTCTCCGTTTTCTTCTCCTTCTTTTTCTCTTCTTTCCTTATGGCTGACACAGGTTTCTTCTTATAATATATGATCAAAAAGAAAGTCTGTTGAGAGCCTTAAAAAGAGCTAATAATTTTTTAGGTTTTGCTATGTGTATCCAAGACTCACTTTCTTTACTCTTGAATTCAAAAAATCCCAGAATCATGGAATGGTTTGGGTTGGGAGGGACCTTAAATCCCATCCAGTGCCATGGGCAGGACATTCCACTGTCCAGGCTGCCCGAAGCCCATGTCCACCTGGCCTTGGGACAATGCAGGGATCCAGGGGCACCACAGCTTCTCTGGGCACCCTGTGCCAGGGCCTCCCCACCCTCACAGGGAACAATTCCTTCCTAATTTCTTCCTAATCCCATAGCTAATTGGTACAGGATTTTTCCTTTGAATTCTTGTCCTCTGAAGCTGCTGTGGATGTTTGCCGTGAGCCATCTGCCTTCATTAGTGCTGCATTGTTCTGTCTTTCAGAAAATGCAGCGATTTAGCAGAGAATCAGCAGCTCTTGGCAGAAATAGCCCAAACCCAAAGCAGATCTGCCTCAGCTGGGGCTGTGGGGAGGTGCCCACAGCCTACCCAGAGTTATGTGCAAACAGACATTGTCAGAGGTGGGGGAATTCAAACTGTGAGAAATTGCTCTGATGAGTCTTTCCTGCATCACAAATAAAGTAAAGAAAAGGCATCATCTTTATTTTCATTGTGTGTACGCCTGAAGCTGAGGGACAGCCACGGGCAGGACAAACTGAATATTTTCATTTTTTCCCAGTTTGCCATTTCTTCGTGGGTGTTTGAAAGTTGTGCTGAAATTCAGTTCTGAAAGAATTGCTACCTTCAGCTGTCTCTGATTTCTGCAGGTTTTGGGAGTTTGGTCAGAAGGTCAAGGCTGTTTGGCACCGCAGATTTGGATACCTGATACCCAAAATCATTGCAGCAATCCAACACTGAGCTTTCCACACTGGGGCTGTCATTTCCTACCAGATTTTGGGGAATTTTGGTGCTGTGTTTCATGAGGTTTAGCCAGAGCCACACCAGCCCAGCGCTTCCTTCTATCTCCAGATGCTGGCAAGGTTCAGAGTCTCTCCCCACCCATTTATCATGGAAAAACCCCTTTTCAAGAGCTGCTCCACAGCACTTAAATCCCTTGGTGGGAATTTCAATCATCATATTCTTTGAAGACAACGACTTCATGCACCTCTTGCCCTGACAATACCTCAGGTGTCAAAAGTCACTGCAGGGGAAGTGGCAGGAGGGGCTGGTGGCAGGGACAGGACTGTGCAGCTTCCACCCAAGGGGAATGAAAGAGCTGAGGAAGAGGACAATGAGCAGCTGCCATCCAAGAGGTCTTTCCCAGCCTTGATAGTTCCATGATTATTGAGATGATCTCTGTCTGCCAGAGTCATTGTCCCCTCCTGAGCCTCTGGGCTCACCACTGGGCTCACCTGCCCCACAGGCCACTGGGAATTTATAAAGCCAAGGGAACAGCAATTCCATTCCAGATGGGAGGAGCAGGATCAGCAGGAATCCGTGACAAAATGCTTTTTTTTTTTTCTGTTCTTCCCAGGGTTGGGAACAGAGGCCGGGATATCTCTGCCAGTTTGGACATTCCAGAGTGGCTGCACCAGGTGAGAACTCAATAAAGGGTTTGTTCAGCAGTTTCTCCTGGGCTGGGATCCCCCAACCAGTGCATCATGTGTTCATCAGAGGGCTAATACCTCCTAATAAGGTGCTTTTTCATTCTGCTGGATTAAGAGCAGTCAGTCAGAGGAAACTATCGAATTTTCTATGGCTACAATAAGCCCGAAAGGCAACACTTCAATATCTCCGATCCTCCAAGGGCCCCTTTCTCATTTACAGTAAGTCCTAACATATTGCTGGAGCTGACCTAACTGCACACAGATATTTTAGGGGGTCTTTGGGGATCCTTTGCTGAGGAAAATTAAAATTCCTGAGGATGGGGAATGCAGAGAAGCCTTTTTTGTTTATAGATGGGTGAGAAAAATAAGAAAACAGATGTTTTTGACCTCTCCAGTCTGGGGCCCCGTGATCATACATTTTTGTAGTTGTAGCTGCATTAGAGAAAACAGCCTTGCCTAAAAATGATACCAACAAAGGAGGATCCCTCCCCTGAGCCCTGCAGTTCCTGCATCCACTAAGTGCTCATACATGTTATTAAATGCATTTTGTGTATTCTCTAGGAGGATGTAGCAATATAGGCAGAAAAGAAATTACATTGCCAAAAAAAAGGAGGAAAAACTATGAGCAGACATCAGAGAGGACGTGGTTTAGAGGAAACAGGAATGGGATTGGAGCTGCTGGATTAGCAAATAAACAAAGAGGAAGGAATGGGAAACAGATGTGGAAGCAGTCGGTGCCCAGCAGGAGCTACAAGGGGTAGTGCTCTGCCAGCTCCAGCTCCAATATTCCTTTAAAATATCCACAGTGATTACAGGGAGGGAAGAACACAATTAGGCACAGTCTTAACAACAAAAAAAAAAAATAAAAAAAAAAAACCAACCCAAAAACTAATAAGAAAGGGAAAGGAAGAGAGGAAGGAAGGAAGGAAGGAAGGAAGGAGGAGGAAGGAAGGAAGGAAGGAAGGAAGGAAGAAGGGAAGGAAGGAAGGAAGGAAGAAGGAAGGAAGGAAGGAAGGAAAAGAAAATTAAAAAATTGTTTTGATGAGCATGTCAAAATCAGGACTCAGTTCAAGTAGTCAAAAGGCAAGTTTATTTCTTAATTGTGCAATATGTATCACATGGATATATATTATATAGCTATTTATTATATTATTATTTGTAATCCAAAGCCTGCAATAATCCAAGCCATGCAGGGAATAATCAAATTGCACTTTTAAGGGAATTCAGCAATTTACCTGGCTTTAAAATTTCATTTTAAGTTATTGCATAGAGCTTTGCAAGCTGCCATAGCCATGGATGTGCCACATGTGTTCAGAGGAGGAACTCTGTGCCCCTGGCCAGGGTTACCCAGTGGGTCTGACTGGTTCGAGGGAAGGAGACTGGAATTGATGTCTGGGATTATTTAATAATTAATAATACTTAATAAATTATTTATTGATTGTGTTATAATGAGATTGGTGATTTTCTCTGCTGCTTACAATGAGATCAGAGTTGCCTACTCAGGTCGAGCTGCCTCTTTATCCTGGCAATGTCCAAGGCCAGGCTGGACAGTGGGGCTTGGAGTGCCCTGGGACAGGGGAAAGTGTCCCTGCCCATGCTAGGCGAGCAACTGGATAGGGCTCTGAGGCTCCTCTCATCCCAAACCAGTCTGGGATATTATGAAAGGAGTCCCTTCGGTGCAGCTGTTGTTCTTCAACAATATACAAACTTTTATAAGGATGACAAACTTTGCCATCCAAATGGGCAGCAGCAATAATTGGGGTTATTAGGGAAGAAGGGAGAAGTTGTTTTGGATTTTTAGGTTGGTTGTTCCCCCCTTAAAGGAACTGATGACAAAACAAGGCATTCATTTCATTATATGGAATATTTTCAACAGGGGAGAGGAGAGGGAAGGGAGGGGAGGGGAAGGGGGAGAGGAGGGAGGGGGAGGGAGGGGAAGGAGGGAGGGGGGAGGGGGGGAGGGAGGGAGGGGGAGGGCGAGCGGGTGGGGGGGGAGGAGGGAGGGAGGGGAGGGGGAGAGGAGGAGGAGAGGAGAGGAAGGAAGGAGAGGAGGAGAGAGAGGAGAGTGAGGAGGAGAGAGAGAGAGAAGGAGAGGAGAGAGTAGAGAGAGGAGGGATGAGAAGGAGAGAGAGTGAGAGGAGAGGAGAGGAGAGGAGAGGAGAGCGAGAGGAGCGAGAGGAGGCGCAGAAGAGGAGATGTAGTGAGAGGGGAGGAGATGGGAGAGAGGAGGAGAGGGGAGGGAGGGGAGGGAGGGAGGGGTGGAGGGGGGAGAGGAGGGGAGGGCTGAGGGAGGGGAGGGGAGGGGAGGGGAGGGGGGGGAGGGGAGGGAGGGAGGGAGGGGAGGGGAGGGAGGGGAGGGGAGGAGGGCGGGCGGGAGGGGAGGGAGGGAGGGAGGGTAGGGAGAGGGGAGGGAGGGGAGGGGAGGAGGGGAGGGGCGAGGGGAGGGGAGGGGAGGGGAGGGAGCGAGGGAGGAGGAGGAGAAGAGGAGGGAGAGGAGAGGAGAGGAGGGAGAGAGGAGAGGAGAGAGAGGAGAGGAGAGGAGGAGGAGAGGAGGGAGAGGAGAGGAGAGGAGAGGAGAGGAGAGAGAGGAGAGAGGAGAGGAGAGGAGAGGAGAGGAGAGGAGACGGAAGGAGGGAAGGAGGAGAGGAGGAGAGGAGAGGAGAGGGAGAGAGAAGAGGAGAAAGTTTCAGACACCCAACTTGCATCTCACAAAGTTATTTTTGGCTGTAGCTCTCGCAGTTCTGTGTAAATAGCATCTCGGCACTAATTGAAGTGATCAACTGTGTTACATTTATCCTGTTAGAAAAAGGTAAATACATCCCAATTTTAAATATCAAACAGTCCCAAAACCACCAGGACACTCTTTTCAACATCCCGCTCTGCAATTGATGTTGCTCAGCAGGTGGTATTAAGGCATTTCGATATCAGTCCTCAGGGCTTTTTTGTAAATTTGAAAAAAAAAAAAAAAAAAAAAAGGTGCAGAACAAATTCCTTTCAGCATAATAACCTCATGGAAGGTTTAATTGGTTCTCTAGACACCTTTGTTATTTCCACAGCCTTTCAGTTCTTCACACAAACCTGATCCAGGCTTTACTTTCAAAACTCTATTGAAATGAAGCAAAATGAAAAATCAGCAATTCACTACTTCATGCCCATTTAAAAGGTGCTTTTAATGTCTTAATAGAAAGAGAAGTATCTGGGAAATATACAGCTGCTTTACAGTAGAGAAAATCAAGTGTTTGGGAAGAAAAAGTGTTGTGCTATTTACCAGAATGTTTTTTAGTCTTTAATAGTGATTGTGAGAGTGATCTAGTAAAATGTGACTACTCCTGTTGGAGATAGATTAACAGGCTTTTATTAATGCTGAAGTTCCCTTTGGAAAAAAAACCCCAACTTTTTCAATTTGCACTTTTCCCTGTGTTGTTTGTTACACTGAAAGAAAAGCAGGAGCTCCAGTGAGGCTGAGATTTAAACATTAACTTTTCCCTCAGCCCATGAATATCTTGCAAAAATTCAGATTTCTGGCTCTATAATGAAGAAAATTATTGGGGACTTCATGGGAAAGTTTAAATTATTATAGTCCACATGGCTTTTCTAGAACTGTGTTCTGCTTGAGAGTTGTGCTGCACTTCTCCAAGGGAGCAGTGGAAATCCAGCAAGGATTAAAATTATAAATATTAATATTATGGGGGGCACCCAGGAAAAATAGCCCAGGCTTCTATGCTGAGCTCCAAAATACTGCTCCATGAGAAGTTATAATGTGGCTGTTTGTGAAATCCTCATGCCATTTGTTCACTGCAGACAAAATCAAACAATGTCAGGAATTTTTAGGAAAGGAGAAGAGGGGGAAAAGCTTCCCAAAAGATGTAATTGCTGTAACTGTGCCCGCACCTCAAGGGATATTTGGTGTTTTGATGTCCTGCCTCAAAAGAAAAAAAAAGGAAGAGAGCTGAAAAATGAACACAAGAGAGGAGAAAAGACAGGGAATTACATTCCAGGCTTGAGGAAGGGGGGAAGATTAAGATTTCTAAATCGTGAGTGGGACAGAGAAGATGATTATGGGATTATTATTCACTGTCCCCTTGATACCAGAATTGTATTCATGAAAATGTCTGAGGTTCAAGGAACAGAGGCAAACACCTCCCCCAAACTCTGTGTTTTTCCATGAAAAAAAGTTTAGAAGTAGAGCAGGAAGTGCTGTCTCTCCTGTCAAAAATAAGAGGTTGTTTGCATCAAGATCTTCAGAGCAGGCATCGCTGCTGCCACCAGTGTCACCTGCTGATCTCCAAAGCCCTCATCCTTCCTCATGCCAAACAAACAATTACCAGACAAATAAAATCAAGGAACGAGGCAGTTTGATTAACAGCTAAAAATATCCGACACCCCGAGGAGATGCAATATAATATTTGTGGATTTAACATTGCAGAGTAATTCAGGTAACTGATAGTTAAGAGAAGAGAAGCAGGTTACAAAGCACATATTATAAATTAATGATTGATTCCACCTGCCACAAGCACCTAAAAGGATTATTATCTTGGCCCATAAAGGGCCAAAGTAATGGTGCAATTAAATCTTGATGGAATAAAACATGTCCTGCCTGTATCCCTGTTTATTTTGTGCTTTTTTTCCTCTTTGGGGGTGGAGGGATGATTTGTTGCTCTGGGGTTTATCTTTTCCCTTTAGTTTTTTGGGGATATGTACTGAAGTTTATGGGCCTTGTCATGCTGTCATTTTTGTGCAGCAATTAATCCCTGTTCTCTCACACAGAGTCCTGAGAGGGGCTGGCATCCTTAATGTCCAGGGGAAAGGACATCAGTCACATTTATGGTTTGGATTATCACTGACTTCTGAGGGCTTCTAATTGCTGCTGCTGGCAATTAATGTCATTGACGTAATTCCCTTTCACAGGAGCTGTCCCCAGAGCTGTGGGATTAATCCAGAGCTGTGGGATTAGTCCTGAATTGTGGGATTAATCCAGTCTCAGACACAACTTCTGCCCCTGGAATTACAGAGCAGCTGCAGCAGAGAGCTCAGGACACCTTCCACCGTCCCAGGCTGCTCCAAGCCCCAATGTCCAGCCTGGCCTTGGACATTTCCAGGGATCCTCAGGGTGCCAGGGCCTCCTCAGCCTCACAGGGAACAATTCCTTCCCAATATCCCATCTGACCTTCCTCTCTTTCAGTTTGGAGCCATTTCCTTTTGTCCTATCGCGACACACCCTCGAAAATAAAACCTGCAGTAACCTCCTGCATTATGGATGTGACAGGCTTTGCAGGCATTTTTATATCTCTTAAAAGCAATTTATTTGCAGCAAATAAACTCATTGGGAGCTCTGGATAAAGGCACAGAAAGAAAGGGAAACCTGAAAATTCTCCAGGGAGACACTTGGCAAGGATCCTGCTGCTGCTGCTGAAGGGAAGAGCAGGGGATTGGAAAGGAACTGTTTTGTGTGAGTGAAGCACACGTGGGTGTAACACACATTGTGAGGATGACAGTGATGCCTGATGATTTTTGCTTTCCCTTTTTACGCTTTCTGTACCCTCTATGCATTCCCCTGCACCCCTTAGCCCACATGCTTGTAATTCCTGTACCCTGATATTCCAGCTTAGTTTAGGAGTTCTGCAGGGCAGAGAGACCAAACATCCTGAGGAAGGGCTCAGTGTACCCTGTGCTATCTTAAACCCGAGCTCAGCCTTGGGTGAAGCCTTCTGTCCAGAACATCTTGTGTAAACTGGGCTCTGGCCTCATCTGGGGGGGGACTCATTAGAATAGGGGGACATTACTGCATTTGTAAAGTTTCTTATTGGGGAATCCTAGATAGATATGCTAATTCCTGAAACCTATAAAACTTGTACCCATGCTGTACACGGGGTGCATTCTGCCATCAAGTTGTGCACCTGGGATCCCAAATACCGAGGTAAAACCCTTTTTATCCCCTTAACCGTGTCTGTGTCATTATTAAAAACTGGCCTTTCAAGGCAACAACAGGAGCACACTCACGAGCTTGGAGGGCTTGCAGATTTCTTTATTTATTTCACAGTTTGGCTTTGTTTCCGTATCTGTTGGTGTTGGGGCTACAAACAAGTTAAAAAGCAAATGGGACCGGGATGAGGAAGCGCCTGAGGGTGGCTCTGCTTCAGGTGCCTTTCCCTGGCCAGGGCTGCAGTCACTGCCCCTTGGATCTCAGTGTGGAAAACACTGCCTTTAAACGATCACTGAAAGCTTTTAGAACCAAACAGAAATATCTTGGAACAGATTTCTATTCATTTCCCATAATGGTTGTTCACCAGCTCAGCATATTCCAGAAACAAGGTGGCACTGAGTTTTTAGGCCTCACTTTTGAAGTGTCTCTTTTTAGGCCTCACTTTTCAGGCCTTACTTAAGTCTCACTTTTTAAGTCTCACTTTTAAGTCTCACTTTTTAAGTCTCACTTTTTAGTCCTCGTTTTTTAAGTCCCACTTTTTTGGTCTCACTTTCTAGGTCTCACTTTATAAGGTCTGCTGTTAGATCTCACTTTTGAAGTCTCACTTCTCAAGATTTGTTTTTTAGTTCTGAATTTTTATGCTGCACTTTTTAGGCTTAAATTTTTAGGTCTCAATTGTCAGGACTCAATTGTTAGGGCTCACTTTTATCAATTTTATCAATTTTTAGGCCTCACTTTTGACATCTCACGTTTCAAGTCTCACGTTTCAAGTCTCATGCTGTTTGCCATGGATTTTTCACCCAGGGTAGGGCTGGAGCTGGGCCAGGGCAGGGTCAGGCTGGAGAGCAGGGAAAGGTTCTTCCCTCAGAGAGAATTAAATTAAATGTTTTGCCAGCTTTCCTTTCCCATGGACATCATGGCAAAGTGACTTGGCCACCACGATGGTTCACTACAGGTGACATCAAACTTCAGGTGACCACAAGACAGCAGATTAAAAAAATAAATATCCTTATTTTTGTTTTCTTTTTTTTTCTCTTTATTGAAAAATGTATAAACCTCTAGCTGAGCCTCGAATCAGCTGGCATTGCTGGTTCTGTCACAGCCCATGAAAAGCTAATAAAGACTAAAATCACCAAACTGGTCTGCTCTGTAGCTGATATTTTGTAGAGATATCAGGGAGGGTTCTTCTTCTCTCAGAGTGGCTTTAAGCAACATTTTGGCTCCAAAATTAATTTCTTATGAGTTATAAGAACATTATTTCTTCGCTAGTGCGAGCCGATGTTTGATGCCTGCCCTGCTTTCGGATATTAAAAACATCCTGCTTCTCCTTATCTGTCTTCTTATCTGAAATCACATTTCCTCATTTCCTGTCCCTCACCCTTGGCCTGGCAGGAGTCAGGTGTGCAATATCAGAGTCCCTCTCCTGGGAGGTTTGCAGGCCGTACAAAACTCCTGGCAGATGGAAAGAGAGCAAGAATCAGAGGAAACAAGCCAAACTCCCCTTGAGACTGATCCAAAAATTGAGTCTAATCACATTGCAGCGATAGATCCAAGTGTCAGGAACAACTCTTTTCCTTGGATGTGCTAATCAATTGCCAGAGCATCCAGCATTGGCTTTAATATCACCCTGCTCAAAGGAACATGGAGAAAAATCACAGGAAAAAAAAGAAAAAAACGGGATTTCACAGTTTGCACTTGTGTCAAAACCCAGAAAAAAAAGTGGTGATTTCGTCTTTGAAGATAAAAGCTTTGACTTTGAGAGCCCCAGTGTAGAAAACACGATGAAGGCAGCACTTGACAAGACAGGACAAGCCAGGCCAGTCTGGCTGAGATGGGGCATGCTGAGCAGAGAAAAGGCACCCTCACAAATGGGATCCCGGGTCTTTATGGAGTCCCATTTAATTCTGATATTGCATTGCAGGATCAATCGCATCATCGCAGTGTCCAACCCTTAGAACCACACCAACCTGACAGCAGCTGCCAGCATCTCCAAGAAACAGCAATTCCCATTTCCTGCAGGCTCAAAATCTCAGTGGAATCCTTTCTGGTTTCCACAGTAAAATAAACACCACCCATCTTGTGGTGTCCTTGCTGTGAGAGAAGTGTCTTAGGTTCCATGGAAGGTGTACCCAAATAGTCTTATCCTATTCCCATCTCCATGAGCGTTAAGGGGCAGAGCTCTTTATTTTATCCTCAGCAGGACCCAGCCCTGATAACACCCCGGGGGGGGCATCTCTGCCTATGGAGCCATCGAGGGCTCTGGAATGACTCCAATCCACTCCCATTGGAGAGATGCCCTGCCCAGAGAGGAGGAGCTGCATCCCTACGGCACAGAAACTGAGGCTCTGGACACTGGGACACTTCTCCCACTGGATTCCAGAGGAGAGGAGCTCCAGAACCACCCTGGACCTCCAGAGATGGACTGGAACTGTGTGCAGGATCAGAGCTTGGATGAGAGCACATCCATCACTGCAACGGGGCTGCACACCATTGAACATTGAACATTGACCCAGAGCACATCCATCACTGCAACGGGCTGCACCACCATTGAACATTGAACATTGAAGACAGACAGAACATCCATCACTGCAACGGGGCTGCAGCACCATTGAACATTGAACATTGACCAGAGCACACCATCACTGCAAACGGGGCTGCAGCACACTGGAACATTGAACATTGACCCAGAGCACATCCATCACTGCAACGGGGCTGCACCACCATTGAACATTGAACATTGAACATTGAACATCCATCACTGCAACGGGGCTGCACGCACCATTGAACACTGAACATTGACCCAGAGCACATCCATCACTGCAACGGGGCTGCAGCCACGATTTTAACCAGGCTACTCCCACCACCCTGACCCACAGGGTTTCAGGTTGTGCTCTGACTCTGTCAGTTTAGCGTTTTTTTTTTTTTTTTATTATTTCATTTTGTTAATTTTTCCTATTAAACTGTAGTTCTGACTCAGAATCTCTCGCAACATATTGTGGGGATAATCTCCCCCCAGTTTTTTTCAAACTAACACAGAAGCCAGCCCCATTTTCCAAAAACCCTCTGGGATGGGTTTGGAAGTTTTGTGTTTAATCTAGAGAACCCAAATAAATCCGTGTTCTGCGCAGGGTGTTAGACAATCACACCAGGAAGTGGTTTTTAATTTAACAGCCTGTCTCTTACAGATAAGCATTGTAATCATGGTGAAAAAAATAACAACCAAACCCCAAACAAAACCCAGCAGCCCTGAAAGGCAGAAAAAAAGTGTGGTGAAGAGCTGCAGTTATGAGTTTATAACATTGTTTTAAATGTTCTACTTTGTCTGTAGGATGTTTTTATCAGGTTTAGGAGGGATGGGACAGGCTGCCTGTTCTGTTCCCCTGCAGGAAATTCCACAGGAGAGAGCAGGGTGTTGTGAACAAACCCCAAATTATGTCACTTGATCATATTTAGATTACTGAAGTTCTCAGCCCAGTGGGATGCCTGGTACAGCATTGTGTAAAATCCTCAGCTCCATGAGGCGAGCTCCAGAGCCACCAATCAGAGTTGACCACATTTATCTCCGACAACAGTGGGAAAAAGGAGCAGAAAATCTGATAATCTGTGGAAAAAGATGGGGTTGGGCTCCATTCCAGGCTTCATTGAGCAGCCATGGAATGGGTGGTAAATGAGTCCTGGCATGGTGCAAGAAGATTTAGGGAGAAAAAGTGAATTTTCCATGCAGCGGACAAGCCATGCAGCCTGTTCAGTGCCTTTAACCCACTGTTAATAGGTTTTGTGATTTTGGAACAGATGCTGCCAGTGTGAAATTTCCAGAACTCCTTGCTTTTCAGTGGAAAATACAGTGATGACTTAGGATAAGGATAAAGATGGGAAAACTGAGAATATTCCTCACCTTTCCTTCTCTCCTTCCTTTCCAACCAAAAATCTGCGACACACAAAAAACAACAGCAACATCTGGTGCACGTGAGCACCTTCACAGCACGGGATTTGTGGGAGAGGCAGTCAGGGACATCTGCTCTGCCATGCTGTGTGCTCACATCACCTGCCAGCCTCAGGAATTTTTTCCAGAGGCAGCATTTTTCCCTTTGCAGGATTATGTGGGCCCCTGCTCTGTGTGATGCCACACATCTGCTGGCAAACCAGAGCAGGAGGGCTCTGTGGAAGCAAGATTTAAATAATGTTGTTTTTGGGAAGAGAAGAAAAGAGCAGAGCAGGTTTCCAAAACAAAGCCCTCACTGGCCTCTGAACGGGCTGAAGTGCAAAGGGGGGAGTTTATCATGTGTCCTTCTAAATTCACCAGAATTCCTGTATGGCTGTTGGGACTAATAACAAACCTAATTTCAAATGTATAAACCTAATTTCTCTGAGGAAAACCCATTTAAAAAAATTATTATTTATTTAAAAAAAAATAAGAGTCACTGCATGAATTTCCATGTACAAACCAGTTAGAAGAAGCCTTAATTGTAGCTAAAATACAATTACTGCCTAAAAAAAATAATCTGTGGTGTGTTGGACTTGGACAGCTGCGGGCCTTCATTCAGCTACTGCCTCATTCCCCCTCACAAAAAGGCTAAGAAGGGTTGGGGTAAGATAAAGACAGGGACATCATTGCTGATACCTGAATGGGCAAAAAGGCTTTATTGGGGAAAATTAATTTAATGATTGCAATTAAGATACCTTTGGGTAGTGAGAAGCAAAAACAAACTAAAACAACATTTTCCTAAAGCACCTTATCCTAGGCTCAGCTGTATTCCCAAATCCTCCTTCTCATCCCAGTCCCAATTTCAGTTTTAGGCCATGTGATTCAGAAAGCAAAACTTTTAAAGCTGTGAAAGCCACACCAAAGGACTCCTTCTCTGTGAACTAAAGTTGATCAAATAATTTTGTAGGTTTAGATTACCGGAATTTTTCTGGTCAATTTTCCCCAATCCCTTCCTTCCCACATCCTTGTAAGGTTGCAAAATAGTCCTGGCCATCCTGCCTTTCTCAAATTTGAAATATTGGTGGTGTGAGTTCCTTAAAAGAAACTGGCTTTTCCCTGAGAAAACACTGGGAAATCCTGGGATAAAAGAGTCCCAGAGGGAACTACAGCTGAAGGGAGATTCAGGGAGTCTCTTCCCTACTGAAAATCCCCAATATTAGCTGTGATGGTCAAGTTTCCCATCTGTAAAATTTATTTTCTGTTTTGCTTTTGTTTAGCCATTTCCCAGCAAACTGGTCTGGGAAAAGAAATCTCTGATTCTGGGCAAATGGGAACCTTATATGGGAATTTAATGATATCGTAAATATAAGTCCTATGTAAGAACATTTCTTGATATGGTAAAATCATTATAAGAGTAGAGCCCTATTAAAATAATTTTTTCCATGAAGAGCCATTAATCCCAGACTGGTTTGGGCTGGAAGGGACATTAAATATCATCCATTCCCATCCCCTGCCTTGGGCAGGGACACCTTCCACTATCCCTGAGTGCTCCATGCCCCTTCCAACACAGGGATGGGATTTTTCCAGGGGCTGGCATTCTCAGCTGAGGTGGTTACAAACCTCCTGAGCTTTCCTGGTGCACATTTGCCACTTCCTTCCCAGAAAATCTCACTGGGAGCAGGACAGATCCCAGGCTGTAAGGAATGGGGCAGAGCTTCTCCATTTCAGCTCCTGCCTGAGTAAAGCAAAGTAAATTGATTTTATGTTTTAGTGAAGGGTTTGTTTTGTTTGCAAATCTCTTACACACAGCCTGGGCTCTCCTAAACAGATTTTTTTTCACCCAGATTTTGTGTTTGTGCTCACCTGCACAGAGCAGGGTCAATCCTTCAGCTCCTGTGCTCCTGAGATAGTTCATACTAACTGAGCACATGACAGCTGCTAACCCCAGTCCAGAGGGGTTAAATAAAAATGTTTAGATTGGCATGAAATCTTGGCTGATAGTGCTGCATTCAACTTCATTCCCAAATCCTCCTTCTCCTCCACAATCCCAATTTGTTTTAGGCTAAGGGACTTCAGAGAGCAAATCCTTTTCAATCTGTGAAACACACACCAAAGGAACGCCTTCTCTATGAATTAAAGACATAAAATCAAATCATTTTTCAGATTTAGATCAGAGGGATTTTCAACCCTGTTTTCCCCAATCCCTTCCTTCCCACAA
>CM019221.1:1746394-1781799 GCA_009741485.1 Malurus cyaneus samueli
CGTATTCCCAAATCCTCCTTCTCATCCCAGTCCCAATTTCAGTTTTAGGCCAGTGACTTCAGAAAGCAAAACTTTTAAAGCTGTGAAAGCCACACCAAAGGACTCCTCTCTTGAACTAAAGTTGATCAAATAATTTTGTAGGTTTAGATTACAGGAATTTTCTGGTCAGTTTTCCCCAATCCCTTCCTTCCCACAGCCTTGTAAGGTTGCAAAATAGTCCTGGCCATCCTGCCTTTCTCAAATTTGAAATATTGGTGGTGTGGAGTTCCTTAACTAAGAAAAGCTGGCTTTTCCCTGAGAAAACACTGGGAAATTGCCGGGTAAAAGAGTCCCAGAGGGAACTAGAGCTGAGGGAGATTCAGGGAGTCTCTTCCCTACTGAAAATCCCCAATATTAGCTGTGATGGTCAAGTTTCCCATCTGTAAAATTTATTTTCTGTTTTGCTTTAGCCATTTCCCAGCAAACTGGTCTGGGAAAAGAAATCTCTGATTCTGGGCAAATGGGAACCTTATATGGGAATTTAATAATATCTAAAATAAGTCCCCTATGTAAGAACATTTCTTGACATGGTAAAATCATTATAAGAGTAGAGCCTAAAAATAATTTTTTCATGAAGAGCCATTAATCCAGACTGGTTTGGGCTGGAAGGGACTTAAAATATCATCCATTCCCATCCCCTGCCTTGGCAGGGACACCTTCCACTATCCCTGAGTGCTCCATGCCCCTTCCAACACAGGGATGGGATTTTTCCAGGGGCTGGCATTCTCAGCTGAGGTGGTTACAAACCTCCTGAGCTTTCCTGGTGCACATTTGCCACTTCCTTCCCAGAAAATCTCACTGGGAGCAGGACAGATCCCAGGCTGTAAGGAATGGGGCAGAGCTTCTCCATTTCAGCTCCTGCCTGAGTAAAGCAAAGTAAATTGATTTTGTTTTAGTGAAGCGTTTGTTTTGTTTGCAAATCTCTTACACACAACCTGGGCTCTCCTAAACTGATTTTTTTTCACCCAGATTTTGTGTTTGTGCTCACCTGCACAGAGCAGGGTCAATCCTTCAGCTCCTGTGCTCCTGAGATAGTTCATACTAACTGAGCACATGACAGCTGCTAACCCCAGTCCAGAGGGTAATAAAAATGTTTAGATTGGCATGAAATCTTGGCTGATAGTGCTGCATTCAACTTCATTCCCAAATCCTCCTTCTCCTCCACAATCCCAATTTGTTTTAGGCTAAGGGACTTCAGAGAGCAAATCCTTTTCAATCTGTGAAACACACACCAAAGGAACGCCTTCTCTATGAATTAAAGACATAAAATCAAATCATTTTTCAGATTTAGATCAGAGGGATTTTCAACCCTGTTTTCCCCAATCCCTTCCTTCCCACAACAGAACCAGCAATGCCAGCTGATTCGAGGCTCAGCTAGAGGTTTATACATTTTTCAATAAGAGAAGAAAAAAAAAAAAAAAAAATAAGGATATTTATTTTTTTAATCTGCTGTCTTGTGGCACCTGAAGTTTGATGTCACCTGTAGTGAACCATCGTGGTGGCCAAGTCACTTTGCCATGATGTCCATGGGAAAGGAAAGCTGGCAAAACATTTAATTTAATTCTCTCTGGGGAAGAACCTTTCCCTGCTCTCCAGCCTGACCCTGCCCTGGCCCAGCTCCAGCCCTACCCTGGGTGAAAAATCCATGGCAAACAGCATGAGACTTGAAACGTGAGACTTGAAAGTGAGATGTCAAAAGTGAGGCCTAAAAATTGATAAAATTGATAAAAGTGAGCCCTAACAATTGAGTCCTGACAATTGAGACCTAAAAATTTAAGCCTAAAAAGTGCAGCATAAAAATTCAGAACTAAAAAACAAATCTTGAGAAGTGAGACTTCAAAAGTGAGATCTAACAGCAGACCTTATAAAGTGAGACCTAGAAAGTGAGACCAAAAAAGTGGGACTTAAAAAACGAGGACTAAAAAGTGAGACTTAAAAAGTGAGACTTAAAAGTGAGACTTAAAAAGTGAGACTTAAGTAAGGCCTGAAAAGTGAGGCCTAAAAAGAGACACTTCAAAAGTGAGGCCTAAAAACTCAGTGCCACCTTGTTTCTGGAATATGCTGAGCTGGTGAACAACCATTATGGGAAATGAATAGAAATTGAATACTGTTCCAAGATATTTCTGTTTGGTTCTAAAAGCTTTCTCTGATTGTTTAAAGGCAGTGTTTTCCACACTGAGATCCAAGGGGCAGTGACTGCAGCCCTGGCCAGGGAAAGGCACCTGAAGCAGAGCCACCCTCAGGCGCTTCCTCATCCCGGTCCCATTTGCTTTTTAACTTGTTTGTAGCCCCAACACCAACAGATACGGAAACAAAGCCAAACTGTGAAATAAATAAAGAAATCTGCAAGCCCTCCAAGCTCGTGAGTGTGCTCCTGTTGTTGCCTTGAAAGGCCAGTTTTTAATAATGACACAGACACAGTTAAGGGGATAAAAAGGGTTCCTCTGTATTTGGGATCCCAGGTGCACTGATGGCAGAATGCACCCCGTGTAGCCAGGGTACAAGTTTTAATAGGTTTCAGGAATTTAGCATATCTATCTAGGATTCCCCAATAAGAAACTATAACAAATGCAGTAATGTCCCCCTATTCTAATGAGTCCCCCCCAGATGAGGCAGAGCCCAGTTTACACAAGATGTTCTGGACAGAAGGCTTCACCCAAGGCTGAGCTCGGGTTTAAGATAGCACAGGGTACACTGACCCTCCTAGGATGTTTGGTCTCTCTGCCCTGCAGAACTCCTAAACTAAGCTGGAATTCAGGTACAGGAATTACAAGCATGTGGGCTAAGGGTAGGGAATGCATAGAGGGTACAGAGGAAAGGACAAAGAAAATCATCAGGCATCACTGTCATCCTCACAATGTGTGTTACACCCCCTCCAGTTTCCTTTCCAATCCCCTGCTTCTTCAGCAGGGAGTCTCTTGCCCAGAGTCAGTTCCCTTTTTCGTTGTTATCCCTCTGGTTTTTTGTGAATTTGCAGCCGATGAGCGCAGGATAGCTGAGATCCAAAATGCGAGGACGAGTACCAGGCGAGGAGTACCGTAGGATCAGGGTGGTGCTAGGCAGGAAATCCAGTGGTTAAGGTATGTCCCTGTGCCGCGCATGAGTGTAGGGTGCCTCTTCTGGGTCCCTGAATGTCCGGGGCCTGCGATGTGCTTACTGCAGCTACGTGGGGTGTTGGTTTGGGGCTCTGAGTACATCACGGAGGCAGGCGAGAGTTGTGTCTGAGACTGGATTAATCCCACAATTCAGGACTAATCCCACAGCTCTGGATTAATCCCACAGCTCTGGGGACAGCTCCTGTGAAAGGGAATTACGTCAATGACATTAATTGCCAGCAGCAGCAATTAGAAGCCCTCAGAAGTCAGTGATAATCTAGGGGCACCCCTGGACAGGGGCTTCCCCCAGTCCGCCCTCAGGACTCTGTGTGAGAGAACAGGGATTAATTGCTGCACAAAAATGACAGCATGACAAGGCCCATAAACTTCAGTACATATCCCCAAAAAACTAAAGGGAAAAGATAAATCCCAAAAATAACATCCCTCCACCCCCAAAGAGGAAAAAAAGCACAAAATAAACAGGGATACAGGCAGGACATGTTTTATTCCATCAAGATTTAATTGCACCATTACTTTGGCCCTTTATGGGCCAAGATAATAATCCTTTTAGGTGCTTGTGGCAGGTGGAATCAATCATTAATTTATAATATGTGCTTTGTAACCTGCTTCTCTTCTCTTAACTATCAGTTACCTGAGATTATTGCTCTGCAATGTTAAATCCACAAATATTATATTGCATCTCCTCGGGGTGTCGGATATTTTTAGCTGTTAATCAAACTGCCTCGTTCCTTGATTTTATTTGTCTGGTAATTGTTTGTTTGGCATGAGGAAGGATGAGGGCTTTGGAGATCAGCAGGTGACACTGGTGGCAGCAGCGATGCCTGCTCTGAAGATCTTGATGCAAACAACCTCTCATTTTTGACAGGAGAGACAGCACTTCCTGCTCTACTTCTAAACTTTTTTCATGGAAAAACACAGAGTTTGGGGGAGGTGTTTGCCTCTGTTCCTTGAACCTCAGACATTTTCATGAATACAATTCTGGTATCAAGGGGACAGTGAATAATAATCCCATAATCATCTTCTCTGTCCCACTCACGATTTAGAAATCTTAATCTTCCCCCCTTCCTCAAGCCTGGAATGTAATTCCCTGTCTTTTCTCCTCTCTTGTGTTCATTTTTCAGCTCTCTTCCTTTATTTTTCTTTTGAGGCAGGACATCAAAACACCAAATATCCCTTGAGGTGCGGGCACAGTTACAGCAATTACATCTTTTGGGAAGCTTTTCCCCCTCTTCTCCTTTCCTAAAAATTCCTGACATTGTTTGATTTTGTCTGCAGTGAACAAATGGCATGAGGATTTCACAAACAGCCACATTATAACTTCTCATGGAGCAGTATTTTGGAGCTCAGCATAGAAGCCTGGGCTATTTTTCCTGGGTGCCCCCCATAATATTAATATTTATAATTTTAATCCTTGCTGGATTTCCACTGCTCCCTTGGAGAAGTGCAGCACAACTCTCAAGCAGAACACAGTTCTAGAAAAGCCATGTGGACTATAATAATTTAAACTTTCCCATGAAGTCCCCAATAATTTTCTTCATTATAGAGCCAGAAATCTGAATTTTTGCAAGATATTCATGGGCTGAGGGAAAAGTTAATGTTTAAATCTCAGCCTCACTGGAGCTCCTGCTTTTCTTTCAGGTAACAAACAACACAGGGAAAAAAGTGCAAATTGAAAAAGTTGGGTTTTTTTTCCAAAAAGGAACTTTCAGCATTAATACAAAGCCTGTTAATCTATCTCCAACAAGGAGTAGTCACATTTACTTAAGATCACTCTTCACAAATCACTATTTAAAGACTTAAAAAAACATTCTGGTAAATAGCACAAACACTTTTTCTTCCCAAACACTTGATTTTCTCTACTGTAAAGCAGCTGTATATTTCCCCAGATACTTCTCTTTCTATTAAGACATTAAAAGCACCTTTTAAATGGGCATGAAGTAGTGAATTGCTGATTTTTCATTTTGCTTCATTTCAATAGAGTTTTGAAAGTAAAGCCTGGATCAGGTTTGTGTGAAGAACTGAAAGGCTGTGGAAATAACAAAGGTGTCTAGAGAACCAATTAAACCTTCCAGCTGAGCCTAGGATAAGGTGCTTTAGGAAAATGTTGGTTTAGTTTGTTTTTGCTTCTCACTACCCAAAGGTATCTTAATTCGCAATCGATTAAATTAATTTTCCCCAAGTAAAGCCTGTTTTGCCCATTAAGGTAGTCAGCAATTGATGTCCCTGTCTTTATCTTACCCCAACCCTTCTTAGCCTTTTTGTGAGGGGGAATGAGGCAGTAGCTGAATGAAGGCCCTGCAGCTGTCCAAGTCCAACACACCACAGATTATTTTTTTTAGGCAGCAATTGTATTTTAGGTACAATTAAGGCTTCTTCTAACGTGGTTTGTACATGGAAATTCATGCAGTGACTCTTATTTTTTTTTAATAAATGAATAATTTTTTTTTAAATGGGTTTTCCTGCAGAGAAATTAGGTTTATACATTTGAAATTAGGTTTGTTAGTTAGTCCCAATGCAGCCATACAGGAATTCTGGTAGAATTTAGAAGGACACAATGATGAAACTCCCTCCCTTTGCTACTTCAGCCCTGTTCAGAGGCCGGTGAGGGCTTTGTTTTGGAAACCTGCTCGTGCTCTTTTCTTCTCTTCCCAAAAACAACATTATTTAAATCGCTGCTTCCACAGAGCCCTCCTGCTCTGGTTTGCCAGCAGATGTGTGGCAGTCACACAGAGCAGGGGCCCACATAATCCTGCAAAGGGAAAAATGCTGCCTCTGGAAAAAATTCCTGAGGCTGGCAGGTGATGTGAGCACACAGCATGGCAGAGCAGATGTCCCTGACTGCCTCTCCCACAAATCCCAGTGCTGTGAAGGTGTTCACGTGCACCAGATGTTGCTGTTGTTTTTTGTGTGTCGCAGATTTTTGCGTTGGAAAGGAAGGAGAGAAGGAAAGGTGAGGAATATTCTCAGTTTTCCCATCTTTATCCTTATCCTAAGTCATCACTGTATTTTCCACGTGAAAAGCAAGGAGTTCTGGAAATTTCACACTGGCAGCATCTGTTCCAAAATCACAAAACCGTATTAACAGTGGGTTAAAGGCACTGAACAGGCTGCATGGCTTGTCCGCTGCATGGAAAATTCACTTTTTCTCCCTAAATCTTCTTGCACCATGCCAGGACTCATTTACCACCCATTCCATGGCTGCTCAAATGAAGCCTGGAATGGAGCCCCAACTGCCATCATTTTTCCACGGAATTATCAGATTTTCTGCTCCTTTTTCCCACTGTTGTCGGAGATAAATGTGGTCAACTCTGATTGGTGGCTCTGGAGCTCGCCTCATGGAGCTGAGGATTTTACACAATGCTGTACCAGGCATCCCACTGGGCTGAGAACTTCAGTAATCTAAATATGATCAAGTGACATAATTTGGGGTTTGTTCACAACACCCTGCTCTCTCCTGTGGAATTTCCTGCAGGGGAACAGAACAGGCAGCCTGTCCCATCCCTCCTAAACCTGATAAAAACATCCTACAGACAAAGTAGAACATTTAAAACAATGTTTAAACTCTTAACTGCAGCTCTTCACCACACTTCTTTTTCTGCCTTTCAGGGCTGCTGGGTTTTGTTTGGGGTTTGGTTGTTATTTTTTTTCACCATGATTACAATGCTTATCTGTAAGAGACAGGCTGTTAAATTAAAAACCACTTCCTGGTGTGATTGTCTAACACCCTGCGCAGAACACGGATTTATTTGGGTTCTCTAGATTAAACACAAAACTTCCAAACCCATCCCAGAGGGTTTTTGGAAAATGGGGCTGGCTTCTGTGTTAGTTTGAGAAACAAACTGGAGGGGGAATTATCCCCACAGAAATATGTTGCAAGAGATTCTGAGTCAGAACTACAGTTTAATAGGAAAAATTAACACAAATGAAATAATAAAGAAAAAAAAAATAAAGCTTAAACTGACAGAGTCAGAGCACAACCTGAAACCCTGTGGGTCAGGGTGGTGGGAGTAGCCTGGTTAAAATCGTGGCTGCAGCCCCGTTGCAGTGATGGATGTGCTCTGGGTCAATGTTCAATGTTCAATGGTGCTGCAGCCCCGTTGCAGTGATGGATGTGCTCTGGGTCAATGTTCAATGTTCAATGGTGGTGCAGCCCCGTTGCAGTGATGGATGTGCTCTCATCCAAGCTCTGATCCTGCACACAGTTCCAGTCCATCTCTGGAGGTCCAGGGGTGGTTCTGGAGCTCCTCTCCTCTGGGAATGCAGTGGAAGCAGTGTCTCAGTGTTCCAGAGCCTCAGTTTCTGTGCCAGTAGGGATATGCAGCTCCTCCTCTCTGGGCAGGGCATCTCCCAATGGGATGGTGGAATTCCAGGAGTCATTCCCAGAGCCCTCGATGGCCCATGAGCAGAGATGGCCCCCCCCGGGGGTGTTATCAGGGCTGGGTCCTGCTGAGGATAAAGAACTCTGTCCCACCTGGTTTAACAGCTCATGGAGATGGGAATAGGATACAGACTATTTGGGTACACCTTCCATGGAACCTAAGACACTTCTCTCACAGCAAGGACACCACAAGATGGGTGGTGTTTATTTTACTGTGGAACACCAGAAAGGATTCCACCTGAGGATTTTGAGCCTGCAGGAAATGGGAATTGCTGTTTCTTGGAGATGCTGGCCGCTGCTGTCAGGTCGGTGTGGCTCTGAGGGTTGGACACTGCGATGATGCGATTGATCCTGCAATGCAATATCAGAATTAAATGGGACTC
The DNA here is from genome assembly GCA_009741485.1 of Malurus cyaneus samueli. NCBI lineage: Eukaryota > Metazoa > Chordata > Aves > Passeriformes > Maluridae > Malurus > Malurus cyaneus. Next base: position 1,754,311 of record CM019221.1, read on the forward strand.
CATAAAGACCTGGGATCCCATTTGTGAGGGTGCCTTTTCTCGTGCTCAGCATGCCCCATCTCAGCCAGACTGGCCTGGCTTGTCCTGTCTTGTCAAGTGCTGCCTTCATCGTGTTTTCTACACTGGGGCTCTCAAAGTCAAAGCTTTTATCTTCAAAGACGAAATCACCACTTTTTTTTTCTGGGTTTTGACACAAGTGCAAACTGTGAAATCCCATTTTTTCTTTTTTTTTCCTGTGATTTCTCTCCATGTTCCTTTGAGCAGGGTGATATTAAAGCCAATGCTGGATGCTCTGGCAATTGATTAGCACATCCAAGGAAAAGAGTTGTTCCTGACACTTGGATCTATCGCTGCAATGTGATTAGACTCAATTTTTGGATCAGTCTCAAGGGGAGTTTGGCTTGTTTCCTCTGATTCTTGCTCTCTTTCCATCTGCCAGGAGTTTTGTCACGGCCTGCAAACCTCCCAGGAGAGGGACTCTGATATTGCAGCACCTGACTCCTGCCAGGCCAAGGGTGAGGGACAGGAAATGAGGAAATGTGATTTCAGATAAGAAGACAGATAAGGAGAAGCAGGATGGTTTTTAATATCCGAAAGCAGGGCAGGCATCAAACATCGGCTCGCACTAGCGAAGAAATAATGTTCTTATAACTCATAAGAAATTAATTTTGGAGCCAAAATGTTGCTTAAAGCCACTCTGAGAGAAGAAGAACCCTCCCTGATATCTCTACAAAATATCAGCTACAGAGCAGACCAGTTTGGTGATTTTAGTCTTTATTAGCTTTTCATGGGCTGTGAGAATCCTGCAGACGGTGAAGCAGAAAAACATGACAATGTCTTACACGTGCTACTTTTCCCTGTTTAAGGAGAAGGAAATAGTCGGCATTTATCTTAATTTTCTTTGGAAATAAGGCTTAATGCCCTACTTGTAAAACTCAAAATTGAAGATCCCAAATTTGGGGGGACATGAGAAATTCCCAGACTGTTATAAAATGCTGGGCTGGGACAGCTCTGAAAGGTTTAGGAAACCTCAGCCTCTTTTTCTAAAAAATACCTGAATATTAAACACAGATTTTTTTTATTTCTGCCTGGCTGGAACAAAGATAATTTAGCCTATTAAAGAAAATCTCACTGCACCTGTGGGTCAATACAAGATATCCAAAATACATATCTGACTGATCCATGAATGGATGAGATCAGCTCCCTGTCAGGGAATGTGTCCTATGTTTCTGGGTGCTGAGGGCAGGAGCAAACCTGAGGCAGCCTCAAGGTACAGTAGATTCCTGAACTCACACACCAAGGGAAAAATCCGTGCCTGAAACACCTTGGCCTGTGACAAATCCTCCAAATGCTTATCAGGGAATAGGAGCATATACTGCTCACATTACTGATATATTACTGTCCAGGTAAAACACAGCACAGCGCATTAACCTATGGAAAATTGCAGGTTTAACAGGAAATACAATGTCTTTCATAATCACAGAATTGCAGACTGGTTTGGGTTGGGAGGAACCTTAAAACCCATCCCATTCTACCCCCCACCATAGGCAGGGACACCTTCCACTATCCCAGGCTGCTCCAAGCCCCAGTGTCCAGCCTGGCTTTGGACACTGCCAGGGATCCAGGGGCAGCCACAGCTTCTCTGGGCACCCTGTGCCAGGGCCTGCCCACCCTCACAGGGAACAATTCCTTCCCAATATCCCACCTTCCCTGCCCTCTGTCAATTTGAAGCCATTCCCTGTGTCCTGTTCCCTCACTCCTTGTAAATCATCTCTCTCCATGTTTCCTGTCGGCTCCTTCAGGTCCTGCAAGGCCACAGTGAGGTCACACCAAAGCTTCTCCTCTCCAGGCTGAACAATCCCAGCTCTCCCAGCCTTCCCTCCCAGCAGAGCTGCTCCATCCCTCTGACCTATCCTGGTGCCTCCCCTGCACTCTCTCCAGCAGCTCCAAGAGCTCTCCATCAAGACTTTCTGTGGAGCAGTGAGTTGATGTGGTACATTTTGAAAAATAAGCCACTCAAAATGTAAAAAGAAAGGAAAGGAAGAGGAATTATTTACTGCAGCTGCAGCAGCTCCTTCCTCTGTACAGTATCACCGATAAATGATTAATATCCTTGCCAGGGTCATCAAAACAATTCTTCAGGGTGTCTGTGGAAACAGCAGAATTTCCTGAAACACTGTCTTTGGGAACAGCTCTAGGCATTTAATAAACAGATTTTTGCTGCTGGCTTATTTTCTCCTTTCACGGAACACTCACAGATCAGATTTTTACCACGTGTGAGTTGTTAAGAGGCAGGGCTCTCTCAGTATCTGACAAATCAAATACTGGATTACTTGCTGTACTTAGACACTGAAATTACACAGTAATCCCAATTTAACAAGTGAGACAGGCTTTAGGAACTTTCCTCCAGCCCTGAAATGTCTCTTTGCTACTTGCAATGACAATGGGCTGCCTTTATCTGAAATCCACCTATTTCCAAACTCATTAGGTTGTTGGGATAAATGTGCAGGTAGATGTCAAAGCTCTGTAACCAAACTGTGAAAAAAGCAGGAGGTATTTGTTCCTTTACATTTGGAATGTAAATATTTCAAACCCTCTCGAATCCTACATGAATTAGCAGCATTAAAACACAGAAAGTGCAGAGAAGAGCACAGGGAATGCTCCTGGGGTAAAAAGGGGTTCAGCTCCTGAAAATGGAGATATTCACTCCAGCCTGGATTGGAATGGTTCGTTCATCCTAAAATGCTCCCAGGGAAAAATAAGGAAGATATTAAACTGTTGGCTTCCAAAGCTTGAGACAAGAGGGAGTTTGGTGGGGAGCTGCTGTCTGCTCATTGACTGAACTTCAGGCTCTCATAAAGAGCAGCAGCTCAGCCTGAGCCCTCCCAGGTAAACAGGCAGCAGCTGGGCAGCTCTATGAAGTGGGATTAAAGGTTAGGTCAGCAACATATTTATTCTTTTCATTGATTTTTATCCCCATTTTTTTTTTAAATTTTTGCCACTGTAGGTGGAAGAGTAAAACTCTGCAGGTGATGTTTGGATTAACTCAATTACTCAACTGGTCCTTCAGAGATCCCTGTAGTGATTGGGTTCATGGGGTTTAAATTAAATCAAGACTGGGGCTTTTGGCCAGAAACAATTCCCAAATGATCCCATCCGGATCGGGGGAATGGAGCCCCATCCAAGGGGTACATCCAGGACTGGAAAAGGCTCTGGAGCTCACACTGTGTTTGGCTGTGGAGAACACAGTGTGAGAGGAGGAGATGCTCAGTGCTCTTGTTATCTGAGCACTGTTTTCCCGGAAAACAGAAGCTTTTGGGTGGCACTGAGAGACCGGAGAATATTTTGTATTTGCAGTCCTGTGAGGCCTGCAAAAGGGACAGGGAAGAATTAAAGATCTTTATTGAAGTGGTGAATTAGAGGAAAAAGAGACACTGCACAAGAACCTGCATTTTCACTGTCTGCTCCCAGCCCTGGCTGTTCTTTCCTCTGTAAATGGGTGCACAAGGACTGGAGAGAGATGCCCTGAGAAGTGGTAGAGTCACCATCCCTGGGAGTGTTCAAAAACCACGTGGATGTAACATTTGAGGACAAGGCTGAGTGCTGAACATGGTGCTGGTTCTGGGCTGATGGTTGGACCTGATGATGAGGCCTTAGGATTTCAGCTTCTCTATTTCCATGTCTCTGTAACCCTGGAATTCTTCAGTGGATAACTCCAGACTCCACACACAGTGCTGAGCTCCTGCTCTCCCATTTTTACACAAAACAATTCCTCTGCAGCCCCAAACTCAAGGACACCTCACTGTGCCAGACCCCAAGAGATGGAAACAGCAGAGAATTGGGGGGAGCCAAGTTGGAGTTTTTGACTGCATTGGCTGCAGCTGCAATTGGAGGATTCAGCCCCGATGTGCAAATGGACAGAACTGATAAAGGGTGAAAAAGCCGTGAGCCATTGTCCATTGTGGGTGCAGCCCCTGGGTGGGCTGGGACTGCCCTGAATGTCCCTGAAGGCCCTGCAATAACAGAACTGCTTTGGATTCTCTCAATTCTGTCCAGACTCTGTTTTAGATAAACCCGGATCAGACATCAATGAATCTTGGAGGTCTTTTCCAATTTGAACATATTTGTGATTCCATGAAATTTTAACTCCTCTGTCACTTCTGTGGAAGATGGGCAAGAACAAGAAATGGGGTTACACAGCACAGTCAGCTCCCCTCCAGTTCTGGGAATGCTGATGGACAAATCCTCCTCAGGGGCTTCCAGGATCACATAAAGCAATTGAGATTTGTGGATTTCCCAAGGGAAAATCGTTCCCAGCTGACCTGGCGGCTTTCTCCCACATGGCAATACCCATGTAGGAAGTTTATGCAGCTGCATTTAAATGTGGAAACTAGTGCACACTGGTAGGTAAAACTGCACAAGAATAAAAGATTTTGAGTATTAAAAATGGCTCCAGGAGAGACTTTAAGTAGCTGAGAAATGCTGCAGCTCAAAGCTGGCTTCCAGTTCCCAGGGGCTGACTCCCAATCCACCCACCAAACCCTTCTCTGCAGAATGTGGATTTCTCAGCAAAATCAAACTGGTGGTGTTTGAACCCTGAAATGGCAGGGTTCCTGTTACATCTGATGTAGATGCTAGAGAAGAGATAATGACCAAAAAAAGGGAAACAACCCAATTTCAGAAGGGTTTACTTCCACCTCTGACGGAAGATCAGCAATCGTCACTCTGTGTGGCTTCATGGCTCTCTCCAGAGCAAGGGTGAAGATAGGCTTGGAATGGGATATCTCAATTTCCAGCTGCAGTGCACTGAAATTCCCTCCTCCCTATGAATCCGAGACCACCCAGAGCCCACAGATCTCTCCTGTGGGCTTGGGCTGCTTCTAAAATCCATCACTTTCTTGATGAGATTGTGTTTCCCCTGGGAAAATTCTGCTGCACCGAACGGCTGTTACGGGGAAATACCGAGGGGTGAATACAAAATGCAGCAGAGCATGACAGAAAACAGGCTCAAGGCATGGAATCCCAAAATGGTGTTGGAAGGGACCTCAAATCCCATCCAGTGCCAACCCGTGCCATAGGCAGGGACACCTTCCACTGTCCCAGGCTGCTCCCAGCCCCAATGTCCAGCCTGGCCTTGGACACTGCCAGGGATCCAGGGGCAGCCGCAGCTTCGCTGGGCACCCTGTGCCAGGGCCTCCCCACCCTCACAGGGAGGAATTCCTTCCCAATATCTCATTTAAATGCTCCCTCCTTCAGCTGAAGGCCATTCCCCCTAGGCCTGTGTGGTGGGAGAAGCTGCTCCATAACCCTTGATCAGCCCTCAGTTCACCTTTCCCACCCCACCCTGGAATTCTGATCACCTCCAAATCACGCCCAGGCTGGCTCAGGTAGGTTCTGCCAGCACTGCTTTCTCCATCTTCCACACTCCACTTCTGTCTTTTATTAAAGGAGAGTTCTGCTTGGCTATCCCTCACTCCACAGACACGCAGGCTGAGGGGAAAAAGCTGTGGAAAAGCTGCCAAAATATCCTGGAGCTGTCCAGAGCAAAATCACAAAATGAATCCGCACTGCCAGGGTATCCTCTGGCTGAAATAAAATGCTTGTTGAAAGCCAGCGTGTTTTATTCATGGTGCTGTTATTTCAAAGTGTATTTTTAATTATTTGTTTTAATATTCTTCCATAAGCCCAACGCAGCACTGCACATCCCAGTGCTCTATTGGGAGTTACAAAGCTCTCCCTGAGTCAACAGAGCTGGCAGGAATCCATCCCAGGAAATGAGCATGCACTGGGTCAGCTTGGCTGATCCTGGGGATCCAAGGGAGCTTCTCTGCCCACCTAAAACAGAGGCTGGACAGAATTGAGAGAATCCAAAGCAGTTCTGTTCATTGCAGGGCCTTCAGGGACATCCAGGGCAGTCCCAGCCCACCCAGGGGCTGCACCCACAATGGACAATGGCTCACGGGTTTAAATGGACACTGTTGTGCTTTATCAGTTTTATCAATTTGCACATCGGGAAAAACTCCAACTTTGCTCCCCCAATTCTCTGTTCTTTCCATCTCTTGGGGCCTGGCACAGGGAGGTGTCCTTGAGTTTGGGGCTGCAGAGGAATTGTTTTGTGTAAAAATGGGAGAGCAGGAGCTCAGCACTGTGTGTGGAGTCTGGAGTTACCCACTGAAGAATTCCAGGGTTAGAGAGACATGGAAATAGAGAAGCTGAAATCCTAAGGCATCACCAGGTGTGTGCCAGGCTGAAGGGATTCCAGGAAACCTTGCTGGTGCTGCTAGAGGAGGCTCAAGATGAACAGTCTGTGCCCAAAGAGGGATATTGTCACTAAAATCATTCATTTCCCCCTTTCCCTGTGCTGGGCATGGCTGAGGCCACATTTGGGATCCTAGGGGCAGCTCTGGAGCTCTCACAGCCAGAGAGATCTGGAAGGGATGGCGTGTATCCAGGGAAGGGAACAGAACTGGGAAAGGATCCGGAGCCTCAGGAGCGGCTGAGAGAGCTGGGAAGGGGCTCTGACGCCGGAATGATTTTTGCCTTTTGTCTTTTACATATTTGTAACCTTCCCAGTACTTTTCCCCAGCTGGAAAGACCAAGCTGGAAACACATTCCAGAGCTCCGAGCCCTGGGGGGCACAAGGTCCCATCCTATCCTGGGAACCAAGGTCTGTGAGCCCCAATTCCATAAACAGGGACAGCTGGGACTGAGGGTGGGGGCTGCAGAGAAGGGGCTTGACCTGGGGGAATTGCATCATCACTCGTCCTCTTAATTGGTGCTTTTTGTCAATTATGCTAATTTCCTAAAACCCATTAAACTGTACTCACGCCTGTGGGCATTGGCTTTTGTGGACATTCTTCCATAACTGCCCCTGGAGCTCCAAAAAAGATCCGCTTTAATAACACTTCCTATACTGAAATTATTTCAGGTTTCATTTCTAGGTTGAAAAAGGCAACAGCTCAGCCAGGAGGGGACAGCCGGGGGGGTCGGGCTGTGCTCCAGGGAACAGGGACAGGAGGATGGGGCAGGTTTAGATTGGATATTGGGAAAATTCGTCTCGGAAAGGCCTGTCAGGCCTTGGCTGCCTAGCAATCACTATTCCCAGTGCTCCAAAAAGCCTGTGGATGTGGTGTTAAGGAGTGCAGTTCAATGATGGGTTTGGCAGTGCTGGGTTAATGCTGGGTGGCCTGATCCTGCAGGGCTTTTCCAACCTAATTCCATGTTCCTATGTCAAATAATTCCTGTTTCATGCACTGTTATAAAATCCTCTGGTTCAGTTGGAAGACAACCAAAAATACCTGTTTATTCCTGGGCACTCCTTTGGTTTTGCAGCACCAGCTCCAGCGTTTGCCAGTGTCACCTCAGGGAGTGGCTGGCACCCGTTTCTGCTCTTTGCGTGAAATTATTCTCGCGTGGCGTTTGTAGCTGTTCCTGCCAGGAAAATGGAAAATGGAAACCTTGCACACATCCAGCAATGTGCCTCAGAGAGCCTTGGGGATCCACGGAATGTGCCTCTGGATGATGGAAATGCTGCGGATAGCTCCTGAAATTCTGCTTCCCTCCTTGTGGAAGCTGACATCTTTCCAGGGGTAACGTTTGCTGCTGGCAAAACAAATTTTGATACAACAATATTTATGAACAGCACAGGGCGCCCAAAAACCTTCACATCTGTCAGATGTCCCAGCACAAAACTTCCTGCTTTTCCAACAGGCAGAAAGAGAAATTTGGGAAAAACCTCTGAGGGATGAGGATCCATGGAAACTAAGCAAAATGGGATCTTTTATTGTTCATATTTGCATATGAAAATTGATTTTTTTTCCCTGGAATTGCAGTTTCCCATTTCACTCTGCCCCTTTTGCCATGAAACAAAATGTGTTTTTCAACACAAACTGAAGAAGGCTTTTCCTTCTCAGACCCTTTTCAAAAGTTCTGCCGATTTTAGGCCAACTCATCAGTCTATTTTTTTATTTAGCTCAAAAAGTGGATCCTCTTTCACCTCCAGTATCTTCATGGAAGTGTTTTCATGGAGAAACAATACAGAAACAGGGTCTGGCTCTTTCCAATTCCAAATTCCAAGCAGCAACATGCCCAGATAATAATAATGACAATAATAACAACAACAACAACAATAAAAATAATAATAATAACAATAATAACAGCAATAACAATTGCAATAATAATAATAATAATAGCAATAATAATAATAATAACAGTAGTAGTACTGCTAATACTACTGATGTTGAATTTTATCTTTATTTTATAATAAAAAGGAGTATAACATATTCCTATCTTTTCCCCATAGACAAACACCATTAGAATAAAATCCATTTCCAGCAGCCACGACATTTCAGGAAGCCTTTAGCCTCCAAAGCAGTGCCTAGCACAGTGGTGTGAAATGGAATTAATTCACAAAATTAAGCCTTTCTGGCACTAAACATTATGTTGCCAGACTTGGCAATAGTGCTTACAAATTCATTATTTGTTTTTCTCTCTGAGAATGTGAAATATTGGCTGGAAAGGGTATTTCCAGGCTTTGCCAGGAGCTGCACCCCAGGATGAGCTGCATTCCTAAATTCCACAGCAGGGCTGTCCTTTGGCAGCACTCCCTCCCTGACTCACAGTGCTGAGTCTCAGCACCAGGGCCAGGGCTTGGGGCCTGTGAAAACACAGAATTATTTTTTGAAAGGCATGTATTTTATGTGATTTGTTTTAATTTATGTACTTTATTATGCATTTTAATTTCTGTAATTTTGTATATATTTCAACTAATAACACTTTTGCCATAGAAATTCACTTTGTGTCTTGATGGCTGTCAGTGTGTGAAGGAAAGGGGATTTTGCTTATAAAAAATATATATTTTTTATGAAACTGTTTTAAATGTTAACAAATCCCAGAATCCCAGAATGGTTTGGGTTGGAAGAGACCTTAAAGCCCATCCAGTGCCATCCCTACCACGGGCAGGGACACCTTCCACTGTCCCAGGTCACTCCAAGCCCTGGCCTTGAATATTTAATAAATCTTTACAGGTACAGCAAATCAAATTATTTGCTTGACCCCCAAATAAATATTAAATTGCGCCAAAGAAAGACTTTCAGTGCAGCATTCTTGGAGCAGCATTCTTTATTAGAATGCACTTCACACAAAAGTTTACAAACACTTGAAATGAGAGGGTTTTTTGTCAAACTGCACAATGTTTGTTTCTACTCACATACTCTAAAATTCTCTTTAAAATTCCTCTAAGCTCCAGAATGAGTTATCCCAAAAATACAAATATTATAAAAATATATCCCTTTAGGCTAGAGAGACCAGTGAAGATAAAAACAAATGTGAGGTGCCTTTACCCCATTAGTCTCACTTCCTAGAATGGAATTCAACTTTTTTCTTGTACCTGGTTTGTCTCCATTGAAAGAGATGACAAAATATCAAAAAGTGGGAAAAAGACAAAATTTCTTCCTACTGAAATTTTCGAGGGGTCTGACCAGTGCCAGGCAAAAATGTGACTGTTCTCAAGTTCTTTACTCAAAGAAAATGGGATAATTCCAGTGACTATGGTGGTTCTGTTCCTGGATTCTGTGCTTTCCCAAATCTCTCTTCCTTCCAGGATTTTTGAATACAATGCTGACTTTTGGGCTTTTTTTGTAAGGAAAAAAGAACACCTTTTCCGAGGATTGAGCAAAAACAGATATAAAGAAGGGAAGATGGCAGAATTTTGACAATTTAGCCTTAATGCAGCTTAGTGCTGCCAACATCCATCCTAACCAGGCTTCTCCTTGTCAGGTCAGCCTGAAAAAAGGGGAAAAAATCCATTAAATTAGAAAATTATATTAAAGAGGGCAACAAAGCCAGGAAGAGTCTGGAACATAAAACCTATAAGGAGCAGCTGGGAGTACTGAGAGTGTTGAGCCTGGAGCAAAGGAGGCTCAGGGGATCCCTCTGCACAGCTCCCTGATAGGAGGGGCAGCCAGGGTGGGTCGGACTCTGCTCCCATGTAACAGGGACAGGATAAGGGGAAACAGCCACAAATTGCACCAAGGGAGGTTCAGGTTGAATACTGGGAAAAGATTTCTTCCTGGAAAGGGTGGTCAGGCATAGGAAGGGAGTGCCCAGGGAGGTTTGGGGTCCCCATCCCTGGAAATGTCCATAAAATGAGCAGATGTAGCACAGGGATTTTCAGTTAAAGGCTGCATTTGGTGACCTTGGAGGTGTTTCCAGCCTTAATGATTCCGTGAGGAAACAAGTGGGAAAGCAGAGTGTGAGGGGACAGAGCAGGGCAAGCCACAATCTCTGTGCACCCAGGGCATGAAAGCATTTGGATAAATCAGGAACAAACAGGACAGTGGAATCTGACCCACATTCCTGGGGCAGTGCTCTCAGTTAATTTTGTTACTGATCCTTTGATGGTTTGGGGCTCATCTTTGCCACCCTTGCACCGGGTCTGAGGTTGAAAGGGGATTTTCAGGGCAGAGCTGAGTTGGTTTTCCTTGGCAAGGTGAGGTTACAGCACGCTTGGGGACTGAAATGCACTTTTCAGCTATTACAGATGAACAGTGTGTTTACTCAGCAGGCTCTTTCTGGGTGAGTTCCAAAGCTACCAAAAATGGACTTTTGTAATAATTTTCTTAAACATATTTAATTAAGGAAATAGCAGATGTTTAAAACTGAAGCTGCCACAGTCCCCAAACTCCTTGCTTTGCCTAAAACCATCCAAGCCACTCTCAACAAACACCTCATCAATCTTAAAAACCCCATGTGCAGGTCAATTCTGTTGGCTGCATGAATTTTCTCCTGTGTTCTCGTGGATTTTAGCAGATTTAATTAGCCTGGTTATTTTTTGCTTGTTCTCTAATCCTTATTTTTCAAGCAGTGACTATTTAGTCGTGCTCTAAATCCCTGTTCATGAAATACCTGAGTTAAACATCTTCCTAAAAGGCACTCAAATAATTGCCTTTAATTTTCCAAAGAAGAATTATTGGGAAATAAATCTTGTGATGTTTTTGGTAACGCTAGACAACCATGCATTGCAAATGTGTCTGAAGTGAAGGATCCCCAAAAGTGAATTTGAGTTATACCATGTCATTCAATTTTCAGGGTAACCCCAAGATCTCCTCTAAATCCTCCTGAATATTCAGCTTTAGCTCAGTAGATTGTAAATATGTTAATTACTAGATGATTATTATGAAAACTCTTCTGAAGGATCTGAGTAAGAGAAAAGTAGCTGTTACTGTTTGAAATCTGATTTTGGTTTGCAATGTTGAAAGGATCTGTCTCTGAAATGTGGATTTTTTCAACATTTCAGGATCCTGCTGAGGGAAAACAAGTAGAAGCACAATTTTAAGCCCAAAATAGTCACAACAGGCCCTTAAAAAGACCAAGTTCTAAGACTCCTGTAGTATGGAATTGTTCTGCTTTACTCAGAGGAACTGAATCCACTGATATCAACAGTGTTACTGCACCACTCCATTACAGCAGGTATGAGTGCCTAAGGAATTTATTTACCTGATCTCCCTCATCTAAAAGCAGCTTCTGAGTTCTGATGAAAATTTAGGTGGTGCAATTTCTACTTAAAAATTTTAAAAAGAATAGGCAAGAATAGGCAAAAGGATATTCTTTCTTTTATCCATTTTTATTATACCACAACTCAGGAAGAGCACAATAGTGACAAGATAAGAAAAAATGGCTCTAAGTCAAAGGAGGGCAGGGTCAGATGGATATTGGGAAGGAATTGTTCCCTGTGAGGATGAGGAGGCCCTGGCACAGGGTGCCCAGAGAAGCTGTGGCTGCCCCTGGATCCCTGGCAGTGTCCAAGGCCAGGCTGGACATTGGGGCTGGGAGCAGCCTGGGACAGTGGAAGGTGTCCCACAGCAGAAGGTAAAACTGGATGAGCTTTAAGGTCCCTTCCAACACAAACCATTTTGGAATTCCATGATTCTGTATTGCTAAAAGGAGTGCTGATCAGCTAAAAGATTTCCAAACAAAAGGAATTAATTAGGAATTGAGAGATGATTTGATGCTTTAAATGGACTCAGTGCAGAGTGTGAGATAAAACGTTCTGCCCAACCTCCTGTCACTAGAAGCTGAATATCTGCAGAGACCCCCAGCCCTGTTCCAAGGTGTTTGTGGCCAAGCTCCTCACTCCTTAGTGCCAGGATTGTCTCTCCTGTCCATGGGATGATTCGGGAGGGGCTGTGCAGACTCAGAGCCCTCACTGACAGAGAACAAACACACCGAGCTCAGTTCATAAAGCAGGAAGTTAATTTTGCTGCAAGGATTGCAAGATATCACAAATCCCATTTGGGACCACCTGGCTGAAATCAGCTTCTCCTCAGGTGTGGAGTCCTACAGCTGCTGTCAGGGCAGGAACCAGCATTGCTCACAGACCCTGATAGGCTCTCCTGTTCCCAAAGGAAAGGGGGAAACCCTCCCCCATCTCCAAGCGTGGTTGTTTGTGGGTGCTTTGAACAGTTTGGGGCTGAGTTGTGTTTGATAATGAATTGGATGAGCAGTGCTGGGGTCACCTGGGAGCTGAATTGTGACACCAGGAGCGCTCCCCTCGCCACCACTCATTCCACCAAGACAAAGCAGGTCCTAAACTTTACGTGCAGTGAGGCCTAAATGTCCTCCTTTCTGCGTGTTCCCAAGCCCTAATGAATTTCATTATTCTTTTTTAATTTCCACGTTCTTGCAGAATAAAGGTCCCCAAATCATTAACTAATTTGATATGTCTGGAGTACCAATTAAATTCCTGGGTCCCTGGAGAACCTGAGCCATCCTGTTCAAACACCTCCTAACTTAGTTTCATAATTAGATACACCTTGATTGATGGGGTTTCGTATAGCACTTGCAGTGGGAAGGAAATCAACCTAATTGTTATCACAATTTAACAGGTTTTAAGATTAAAAGTCTTGCCCAAACCAGTGATTTCCAAGAGGAAACAAAGCCCTGCTCTCTTGTAGCACAAGGTAAGGGAGGTCTTTCAGGATTGTGTTATTTTGGGAGGAAGAAATTGATATGGCAGTTATTAAGAAGCCTAATTCCATGCTACCTTCACTTTGAGCATGTATTTGTATGAAAAGAGGGACATCCAGTTTTTCCTGTTCCTAATAGCTAGTCATTCCAAACAGGAGTTTATGAAGGAAAATAAGGGTTGGAATAAATTCTCAGGCAAGTTGGAAAAAAAAGGAAAAAAATGCTCTTTGTCTTTTTTCTGTTTTTTTGTTTGGCTTTTTTATTTTTTTTAATTTTTTTTTTTTTAGAAAGCATTAAAAAAAATCTATTTTTTTAAATTAAAAAACAAGTAAATTTGAAAGCCATGTTGAATCCCTGACATTTCTGCCTTCTGCCATGCCTAATGCAGTTAGGCATTGTGGTAGGAGTGACTTCAAGTGACCTCAAAGGCTGGATTTGATGACCCTGGAGGGCTTTTCCAACCTTTTATTATTTTATTATTATTGTTTCTGTTGTTTTATTACAGCTGATGTGTGAGTGACAAGTTAGGGGCTGAAACCTGAAACATAAGGCAGGCAGGAGTTCATTTCAACAGTATAACCACGCCTGCCTCAAAATCTCCATTCTTATTGAACAAACCCTTCTTGCAGAGGCAGAAACGAGAAACTGTTGGTCACTCTAGAGCAGGAGTTATTTTAGCTCTGAAACAATGACGTGAAGACCACGTTCTGAGGGGAAGATCAGTGCTCTGGAGGGGACAAACTTCAAGTAATTCCCTTCTTGTTTATGCAGCTGAATAAGAGCTTCAGAGGAAGGTGTTAGGATGCTTATAAAGAGAACTGGGGCAGGTTTTCTGTTTCTTGTGTTGTTTATCCTTTAGCCCAATGAGTAGAATTGAGCAAAGGGCCAGGCCTGTGGATATCGATGGGCAGAGGGATTCAAATTCCTGAGTATTTGAAATGGGTAGGATCAATCAGGAAGTTTCTCAAAGTTTGGAGTGTTTTGGGAATAAACCTGGTGTTAAATCAGCTGGAAAGAATCACAAGCCATATATTTCTTTATATTATCATCCATAAGAGAGGCTTAATGTCTGGGAATTGTCCAGGGCACTAAAGGTGCCAGAGGTTACAGATTTACAGTTTATGGGCACTGCTGAGGGTATTTAATTATAGGGCCTGGGGAATTACCAAAAGAATATCTTTCTTCCATTACTTTTGGAAGTTTGGAATACTTAGCTTTGGGATTAGCAGTGATTGTTTGAATAGGATTGTGGTGATGATGGAGATCCCACCATTGGTGTAGGAATCTTTGGAAATGCCAGTTTTTGTTTAAAGGATGTATGGTGTAACCTTGGAGGAATCTGATCTTACCTAATTTTGGGCACTTTTAGTAGCCCATGTGGAGGTAATCTTTGGGTTTTGTTTTTGGGGTGTTTTAAGCTGATTTTATTAAAACCTTTCAGAAGTCAGTTTGAATTTGGAGCAAGTTGACAACAAGACTCAGCATGCCATTCTTACAGACAAAATTTACAGCCGGCACATCGTGTGCTCTGGGATTTTGCACTAATGGTGAGGAGAAGGATGAGAAACGGGGGGAATTTTCATATTTTGGATGAAAACTGGCCTCGGTTCTGTAACCTCCAGGTTAATGAATGGACATTTCCAGCCAGGCTGTTATCAGTAGGGATTCAGCAGGTTGTTTACATGCAAATTCCTGTCTGCTTTGTGAGGAACCCTTGTCTTGGATGAATCTACTGATTGACAAAGGTCAATCAAAATAAAATCTGATAAGGGCAGTCATCAGCTGACATGGGAAGGCAAAGGGAATCCAGAAGGGGAAATCTCCAAACTAAAGCAGAGCAACTTTGGTCACTGCATTAATTTGCTTATTAATTGGCCCAGAATGCACATTGCTGAGCAGGAAAGGCTGCAGAGCAGGAAAAGGAGCAAGGAAGCTGAAACAGAAGCTACAAACTGTGTGAAACAGAACCAAGGGAACCATTGTGACACCATGTCAAAGGATGCTGAGTGATTTTCATCTGTCACACTGATGTTGCCACTAACTCATTAATTATTAGGCAGGAGGGCGAGCCTGTAAAAAAGCCAACCAAATGAAACAACACAAAATAAACAAATAAAACTTCTACTGCGTGGTCCAAATGCACACAAACCTTATCTTCACTTACCTCCTGACCTACATATTGAGTTTTTCTCTCAGAATGATGCTCACATGAGTCTCTCCATTTGTCACAGCCTCACACACACATATCACAGTTAGGGGTTAGGAATGCCACAGAGAGCCAGTTGTATCCTATTCCTATCAAACTCAGCTCCAGCCTGGACAAAATTAATTCCTATTAATATAATTCAGCCAGCTTTTATTAATGAGGTCTATTGAGGGAGGAGGTCCAAGCCATTGGACTGTGACTCAGATAATTTTATAGTTTCTTCTGTGACCTTGAGCAAGTTGCTCAATATCCGTGGCTGGAATTTTCTGAGGCTCCAAAGATTTTAGGACAGTAAAGCTGATTGATTGCTCTGGTTCACTGGCTAAAGTGAAAAATCATGCAATATTGAGGTGAGAATTGGTGCTAAAACAGGAAAAACAAACAAAAGAAGCTGGAGAAGAAACAAGTTCATCTCAGCAATTTAATTTTGCTCTTGAAGTTCCTTTCTGGCTTTATCCCTTTTTATTACATCTGGGAAATTTCTGAAACAAATATCTGACTTGTATGAAAACGAAAATATAACGAGAGTGTTTTCATTACTCATGCTTCCTAGAACAAGCAATTTGACTTGAATAACCTAATTAGCTTTAACTTCAAATTTGACTGCTTCCTGAAGTACTAAATTTTAATAAAAATCACAGTTTCAATGACATGGTCTTATACAGATCATTTAATTACATTTTTCATTATGTCAGGTTGGTAAGTTCTCGGAGACAGTGACAGTAGGAACACCTCCAGCATTTCCCCAGCAAGTGCTGTATTTTCTGAGCCTTTAAGGCTTTTTGGAAATAGAAATAAATATGTGGAACTATTTTATCTTATGGTCACACTAAACTTAGGTGATAGAGTAAGGAGGTGAAAGGGAAGGGATTGACTGCTGGATAACCCTGGAGTAATAAAAAGAAAAATGCTGAAAGAATAGAACTGTTTCTATGATCTCATAATAAGTGAAGTAAGACATTGGAACACTCGGTTCTTATTGTGACATACAAAGGAACAGATGGACCAAGAAAACTTCTCCTGATGCTCAGAAGCCCTTAACAGAAACTTCCTCCACTGGTTCACAAACTTGCCCATCAGCATTGAATTGGTGAGAAAGTTGGACAAGAGGATCTCTGCAGGCCCCTTCAAACTGAATGATTCCATTCTAACTTTCCATATGCTCTATAAATTTCACATAAATCTGTTTCTGTTGAGACCAAAGCACAGAGATGTGATGGCAAAGGTGAGGGATTCTCTGCTGAGATGCAGCTGGAAGGAGCTAAACTTTGTATCAGCTCCACTCAGATAAGATTTACTTGATGCCATGATCTCCAAAGGCATGGTCAAGGTGTGTATGGTCAGTTCAGGCATGGTCACACCTGATTTATCATTTTCTGGGCCTACAAAAATTATTCTAATCCAGACCCTCATTGCCTTCCTTTTCTTTTTTTGTGTAAAAACTCTGGGAGAAGTATGGAAAGAAATCTCTGAGAAACATAGAGCTAACAGAAGAACAAGCAAGATTTTTTGAGCAGGTTCCCTGTTGGGAAAATTATTGCTTATTAGATATTTTTATTGAGACAGAGAAAAGCTCTTTCAGATGCCTGGTTTTTGGCTTTTAACTGGTTTTAGTCACTGCTGATTAATAAATATTAGTCAATGTGAGGCTGTTTTGTGGATCTTGTGTGCACACAGTTGGGAAAAATCTGCTGATGTAAAATCCAGACTGAGCCCTTCTGTTATTGCATAGTTTGCTTTGCATTTTTTGAATATTCAGCATTTGTCTGTCAATGAATTTATGGGGAACACTGACATCAGTCACTTTATGCCATAAAAAATCAGCCCCACTGACGCCTTATCGACCCTAGAAATGAAACAACACACTTTCAAGGTTTATCATATAGGAGATAACACAAAAGCTGATCTTTATTGAATGCCTCCAAGGGGAAGATATGAAAAAATATCCACAAAAGCCCACCCTACACGGGGTGAATACAGTTTTAGAAGTTTAGCAAATTAGCATATTTGACAAAAAATCACCAGGTAAAAGCACAGGTGATGATGTAATTTCCCCTTTAGGTTCATCCTTTTTCTGGAGCCCTTCCACCCCTTGGCTGTCCTTTGTTTATGAAAATGTGTCTCCAAGAGCTGTTTTTTGGCCTTTTTAGCCAAAGAAAACTAAGATAGGATTGGGACCCTGGAATGTCTTTGGTGTTTCTGCCTGGAAAAATACTGGAATTCAGTTAAAATAGTAGGCTACACAGCTGCAAATATGTGGGCTAAGAATACAGAGAATATATAGAAGGTGTATAAAAAGAAAAGGCAAAATCACCATGGTATGAATACTTTTTTAACAGGAGGGTCCAACACCCCCCTTTTAGAAGTGTGTGGAGATTCCTCCCTGGAATGGGGACACCCACAAGGTCATTCCTTGAGGCCAAGGACAGGGATTTGGTCATTGGAATGGCAGGAGTGACATCAATCCCTACTTAGTAATTGTTTTTCTAAATTTAACATCATTGCTTCAATGAATAGTGCACTGCGCTTGTAGTTAAAGCTGTCTACATTTTGCTGTAAAAAATTCTGATTAAAATACTTATTATCATCATTAGTTTAAATAGATAATTTCTATCATTCATATCACTATGTTTGGGTTGTCATCCTCATACAAAGGCTCAATTACACCTGGAAAATCCTTGAGAACCGAGTCTGGAATTGGGATTGGGTCCAGCCACATCCAGAGCTCCCTCTGAGCAGGAGTTTGGAAAGCCAGGGCTTTCTTGCCTGCACCTTGAGACTCAGCAGGAGGCTCTTCCAAATAAACCTTTCCAAAGCTTCCACTCTGCCCAATATTCCCAAAATAAATTGAGAGTGCCCTCAGTGCACAAGACTAGGGAGCCAGCAATAAGGAAAAACTTTCCACTACTGCCAGGGAAAGGATTTTGTGCTGGTCTCCTGAGGGACAGTGCCTCAGAATTTGCTAATGGAAAAGCAACAGGCACACGTGAAACAGCTGGGAAGAAACAGTTAAGCAGCATGTACAGTGAATAAATCAGCTGCAGTTCACAGAGAGGGTGAAATATGGGACAAGTCTGTGGTTTGGGAAGTGCCATAAAATTCCCTGGGGAAAATGTAGATTGTACTTGGCTTTAACCTCTCCTCAAACACAGACACAGGTCATCGATAGGTCACACCAGAGGTCCCCTCTAACACCCCAACACGTCTGACTGCTGTCAGACTGACTGGAAATTGGATTGCTCCAATTATCTGGGCTCCGGGAGGAATTACAGCTCAGTAAATAAAGGGCTCTGGAGGTTTTGTCACAGGCTTGTAACAGCTTAGGGAGTGCCAGCGTCATCCCTACTGATCAGCCTGGATCGGAACACTTGAACATCTGTGGACATGGAGCTGCAGCTCTCCCAGGAGAGGCTGTTGTTGAAGATCCTACCCTGACAGGCTCTCCCAGGAATTTAGGGAAGTGCTGATGTGAATTGGCTGAGAATGTAATTTTCGCCTCTTCTTCCTGTCACACATAAAACACCTGGCAGTGCCCAGCCCAGGCGGTGGGAAGCATTAACAGAGGTGTTGCAGAGAACATCTGCAACAGCTTAGAGCCACTTGGGAGCACAGTGCACAGATTCTAAAAGAGAAACTTCCTCAGCTTTCTTCTTTGATTATTGTATCTGACAACTGCCAGGCTTTGTTCGGGGTTTGCAGTTCATGGGTGTCAACACTTCCTGTGCAAGGAGTCTTAAAAAAAACTCCAAAACCCCTTTGGACCTGATGAAAGCTGAGACGTGGGTGGAAGTTATTTAGGAGATTATTTATATTCCATTTCTCTAACACTGCAGAATCACAGAATCACAGAATATCTTGAGCTGGAAGGGACCCACAGGGATTATGGAGTTGTCCGTGCACCAACAATCCCACCCTGTGCATCCCTGGCAGTGCTGTCCAAACGCTCCTGGAGCTCTGGCAGCCTCGGGGCCGGGACCATTCCCTGGGGAGCCTGGGCAGTGCCAGCACCCTCTGGGGAAGAACCTTTCCCTGATCTCCTAACCCTAACCCTGACCCTACCCTGACTTCTGCAGCCCTCAGTGAGCCTCTCCTCAGTCTCCTTCTCTCCAGGCTGAACCAGCCAAGCTCCCTCAGCCACTCCTCATCCAAATTCCCCTCCAGATTGACATCAATGAGTTGTGTTGTGCATCCTCTGAACTGCTGTTATGTTACTTAGAGGAAGCAGAAGTTCTAAATAGATCCTTGGGCACTAATTACTGGGAGAAGAGCAGAAATTTTGCCTTGATAATGTTCTCAGTAATTATCCTTTATGACATTATAAATCGGATTTTTTTCTCGACTTTTATATTGGCGCTCGTTCCTCTGTGAAATGCAGGAGTTTATTTAAAATTAGCAGCAGTTTTATTAATGACACTCCACATTTCCAGTAATGGCTGTATAATGTAAATCCTGTAAAGTGCTTAATAGGACACAGCTTCTTGTTTGGATGCGTGTGGTGATAAATTAGGAAGAAACTAATAAAACATGGAGCAGAAGGAGAGAAAGCTGGGGAAGTTTCAGGACAGTGAACAGAGAGATGGGGCTGATAATTTTGCATTTCACAGGTCATCACAGGACAGTGAATAACCCTTGTGTTTGTGCAGCATTTTTCCTAAATTCTCTTAATTTTGTTAACTTTTTTTTTTTCTACCAGCCGCTTTTGAGTTTGTGTGTGAATGGATTAGGGAGGAGAGTACCTGTAAGCCATGAAATTGTTTAGAGCCAGGTTGGACAGGGCTTGGAACAACCCAGGATAGTGGAAGGTGTCTCTGTCCATGGCAGGGGGAGACACTGGGTGGGCTTTTTGCCCCAGACCAGATTGCTCCAAGCCTCTTCCAAACTGTTCACCCCTTCCATGGGCAGCACAAGCTGGGGGCACATCCAGAATTTTGGGAAATGCAGTGATTCACCTGGAGCTGCTTTCCAACATGCACTTTGGGTTATAGGAGATGAAGAAACTCTTCGAAGGGCAGGAAGGAAATCCTGAAGTTCTATCTAGAGAAGGGACTGTCAATGGCAAGACATTCGCTCTATATTGCTTGGCTAACTATTGTATTTTCTCCAATACTTGGATTATTTTATAAGAAGATCTGGTGTTTGATAAAATGCAGGTTTCACATTTGCCATACCTTCAGCTCTCGGAAGAATTCTGTTTGTGTCAGTGAAATATGACATCTTTGCTTTGACAGGAAGGGAATTTGTTTTAATAATTGGCTGACTGGAAGTGAGATCCCTGAACATCCAGAAATTCTTCACTGTGGCAAAAATGAGAGTGGGGCAGTTAAAAAAACTCAGTTTAAAGTCTTCTGGTAAATGAGAGTTCACTCTAAAAACTGCAAAACAAAGTAAACCCAAGTCCATTAGGCTGCCACAGATACATTGCTGTTTCTATTTCTGTGAGATTTTAGTTGTCAGCAAAAGTATAAATACTTCTGGGACACCCAAATCCTACTTCCAGTGCTAGTATAAACCCGTGATTTGTGTTATTAGCCAGCTTCTTGCTGACCCATAAACTTTGTGGGCTGTTTTTTATGGCAGGAAAGGGATTGGGGGGGGGGGGGAATCAGTAGTGTTAGATATATTAAATGGAAGTGATTAATCTCTTCTAGAATATAAAAATAATAATGCTTGAAGTGACAGGGAAATCTGTGGGAAGCTCTGAATAATAGTATATACTAATGTTTAAATATATTATGACAATCCCTCTTTAAAAATCAAACTGCAGCTCTAAATCATGTTCTGATAGCTCTTATTATCTGAAATACACTGAATTATGAACAGCCATTGCTTAGGATGTGGATGTAGATATTAAAGGGTTTCCTTCTCTCATTTTTTAGCACTGGTCAGAGTTTGGAGATATTTTCCTACACTCAGAGCAGTGTTTTTCACTGTCTGGTAGAAGCACCTCTCCCTATTTCCTGTAGGTCAATGCAAACCCCGAGCACATATTTATGTCCTGAAATGTGTGCATTGTCCTATAACTCGACTGGCTAGAATTTTCAAACTTGCCTTAAGGATATGGACACCCAGCTCTCATTAATTTTAACGCAATTAATTAATTTGGATACTCATTTCCCATTTTAATTTTAATGGGAATTGGGCATCCAAATCCCATAGGCAGGTTTAAAAATACCAGCCAGAAGATAATGAATATCCAAGGGAAGGGAATTCCAGAGCAAGTTGGAACTTCTCTGTAGTGAAAGTTCTGTTAAAGAGCCACTTCGCTTCTTTGTGTGGTCAGGAGTCACAATTGAGGATCTTCCAAAAAAAAAAACCCAGCTCTGGCAGTTCTTCTGAAGTCAACTTTCCTGTCTAAGAAAAATACTCAATAAATGTGGGGGTTTTAAAGCACCTTTCATGTTACTCAACTTTTATTTCATGGAAGTTTCAAATAACAGAATAAAGAGTCTGCTTCTTTCTGCTGTTGTATCTGATATCTTTCATAAACCAAATATTCAGGACTTATTGTCAAATATAAAGCTGGTGACCAACAACAGGCTATAGCTCCAACAGGAGCTATTATTATTCTTAACATTATCATTCTTATTGAATGGCTTTTCACTATTTTTAATGTTTGTGAAAAGCAATTTTCCTTTTTCCTTTTAATTACCAGATTGCAGCCTCTTTTGTGTGCAACAGAACTATACTGGAGAAATTAAATTTCTCAATTAGCAATGGAAAAAGAAGAGCAGTTTAAATGGCAAAATAAGCAAGTCAAACCTGCTTTAATTAATATTATCATTACTTTTTTTTGAGGAAAAAAATGCAGTTTAGCTTCACAGGGGAAAATGTCGCTTAATCATGCTACATTTAATTGGAACAAATAATTATAGTGAAATATTAATCATTATGCACTGAAGGTCCATTTGAAATGTAATCAGTGTGAATGGAAGCCAGCCTGCTTCCTGCATTAATTTAAGCTGTTAACCTGAATCAGGTGTGTTTCCCAGGAATCTCTGTCCAATGCTTGCAGCCACTATAAAGCTGTAAAATAAACTAAAATTCCACATAACTGAGCCATTGGATATGAAAATTCCTACTGTGAGAGCCTGTCCACATCCTGGAAGAAACATTAGGCTGGAGTTTTCAAAGCTGTAGGTATGTGCTGTCAGTATCTGTTGTCAAGGTAACTCCCATGGGGAATTTTGCCATTAAATTCCATGGAAGTGGAGTTTCTCAGTGCTATGAGCTTATAAAGAATTGCTTTCAAGAACTTGGGGAAAAAAAGGGAAACACTGTGATTGCATCCATCAGTTTCCATTGCATCAATCAGCTTCCATTGAAACGCCCTCTGTTGTTAAATGGAAATGAAGATGGATTTGTTGTTCTGGATGGTTTAGACATCTATTAATTATACATGCACATAATATTTAATTATCGCCAGTAAGTGTGGCAATTTTCTTGAATTAAAGATGGATTATTCCATTCAGATCTCAGCAAATGGACTTTATGATGTTTGTCAGTTCATAATTAGCTTGGAATCGCTGACTATGATGTGGGTATTAGGAAGTTTAGAAATCCTCAAAAATCCTACAATTTAAGGAGCCTCTTGTGGCACAGATGGCCTCTGCCTGGATGCCCACAGGAAGTCTGAGTCCATGGAGTTCATTCACAACTTCTTCCAAGCTCTGATTGCCTCCTGATTGAGCTGTGCCAGGGTAGGGTTAGGTTGGATTTAATGGAAAGGTTCTTCCCAGAGGGTGCTGGCACTGCCCAGGCTCCCCAGGAATGTCCCGCCCGGCTGCAGAGCTCCAGGAGCGTTTGACAGCGCTGCCGGGGATGCACAGGGTGGTTGTTGGGGTCTGTGCAGGGACAGGGATGGACTAAATGAACCTTGTGGGTCCTCCACCTCAAGATTTCTGTGATTCTGTGACCTCTGTGCAATTACAGGAGAAGTGGAAGTGAGAAGAAGGAGAGAAGGAGAAAGGCGCACCCAGAGAATTTGCTGGTGCTCAGGCTGAGCTCTCCAATTTCAGCAAGCAATGAGAGCATTGGGTAATTTCCTCCCCAGAGTAACTACTCAGATTTTTGTTCCCCAGATTTGCCATGTGGCCTGACACCGAGGCTCAGGCGAGCATGCATTCATTACCTGTGCAATCAAGTGCTCACTTCTCCTCTCCTCCTGCTTTGCTCTTTCCCTGATCCTTTGTTTTCCAGGTGCCTGCCAGTGTTTAGCTTCCCCAGGAAGAGCTGTGGCTGAGGGTTCCTGTTCGGGAATAGGCAGCTTGCAGCCAAGGTGTGAGAAGAAAAATGTGTGGGAGAGGGGGAGGAGAGCGGGGTGGAGAGCAAGAAAGCTCATCTCAGCTCTTTTCTGGGAACGCTTTGGAGTTCAGGCTTTCAGTCAGGTGCCTTTGACAGGAGTCAGGACTCACTGAATGGATGAAAGGCAGAGAAGAAAAAAGCAGGGCCGAGGCAATTTGAGATAGTATCCAGTGTATCTTGGAGCATTCAAAGGCCAGGTTTAATTTAAGCAACGGCTCTGTGGAGTGTATTAACCTTTCCACCCTCCCTCCCCCCATGCTGAGCACTAACTGTCTTTTCTGGCTTTTTTACAAGTATCTTTCCAGCCCTGCTGCACCATTTTTAATCTCCTCTTTGAAGGACATGTACCCCTGAAATTATCTGTTCGGAGTCATGCTAATCCACCTGCTCTGTCCCCCAGGAAGGTAAATATGGATTGTAAATGGGGCTACTATGACAAAAGCAGGGAGGTGGGAGGGTGGAGAGGCAGGAGTCAGGATGGATGTAAATGATGGAGTTAGCAGGGCAAAATCAGTTTGAAGGAACCTGGGGGAATGTGGGTCAGATATTCTGCCAGTGTAAATGTCACAGATGTGCTGGCTTTGGTAGATCTGTGCCCATTTAATCCAGCAGGAAAGTTAGCCATGCTTTCAAATCCCTGCTAATTATAGCTGGTACCTCAGGTCCCTATCCACGCATGGGAATGACCTGGGGTTTATATCCTCTTCTTTTCTTCTCTGCTCTCTGACCTGACTTTTGTAACACCTCCTGAAATACTTGCTGGCTTAATCTACTGAGTTTGGCATCTGTGGCTTGGGCAGAGCTAAAGAACCACCCCTCTATTCAGTATTTGAGTAACTGAGTTCTAGTTAAGTTAAATTTGGCTTTAAAATTAGTTTTTATGTCCCTTTTTTCTTTTTTTTTTTTTTTTAACACTGCATTTTCCTGTTATTTTTCCAGTTAAAGTGTAAAAGAAAACCATCATATACTGGTTTAATAAAACATTTTTTACCACCTAAATACTATGTTCATATGAAGAAATTCTGCACTGATGTCATGATTGGCCCTCTGTGCTGGCACAACTGAGGGACCTTGAGGGCTGTGTCCAGTTCTGAGCCCTCATGAGCTGGGAAAGGGGCTCAGCCTGGAGCAAAGGAGGATCAGGGGGACCTTTGTTGGCTCTGCACAACTCCCTGACAGGAGGGGACAGCCGGGGGGGTCGGGCTGTGCTCCAGGGAACAGGGACAGGAGGAGAGGGAACGGCCTCAGGCTGGGCCAGGGCAGGGGCAGGGTGGACATCAGCAGGAATTTCCCCATGGAAAGGGTGCTCAGGCCTTGGCAGGGGCTGCCCAGGGAGGTTTGCAGTGCCCATCCCTGGAGGTGTCCAAGGAAGAGCTGGAGGTGGCACTCAGAGCTCTGGGCTGGGGACAAGAGGGGATGGGGCACAATAAACTCGATGGTCTTCTTTTCCAGCCTTGATGATTCAGTCATTTTAGAACACCACCCACAGAGCTGCTCCTGATCCCTGGAAGTGCCCAAGGCCAGACTGGACAGGACTTGGAGCAGCTTGGGACAGTGGAAGGCATCCCTGCCCATGGCACTGTATGGGCTTTAAGGTCCTTATCAATCTAGGCCATTCTCCGAGGTGCAGCAGGAGTTACAACTCTTACAAATAAGAGCTTCATCTGTTTCTGTATTTTAAACAATCCATACTGTATATCTACACCTTCCAGCCATTTCTTTTCAGTAAAGAGTGAAAAAGAAGCTGGAAAATCAATGTACCAACAACTGAATCATTATGTCCGAGAGTGTAACAGGAGTGGTGTGTTGAAATTAATGCATCCAGATGGCACCAGAATTCACATGCTGGAAAAATTTCCCTAATGCATGTTAGGAACTAGTGGAATAGCTTCAAACTGGGGTCTGGATAAAAATGGCTTGGTGTATTTTGGAGCAGCTACAGCTCCTCCTGACTTTGTGTAATGGATAAGTCTTCTGACAAAGTGGTCCATGAGAATTTTTTAACAGGCTCCACCATGGAGCTCTCTCTACATGATGAATAGGGCTGTGAGAGCTCTTCTGGTCTGCAGACAAGCCATAGATGAAAAACACTGACAGCACTGCCCACAAAAAGAACAAGCTGTGTAATTTACTGTGGGTCACCCATTTTGAATGTTGTAAAGTTATATCCAAAGCTGTCACCTTCACAGATTGAGTGACCTCCTGTGATAGTAAAGGTTATGAAATAAAGAAACGTATCTTGCAACTCATTAATCTTTAGAGAAACAGCCAGAAGGATTTCTGAGTGCTGTTTGCAGGTACCAAAAAGTATGAGACCAAACACCGCTGTGAAAGTTTGTGGGGAAAATAAATCAACATTTTGGAACAAAAAGATGTTGCATCTTCTTTCTGGGTTGGAGGGACTTTGATCTTTAACTACATACAAATGAATCCAGATAGAGTTTGGGGCTTTCTGAAGTTTTCAGAAGTGATTTGCATTTCAAAAGACCGTGCAGTAAACACTGGTTAAGGTCCCAAAAGTCTTATAAGAAGATGATTAACTTGAGAAATCCTTTGCTAATAATTAGTGGGGCTGACTCCTAGGTGAAATCACATACAGTGGACAAAACATCATGTATTATCATGCACTGGGGGTGGACTTGGAAGTCAGTTTCTTTATTACAATTAAATTTGTGGTAGAACTTTTACATTTGAGTTCCCAGAAATGTTGAGAAAGAAGAATGAGGAATGTTTAACAGCATTATAGAGATGCAGTTTGCTTTTCTGAGGGCTCTGTAGAGCCACAGGAATTGATGAACAATACAATGTGGTTTTATACCATAAAATGTGTTTTTATACCATCAGCATAGTATAGATCATGGAAATCGTAGAACCATAGAGGCTGGTAGAGATCTACAGGCTCATCAAGTCCAACTTTTAGCCGAGTACCACCATGTCCATTAAATCATTTCACCAAATGCCACATATGAACTTCTCCATTATGGTGACTTCACCACTACCCTGGATAGAATTTGCCAAGGCTAAACCACTGCTCCAGGGAAGGAATCTTCCCTCTTACACAACCTGGCACTCCCCTAGTGCAATTTGAGGCGCTTCCTCTTGTCCTCTCAGAAACTGCACCAAAGAGTCTCTCTCTGAGATATCAGAGATTCTAAACTTGATGTTGCACAGGTTCCATGTGCAAGAGTCTCTGCATTCTCAGTGGGCCCTCTATCCTGATTTTATAAGGCAATTCTCTTCTTTTTCCACGCTCCTGTCCCGGCCAGCCCCAGCCGTTTCCAGCCGGTTTGCAGCTGGTTCTGAGCCCCCCATCCCTCCCCCGCTGTCCTCGGGGTGCTGGGCAGTGGCCCGTGGGGACAGCAGCGCGTTCCGGCTCCTTTGTGACGCGGGGGCTGCGTGTGCCCAGAGCCCCTTGTGACGCTCGGGGCCGCGCCCTGCCCAGGAGGGGATAAAAGGGGCCAAGAGCCCGGGGGTGCCACTCCCAGGAGAGCTCCTGTGCCAGGAGGCTGCAGCTCCGGGAGAGCGCGGCGCCGGAGCATGAGGATGGCGCGACGAGGAGACAGGGCGTGGAGCCCAAGAAGAAGTGGCTGCTTCCGAGGAGGCAGAAGGCGAGGATGGGGCAGCTCGCAGCTGCCTCGGGGCCGGGGCCGGGCTGGCGGGCACGGAGGGAGCTGCTGTGCCAGGGCAGCCGTTGCCATGGCCCGCGGCCCCCTCGGCGTCATCCTTGTCCCGCTGCGTGCAGGTGTCCGGCTGTGAGTCACGGGCAGCCCCGCAGGAAGCTGAGGAGCACCGTGACTCCTGCGCTGCCTCTGTGGCGCCGGCGGCAGCAGCAGCGAGCCGGGCAGCGGCCCCGCACAGCCCCAGGGGCTGCGGCCGGGCTCTGCTGCGCTCGCTGCGGCGCGGCTCCCGGGCCCTCGTGGGCAGGGTGGCGGCTGCGATGCGGCCCCTTGGCCGGCAGCCGGGGACACAGCGGGCCCTGGCCCAGGGCACGGGCTCAGGGCCGGCAGCAGCAGCCC
>CM019221.1:1786594-1873082 GCA_009741485.1 Malurus cyaneus samueli
ACCAGCAGCACAGGGGAAGGGAATGGCTCGGGCTCACCCTGTGAGGACTGGGCGAAGAACGAGACCCGAGGGGAGCTCTGATGAGGACAGTGGCTCCGTGTCCCTCCACCAGTGATCTTTGGTCAGACGACACCGACCTAAACTGGAGGTCGCTGTGTGAGGACGAGACTGCCTCAGGGTCCGTCCCCTGTGACTGTCCAAGGATCACTTGGGGACAGCAGTTCCTGGAGTGGGACAGGCGTCGTTTGAGCGCCTGAAAGGCCTGCGCTCAGCCGTGGCTGTCCCCGTGCGGCGGCCGTCCCTCTTCAGGAGGGTGCTCGGGACACTGCTCTGGGCGTTCTGGATCCTCAGACGCCTCATTCCAGTGCTCCAGTCATAGGAGCCATCCCACCGTGGCTCCGTGCTGATGCCAAGGGTGTCACACCCATGGAGGCATGAGCACTGGAATGAGCTCTGGAACGCTCTGCCCTTCCTCCTGATTGCTGCCATCACCGTGTGTGTTTGTGCCCAGGCCCCTGAGCCAGGCCCTGCAGGAAGCCGATGCGCTGCTGGAGGCTCTGGAATTGTCCCCGGCCTCCGTCACAGCTGTTGGCATCCGACTGGCAGGCTTGGCATGGAGAGGTGCCCTGCCCCACCCACCGGGTTTAAAGGGCACAACTCTGGCAAGGCTCCAACCAAAGACCCTCCTTGTGAACTGGACACAACTAGAAAAAGAAGATGTGGCCAAGCAAGACCCAAAGCAAGCCAGGGTTCTGGTCTGAGTGACCGCACCCTGACTTTGGCAGTGACGTTTTCAAACACCCAGAGAAGACGATCGAGGGTATCCTCAGTCATATTGCAGATGCCACCAGGTTAGGTGGAGGTACCCATCTGCTGCAGGGCCACAAGGCTCATTACTGAGGTGTCATGGTAGCTGCTGCCTCAAGAACTTGCGGAGCAGTATTAGAATTAATAGAGGTAAATTCAGCAGGGTAAAGTAGGTTAATGCTAGTTGAGTCCCCTGCTAGACTTTAAGATAATGGGATAGGGTTAGGGTTAGGGTTAGGGTTAGGGTTAGGGTTAGGGTTAGGGTTAGGGTTAGGGTTAGCATGATTTCATTGAAATAAAATGATTGGCTTGATAGATCAGACGTGCTTTTATTTGCTGAACTCATTGATTTGGGGGGAAATGCTGGAGAGCCCGAAGCCTTTTGGTGCCTGGGCCATTGCAGAGTGTTCTGTGTGGGGCAGAGGAGAAAGGCGCTGCCTGGGCCGGGAGGGATGCGGGGACACCAAGTCCTTGTGACTTGTGGCACCAGGCCTTGGTTTGATGGCAAAGGCCCTTTGTTTGTGTCCAGTTGTGGTGGTGGAGAGCTGCCCTGGTGCAGAGATCATTGTGTGGGATCCCTGCAGGGAGCAGTGCTCTCAGCCAGGCCAAGGACATTTTCCAGCACTCCCTGTTGTGCAGGGCAGCAGCTGCCAGGCTGTTTTGTGGGACTCGTTGTGAGGCACACGGTGATTTTCCTGCCAGGACATTGGATCCCACTCGCTGTGTCAGGTGTCTCCAGAGGTGCCGCAGCACCAAAATGCATTTGCAAATGCAGCTCCTGCAGCCTCAGTGAAAATGTGCTGAGACAAGGAGCCTGAGAGGGGACACGTGCTTGGCAGCACCCATTGTCCAGCTGCAGCCTCCAGGATGCCACAATGTGCCCCGCTGGACTCTGCCTGGCATTGGGGTCAGAGCAAAGCCCGTGCTTGGTTTCTCTTTGCAGTCTGCGCCTCCTGCTCGCTCCCAAATGAGCAATTGGCAGCAGATGTGTGCAGAGCTGCCTGCGCTCCCTGAGCAGGCCTGGCAGGAGCTGCAGCCCATGGGGAGGCAAGCCAGCCTTGCCAGGCTGTGAATGTCTGGGTGCTGCCCCAGAGGGGACTGGTGTGGGCTGAAAGGCTCCGTGTTTGCCAGGCTGCTGCAAAGGAAAAGGGAAAATCCTCCTGAGCTCAGGCCAAGGGGAGCTGCAGCCACTGAGGCAGGTGCTGAGCACCTCACGGCACCAAACTTTCACTGCCGGGCATTTGCCAACCTGCTCCATGTGCCCAATTTGCAGTGCCCAGAAAGAGCTCCAGGGTGTATAATCTCAATCTCCTCTACCTTTCCAGAGCTTTTGTGGTTGAAGCAGAGAGTTCTGTTCAGTCTCACCACCTCTCCTCCTTTTCAGCTCCCTGCCTTGCCTGGAGCTCTTGACTGAGCCATTCATCCCATCAGCTCTGGGCAACTGCACTGAAGCCAAGCACCACTGAGGCTGCCTTTATTACTCTCTGCTTCAATTCCTTTGTTGATTTGGTGTCATTGCAGTGCTCTCACTGGGCTGGGCCCTGGCTGGCACCAACCTCTCTGCTCGCTTTCTCTGGAGCAGTTGCTGTGCAAGGTGTAAGTTGTGTAAGGACGGTGGCCAGTGCAGATCCCTGAACACAGGGATGGTACAAAGAAGCAAATGCAGTGCCACAGAAGGGGCTCAAGCAGTTTTGATTGATGGAATTTCTTATTTTAAATGGATTCTGTAGAGCTGACAGAGACAACCACAAAAGCAGGGAGGAAATGTCAAGAGCGAATTTACTTTCATCATTTCACTGAGCAGGGGGCCCCCGAAGCAGCACCCAGGCAGAGGCACACAGGGGGAAGACAGGAAAACCTTGGCAAGTGAGAGGAACTGAAGAGAAAGATTCCCTCAGGAAGCAGACAGGAATCGCCCCAGTGCTGCGGATGCTGTCAGCCATGGCCTGGGCTGAGGGAAGTGGATGATGCTTATGCCATCCATCACCTCCTGCAGAAGTTTTAATTTTTCCCAATCCCACACCTTTATGAGGTTTCTCAGCAGTTCTATATATTTGACATTACCATATTCCCTATGAGCAAATAAGGGGTGTGTTTGGGAGGGAGCTGAGGCTGCCCAGGACATCCAGAGATGTCCAGAGGATTCAGGCCTGCCCAGAAGGTCCCGGCGCTGCTTTCAGGACGGTCCTGGCCATTCCTTGGGGACTATCCCTGCCCTGCCTTCAGGAGGATCCCGCCCATTCCCTCGGGAGGATCCCGCCCATTCCCTCAGGAACTGTCCCGGCTCTGCCCTCACGACGCCGTCCCGCCCCCGCAGCCCTCAGGGCAGGAGGCGGGAACGGAGGAGCCTGAGGAGAGTGCGGCCGGCGGGAGGCTTTGGCTTCATTTCTCTTTGTTTCTTAACGTCCACATCTCTTTGAACTGGGAATAAAGGACTTTTCCTCAGTGCAGTCTGTCTGCCCGCCATGGGGGGAGCGAGCTGGGGCTGGGCTGGCAGCGGGCGGGCACAGCCCGAGCTCCCGGCATTTCAGGCTCCCTGTGGCCGCCAGACACTGCATTCGAATCTCTAAACCCCTTCAATCAGCACCTCCATGACTGAGCACCACCGCTTTGGGGTGCAGACATGGCCGGCAATTGATGCCAATGGGGCTGGCAACCTCCCTCATTTTCCTTCTCATGTAGGCCCAGGGAGGGCAGCCTGTGAAAACCACTTTGTGACACAAACAAACACCTTCTCCCAGTGTCCCTCAGGAATGCAGCAATGGCAACAGCAATTTGCCCAGTGCAGTTTTTGCCTCAAGCACCTGGAACTGCTCCTCTGCCCCTCAGAGCAGCAGGCAGGGAGGGGAAATATTCATAAGCATTTCAAGACTGACTCAGTTAGCCTGTGCCACTGTTAGCTCAAGCTTACAGGATCAGTTCCTATCCCTTCAGAGCTGACCCTAAGGGCATCCTGACCACAATCCCATCTAAACCCAGCTTCAGCCAAGACTTGCCAGCAATTCACAGCATTTCAGCAGTTCCCACCTTTGAGGAGGTGAACCAATGGTGGTATTCTCAGATAAAAGACACCACAAGGAAAAGGCACACTTGAAAGGGTTTTCAGTGTTTTCCTGATCAGCACTTTGGAATGGAAACCTTTGCAGTTCAACTAAAGCCAAAGAGCCCCTGAAATACTCCAGCCCTTAATAATGGGCATTTGGTCTCTAAGCCTGCAGCAGGGCTGCTCCAAGCTAAAACTCCCTGAAATGCATCTCTTGTGCTCCTTGAGGCCTTCATTTGCACAGAGGCTTCCTCAGCCATAGGCACAGAGGTGAAGGCACTGGCACTGCACAAGTGTCCTTTCTTAGCACCATCCCTTCCTTCCTTCCCCGGGACTTGTGTTGGGAAGCCTGTGCTGAGGGGTGCCTTGGAACGGCCTTTTCCTGTTCACAACCCCTGCAAATCACCAGCAATGCCGTGGGCTGCATAAAGAGGAGAAGGCTCTCTCCTCAAGTGTGCCCTAAAAGTGCCCGCAGCAGATCACAAGTGAAAATCTGCTGAGTACTCCTGGAGCTTTCTAAAGATTTCCAAATAAAGCTGACACTGCAGACAATGCTAGCAGAAATGTGGGTGTCAGGGGTTCCCCGGCAAGGCACAGGGGAGAAGATCACAGTGCAGCAAACAGGAGCCAACAAGCGGAGATGCTGGCTCTGCAGAAAAGAGCAGGCGAGCTCTCCCCCCACGCTAGCAGGTCGACCTCCTTCTCTCAGCCAAGCCGGGCAGGAAGTGAAGTTACCCCCCACCACACACACACATATCCCCTCCCAGTGCTTAGCAAGATCGTTTAGGTAGGGCATAGGTCTGTATTAAAGCCTGGAGGGAAGGGGAACAAAAGTGTTACTCTGTACCTTTCCATGTTCAGAGAAGCAAATCGTCTTGTTCCCTCCTGACTGTATTTCTTTGTAGAATCCAAAGTTGCTTTAGCTGGTTGCGTTCAAGTCCTGATGTTACTATGCTTATTAAAATATAAGAGATGCACTGAGAATCAACTGTCAATTGACTTTTTTTTTTTTTTTTTTTTTTTGTCTCCTGGAAATGCTCTTTCTCCTTACTCTAACCACATGTTTTACACCTCAAAATTGCCTGGAAAGACAATTGGGCAACAAGCCAGGGACAGGCAGTGCTGAGAAAACAAAACATAGATGGGAAACAGAAACACGGAGAAATGGGAAGACATTCTCCTGGCCCACACTCCTGACAGACTTCCAATTGTCAGTGTTGAACTGTAGGAGTTTTCAGTCTTTCAAATGCCCTGAAAGAACACGGCAAGCTGGAGGGTTCTGGGCTCTGCAGTCCCCCTGCACTATGAGGCCGGGCACAAGGACCCGTTTATCCCACGGGTGCTCCCGGTCTCGCCTCACTGCCAGCCCGGCCAGCTGAGTGCTCTGCAGGGATACGCAGAGAAGAGATTTCCCTTGAAGCAGAGGCTGCCCAGAGAAGTTATGGCTGCCCCATCCCAGGAAGTCCAGGCTGGATGGGGCTTGGAGCACCCTGGGATAATGAAAGGTATCCCTTCCCATGGCAGAGGGTGGCACCCGATTCTCTTTGAGGTCTCCTCCAATCCAAACTGTTCTGGAATTCTAAGGCTAAGACCAATGCTATAATGACAGTTTAAGAGGGAATGCTACAGCTGGGAGCACAAAGAGGAAAGGGAATTCACTCACTCCTTTCCATCATCAGGGAAATATCCAGCATCTTCTGGAGCGGACAATTGCAGCATGGAAGGTGGGAGGAGCTGTTTGTGCAGGGAAGGTGTTGTTGCACCTGAACTGATTTTGGCCTTCCCTGCTTGACTCTGAGCCAACCTTAGCTAGAGCCTTCCCTACCATTCAGTAGCCTAACTTCCCTGCTGGCATGTCCCTTCAGTGGGGTGAAGGGATATACGCTCACTGTATTCCTTTTGCTTCTTACCACCATCTCTTTTCCTCTCAGAAAGCCTTGTAGTTGTTCCCTAGAGCTTCCCTAGAGCAGGGTTATGTTTCCTGATTGTTTTGGAAAGGCCTTAAAGGAGTGAGGAGCTGACAGGAAAAGTAATTTTTCAGCTGACTCTAAACACTGAACCCCAAATTTCCTAATTTTGTGTAAGAAACCAAGATTTCTTCCAAACTCAAAGAAGAAAACTGTCTGCAGCTGTGCCAGACACCACACAGATTCTCTGGAGAACTTAGGGTTTGCTTTCAGGGAAGCGTTTGTTTCTTCTAGGCAGCGCTTCCCCACATGGTTCCTTTAGGAATTCAGCTGTGCTTTTCCCTGTTTTCTTGTGGTGTAATTCAAAGTAAACTTCAGTTCTTGCTTGCCTGCCTGTGAGGACAGCTCTGTTCCCCTGATCCTTCAGGAGCAGAAGAAGAGAAATCCCTTTCCAGTTCAATGCCTTTCTTTTACACTGAAGCATCTCAAACACGCACTTTCACATGCACACATCTTCTCTCATGGAATTTGAGAAATAATCCTGGAATTCCATAATTTTGTGTGCCAAGCTCAATTAATCTAGCCTGAACTTTGTGTTCCTTTGGAATTATTTTGGTTGTGGGTGGAGAAAGGAGTTTTTAAATGTTTGTGTTGTGATGATGATTTTTTCCTCTCTATCCTCTCTTCCCTTTCATTTTTCCCCCCCTCCAACTCCCTTGGTTCCCCCCAAACACAAATAGAAAAATAATTCAGAACTGGGAAATCTCAGACCTACCACTTGGAGGATTCTTGCCTGCCTGGATGGTTTGTGCTCCAGAGGAGAATTCTGAAAGACTCACAGACTTAATCTTTCATGCTTTTTCTTTTACAAAACTCCATGATCAGAAATTGTTCTTTCAGCCTAAGCTTAGCTTGTATTTTTAGCCCAAAGCTGGCATCTGAAGTTCAGTGCACAAAGCATCCAATTTTAATAACTTAAGATCATGGAAAAGTGTCCCAATAATTCAGATAATTAACCCTGACACCTTTACAATCCTGTGGTTCCCCCTGAGGAAGGCTGAATCTTTTTTTCATCACAGTGGCTGGGGACCTGGCTACTGAGCTGAGGCCCTGGATGTTCCCTTTAGAATGGTTATTTCTTACATTTAGAATACAGGAAGCCACAAAACCCCTAAAATGGAATCATTAACCTCTAGCAAACTGTGCCTGGTGCATTAAAAACTTGATGTGCAGCTGATCTCTCTGAGTCCCTTAGGGAAATATCAAACAGCTTCAATGAACCTTTGCTTTATCTTTTAACTTTAGGTGATATTAACGTGTTCTTCCTAATTTCCTTCAGTGGGTTCTCTTACTTTTACGTGTTTATAATTTGAAAATGATAAAATTTAATTACATATTGTCTTTTGGAGAGTTAAATACCACTCATTTTTCATTCTGACTTTCAAGAAATTTCAGTGTCAGAGCTGGTGAAGTAAATTCACTCTCATTTAAATATTTTTTGTTAAATTAATACTGGAGACTTGCAGGCTCATTTACAGTCATCATTTGGAGATGCAACACATAAAATATTTCTGTTTAAAGATTTTGAGATCCCAGTATTTCATTTTAGAGGAATCGCCTTCTGTTGCAGGGCCATGACAAAATTCCAACATACATAAATACATCAAAAGTTAGCCTTTGGATCTCTAAGCAGGACAGGCCTGACTTCTCCATACTGATGTGAGAGGTTTCACCATAGCTGGTAGAACCAGAGAATCCTAGAATCATGGAATGGTCTGGGTTGGAAGGGACCTTAAAGCCCATGCAGTGCCATCCCCTGCCATGGGCAGGGATACCTTCCACTGTCCCAGGCTGCTCCAAGCCCCACTGTCCAACCTGGCCTTGGACACTGCCAGGGATCCAGGGACAGCCACAGCTTCTCTGGGCACCCTGTGCCAGGGCCTGCCCACCCTCCCAGGGAACCATTCCTGCCCAATAGCCCATCTAAATCTCCATGTCATAAAGTAGATATCACAATCTACTAGGGTAGTAGCTCGCACCTCATGCTTTTTTGTCCTTTGCCAAGAGGCCTTTATTTCTTTTTGGTGAGGAAAAGCATGAAGAAGAACATTCAACCTTGGAATTCTTCTGTGCTCATTCCATGACCTTGCTGCCCAGCCCTGAGGTCAGATGGGACAATGTCCATTCCTCATCTGTGTGGTGTGCTCAAAGCCGAGGAGGAACATTGCACCCTCTCTACTGGTGCAGCACACAGGCAGTTCTGGAGCTCCCTGTTTGCCTACCACCCCAGCTCTGTGGAGAGACATTTAAACCAATTCTTGTTTTAAATATTTCTGTCTCCCCATGGCCTGTCACAACCCCTCCCAGATGCCAATCTTTGTGATTGCAGTTGAATGCTGAGTATCCAGAATTCATCCTTTGCAGCGTGACCATTTCCTTACCAAATTAGAGAAGCCAGAAGAGCCCATGTTTCAGAGTACTCTTGATTAAGGACTGAAGGAGATGCCATAAACTGCCTTTTAAAAATACATCTCTCTAGCAAAAGAAGACTTTCACACTGCTTTCATTAGCAGCAACAGTTCAAATGCAGACACTGCAGAAAGTGAAAAAAAACCCCATAAATTTTGAGACTATAGAAAAAATGCAGGGGAAAGTAGGGTTTAGATCACTGAAGGCTGGCACGGTGAGTGAACCTAAACGTTTCACTGTTTCTTGCTCACTGGATAAATATTTAAGTTTAAAGTCAGGGGAAATTTACTCTTAAGGGTGAAAAAAAAGCAAAATCTGAAAGGCTTTTGTCAGTGTAAAATACATCCTCTCCCAAGCTAGCTGATATAAAGAATGCAGCCTTTTAACATGCCTGGACGAGCTTTAAAAATGACTCAATAGATTGTAGAATTCAGCACATTTTCTTCCCAATTATTTTTGAAGAGATTCTGACAAATGTTTTCTAAGGGAGGAATGGCAGACTGTCTATTTTATTTTAGTTTTATGGTACTTTTATTTTTATCCTGTCATGAGAAGCAAATGGCAGAGCTATGATTAGGATAAGCCATGTAAGAGGGCTCAATCTGCACAATTTATGGTGCAGCTTGCTTTAATCTGTCAGGGAACGTGTGTTATATTGCCTTTCAATAGAGGAGCGAGCTCTGGCTATATATGTTAATAAATTCCAGCCAGACAGTCCTCAAAGATGCCAACAATTGCTGGAAGTACTTGGAGCAGAAACTGTCTGCATTATTGAATCCTTGGAGGACTCTTTTGGATACTGTGGATTCCTTGAGCAAAAAACAGACAAACAAAGAGAGCCCCCAGCAATTCTGCTACTCGAAAAACCTTTGGGAAAAATATTAAAAATGTAGTCACCATGATGTTTTTATTAATCAGGTTTTTTTAATTTACCAGCCTGATAAAAACACAGCAATTACTACTACTACTATTATTATTATTACTATCATTATTATTTTAGCAGTGATTTTAACAATCTTGGCATTTCTTTACTGTTTTTTTTCTTTTTCCTCTTCCTGGTTGTAAATTTGTATGCTGTAAAACCCCTGAAGATGTGATTGCAGTGTCACCCAAATCACAATGCAGGTTTGTTTATATATATTCAGTAAATCTGAAAATCTGCATTTGACACAGGGTGTTTCCCCCTATTTATTTATGGTTTTTATTGGATTGCCACTGCCATCTATTTTCAAATCTTCCCTTTCCTGATGGATTGATTTCCTGTGCTGAGGTGAATGTGATAGGAAAATTAGATGTAGTATTTGCACTGATAGCTTCTGGGTTTGGATGCTACAGCAAACTTTGAAAGCTGAATAACAGGATTCTTGAAATGCCATGAAAAATAATTGAGGGTTCTTTGGGAAAAAAGGGCTTTTCACACTGCTCTCCCTGGTTGTTTTCCCAGTGGGAGTTACAAGACAAAAGTCACAGGTGTCAGCCCTGAATGTAACTCTAATCCCAAAGAAGAAAGAACAGCCTCTTCTGGTTAAGGTTAAGAAAATGAAATGTGTGGTCTTTTCCAGAAAAGGCAAAGGATTTGCTTTAAGAGTAGAATAGATAAAAAATCCCAGCCCACGCATGGCATTATTGCAGCCATCCTGTCAAAATTCACATTTAAACCTGGGTAAGGATTAATGAGGACTTCAGGATAGGCACAGAAAAGTAAAAACAGAAAAAAAGGATATGAAATTATAATCTTGCATTCACCAGAAGATCAAAGATGCAATATTGGAATAGCAAATGCTCAAATCTCCTACGTCAGATTATCCTAAGGGTCTAAAGAAAACAGAAATATTTGCTTCAAAAGAGTCATAAACACATTTTTTATTGAAAGCACTGGATCACCTTTCTGGAAGGTGAAGTATTTCCATTCATTAAATATTCTTCACATCCTAGATGGATTTTTTAAGAATATTTCCCCGATCTGTGGGATTATGGTCTTTCATTGCTCAGAATCTGCTGGTGTCTTGGTTTCATCACAGAATCCTGGAATGGTTTGAGTTGGAGGGACCTTGAAGTCCATCCACCTCCACTCCTGCCATGGCAGGAACACCTCCCACTGTCCCAGGCTGCTCCAAGCCCCAGTGTCCAGCCTGGCCTTCGACACTGCCAGGGATCCAGGGGCAGCCACAGCTTCTCTGGGCACCCACAGGGTGCCAGGGCCTCCCCACCCTCCCAGGGAACAATTCTTTCCCAATATCCCATCTGCCCTCTCTTAGTTTAAAACTGCTCCCCTTTTCCGCCATGATTTGCACCCGTAAAAAGTCACTGCAAAAGCAATTAACTTTATTCCTTACTTCTAGGGCTTTTCGAAAATAGAAGAGCATGGATAACTTCATGCTGTTGCTTCATTTGGCTTCCTAACAGCAGTGTCAAACACACCTGAACACCTCCCCTGTGGCAGGAGGCAGACACAAACACGTTTTTCCCACTTCTGGTGTTGTGTGGAATAGGATTGAAACTGCTTATGAACAGGAGAAATGTGATATTCCACTAATATAAAGGAATGTTATCTCCATTCCACCATTTGGTTGGGCAACAGGACACCGAGCAGACTGGAGGAGATTGGTTTGCTCTAGGATTGTAACTTGGGTAGAAATCCCATTTAAGCTTGCAAAGAAAAATTACTAAATGTTTTATTTGTTCCCTTTCCGAAGAAAGAATGAAGTAAAATAAAATATGGAAACCTACCCAAGGAAGATGCTAAAGCTGTTATTTGTGTGGAAAAGTCTGCAAGACCATTTGTTTAAAAAGTCACTGGAGGAATCCTGTGAAATACCTGATTACTGAGATTATTTTGCCTGTTCATCAATCAAGATAACACCAGAATTGGAACAGATAACACCTGCAATTGAATTAGTACAGGTGCTTTTCCAGCTCCCTGTGGCAGGGTGCACATGGCTCTTTCCCCAGGTAACCAGAGCTAGGACAAGGGGAAAGGCCTCATGTTGCGCTTTGGGAGTTCAGGATGGATATTAGGGAAAAATTCTTCCCTGAAAGGCTGGTCAAGCACTGGAAGAGGCTGCCAAGCACTGGAGTGCCAGTCCCTGGAAGTGTCCTAAAACTGAGACGTGGGACTTTACAATTTGGTTTACTGGGCATGTGGTGATTGGTCAAAGGTTAGACTTGATGACTTTGAGGTGTTTCCCAACTTTAACAATTCTCTGATTCCATAGCCATAATAATTTCTGAGTGTATAACAGCCACTCAGTGAGAAGGAGATAATACTTTTTATTAGAACCATTTTTGTTCTCCTATGAAAAAAAACACACAAAGTTGTAGGCCAACAGGATTGATTCAAAAAAGCAGGTCTGTCCTGTCATGAGTGAAACTCCAGCTCAGCCTGCTTCTGAGGCGCTCATCTGGGTCTGAAATGGTTAATTTAAAACCTTCCAGAATGGGAAAAGCCCCACAAATACACTGCTTTTGCTGTGCTATTGTCCAAGGGGAAAGCACTCCCCGAACCCCACATCGTGCGAACCATCTGCTTCGCAAAACCGCAAACGCGCCTCACAACTCCAATTCGACAATTTCATCCCAATTTATTGCCAAGATATTGCCTTTTCAGTGGCTGACCCCTGAAGCTGGATGTCAAGCACTCAATTATTTTCTCACATCAGAAAGTTCTCCCAAGAAGTGATTGAATTCTTCTGGAATGAATTTTTGCTGAGACACACCAAACTCTCTTATGAGGCACCGCGGGTTGTGCAGTGCTAACGCTGTTACGGGCTCCCTCCCTCGGCACCGCACCTGCTTGTAAAAAGGGTTATCCTCCCAAACAGTGACCTTACCGACAGCCTGGGATTAAAACTTATCTCGCTATTTCATTTTAATCTTTCCAGGAAGCTTTCAGACTGTTTTAATAAAAGATTGTCTAACAATTTAATGGAGAACAACTCGGCGCGGAATATTTTTTTATGAGGGGCTGTGGAAGTGCTCGGGGCATGATTACAACCTCTGGTAAGAACTTGGGATTGGCTATAAAAGGTTATAGCTTTTACAGGAATTTCTGCCAGGCCTGGCTGGTATCATTGCTGCTGGATCCCAGCAGGGGCTGCAAGGAGTGACTGAAACATGGGGACATGGAGCTGCAGCCCCGAGTCCCCTGGAACTCATTTACTGCCGGCATCGGCTGCACTCCCACAGCCTGACACACATCCCAGCTAATGAGCAAAGCCAACTTTACGGGCGTCACTCCTTAAAATGCAGAGCTAGTCTCATTTGCATGGAGCCCAAGGTGCATTTTTGCCCTTAACGGTTCTTAGGGTGCTCTCTCTCAGCTGATCACATAAAACGAGGGAAAAGAATGCACCCTCCACTCACTGAACAGAGGCACGAGTTTAAAATGCACTGAATTCCCAGAGGCACCTGCCTGGATGGAGGCAGCTCCTTCTGAGCACTGTCTTCTCTCTGCTCCCCTCTGCTGCTGGTTTTTGCTGTTTCCCAGAGGAAAATTTATATTATCTTCAAATTATAACTCTATACCTTGTGGCACTTCCAGCCAACCTGTAAAAAGCAATTAAAATAGAATGTACAGAAGGAATAGAAACCCTCTTGATTCTGATCTTAACTAAATCTCCAATTAGGAGTTACAAAAACACTTTGCCTGAAGGTGAGTTAGCCTATAATTGCCTTATTGCACTTGTCAGGGACTTCTCCCCTTTCTATCCAAATTCTTAACAGGGTGGAGGGTTTGGGGCTTCCAAAAACTGATTGAGATCAGGCAAGCTGAACAGTGTCACTGTCACTTTGTCACCAGGTTTGCTCAGGGTTTCACCTGAGCCTCAGCCGTAGGAGTTACACCCTTCACTGCACATACCAACACCTTTATTGATGTAACATGTAAAGCTCACAAAAAATATGTTAATTGCACCCAAATTTAATTACTTTGGAGCCAAACTCATCATATCTGGGTCTGGTGACCCAGGGGGAACTTCTCTGCCTGTTGTTGCTGTAATTCTGGCAAAAACATCTCCTTTCTAGGAGCTGGTGTAGGAAGTAACTGACTGATCCTCTAGATTTCCTTCCCTCCTCACGCTCTTTTTTCAAGACAAAAACCTTCACTAATGATTATTTTTAATGGAGGATTCTTCTTTTTTCTTTTTTATACATTAATTCTATGCTATTAAGATGAATTCTTTAAAACACCCTGAATTTTTATTTGTAGTTTGACACACTTTGTGTAACTTTTCACTACATGATCAGTGTTACAACTCAAAGAAACCACTTGGCTGTATTTCCTTTTTACACAAAACCAGGACTTTCTTGGGTCATGTTCCATTTTAAGTCAGTTTACTGGAACCAAGCCATTTTACTTGATTCATTAATTCATTTTATTTTATTTCATTTCATTTTACTACTTGCTTATCTTCTGAAATACAGTCTATAATTTCTGTTCTTTACTGGTTTCATAATAATTATGTAACATTACAAGCTAAAGATTTCATTTTAAGCTTATGGCTTAAGAGTATAATTAAAGCACTCTGCTTTTTATCTGAATGAGGCAAAAGTATCCAGGATAAGAATCACATATTCTCCAACTAAAGGATGCAATATGAGGATCACAAGATCACTAAGAAAATATAAGAAAATGAGGAGGAATGGAAAAAAAAATTACTTTATCATTATGAAATAAATACTTCACATGTTGATCTGGTTTTCCACAAATACACAATTCATGTTGCCGAGACTATCAAATACATTTCAGACTTGCATCTTTGCAACATACACAGAGCACAATTACTCTTTGTACGAAGCCAGCAAGGTGTGTAAACTAATTTACCGCCTCAATGGCTGTAATTAATGTTCCCTAACTCAGCTGGGGTCACACAGACCATGTTCCACCTGTAACTCCCCCAGGTCACAGGTGGTACATCACTGCAGAGCTGCTCCAACCATTCCCAGGCTGTGTTTTCTCTCTGGAAAGCAACGATTACCAGTCCTGCTGTTTCCCCAGAGGATTGCAACTTCACCAACACCATAAATTCTGTAAGTACTATGTAATTTGATGAAGAATTAAGCAAATTACAG
Source organism: Malurus cyaneus samueli (assembly GCA_009741485.1). Taxonomy (NCBI): domain Eukaryota; kingdom Metazoa; phylum Chordata; class Aves; order Passeriformes; family Maluridae; genus Malurus; species Malurus cyaneus. The sequence continues at coordinate 1,800,890 of CM019221.1, forward strand.
GAGAAATGGTAGTAGGAGAAAATAGTGCATTATTTCAACTGCCAGAGGGCAGGGACAGATGGGATATTGGGAAGGAATCCCTGTGAGGATGGGGAGGCCCTGGCACAGGGTGCCCAGAGAAGCTGTGGCTGCCCCTGGATCCCTGGCAGTGCCCAAGGCCAGGCTGGACATTGAGGTTTGGAGCAGCCTGGGACAGTGGGTGCTGGGATGGAATGGGATGAGTTTTTAGATCCCTTCCAATCTAACCCATTTTGGGATTCTTAGGGATCAGGTGTCCATATCTGTCTGATGTAGAATTCCTCCAAAGAATTGAACAGGAATATGCAGACCTGCTCCTTCCAGTGCAGCCTGGCCTGGTCAGGAGCTGGGAATTCGTTCCTGAACACTGCACAGGCCAGGAAACTTCCATGGCATCAAACAGCCCTTTGTACCTGGGAGGAAATCTCTCAGCCTATCAAGTGCTCCTTTCTCTTTTCTCCCTCCATTCATCCCCCACCTCATCAGCCCTCCCGCAGTTGGGGTTGTGAATATCCCTGCTCAGTCCCTGCACTTTTCCTTTGAACGCTGGCTGTGACAGACAAATGATCCTGCATTAATTCCACTGTAATGTGCTCTCATTGGAATGTAGTCCAACATGGATTTTAAAATTCCTTCAGCGGGCACAGGAGCTCATTATCCATCTTCCTCTGCAGCTCCAGCACATGTGGCTGGGGTATTGCCCTATTAATCATGAGAACCCAAAAGCCTGTCTTGATTTAAGAACCCTGAGCTCTCCATTAAACTAATTTCGGTCTGTCAGTCGTAACATTAATGATATGATTAACACATGGTAAAGTAACATTAAAGGCTCTGATTTGAACTTGGAAATGAGGGGAAGTGTGTACAGAAGGGTTTTCTCTTGGCTTTTGTGTCAGACAATAATCAGGAGAATTGCTGATTATTGTAAATATTTTGCTTCTGGCCATAAGGGGAGAAAAGACATTTCCAGCCCAAAAGTGATCAACAGAACTGCATTGGGATAAGAAATGAGTGGTTTAATATTCAGGTGTCGACTTGCACATAGAAAGACTGTTTTTAATATGACTCAAATTCCAATTCTAATTTCTCTTTGAAAGTAAAATTTGATGTTAAATAATAATGTAACAATATCTGTGCTCTTATTCCCACATGCACAGCATAAAATTCCTGGATGTTTCTGGGGAAATCCTGGCTGAAGCCGTATTGTACTTTTATTGCACCTATTTATTTTGTATATTAAATGTATAGATCATATATTTATTGCATATATTAAACATATATATCATGTATTTATTGCATATATTGCATAAATTACTGTTCTAATCTTACAAAAGCATAGAGAGAGAGTGAAATATGTTACACACTGTTGCACGGAATATAGTGGGATTTTACTTTAGTCCTAGCTTTGATTTTCTAGACTTTTATACATTCTGGTATCCTTAATCCCATTTTTTTGCAGTAATTTACACAATTTAAATGTTTTTGTTCTGGAGGAAAGTAAAAATGGAGAAGGTATTCAGAGATGTGAGCAGAATTTAAGCCTTTGAAGCTGTACAAATATTGATGAAATAGCTGTTGAAATTAGGTTCGTAAATATCTTAAAGAATCTGGTGGATTTCTCAAAGGCAAATGAATAATTCCCATTAAATCCAAGTGCAGAGCCCAAGCACATGAGGGTAGAACTTTGGAAGTCAAAGGTAAAATTGCATTTCCTTGGAGCCAAGGTCATAAAGTTAATTTTCCCTTCAAGGCCAATTCTGAAAGAAGATTTTATTGTTTTGTTGCTTGAGCTGATTAGAAGTTTTTCTGTAGTGATCCATACCCCAGTAACTTGCAGTAAACCAATTCTGCTATTATTTTCTCTGTAACTGGAATTTTCATGGAATCTTTAGGTTGGAAAAGACCTCTGGGATCATCAGGCCCAGCCATTAACCCAGCACTATTAGCTCCCCCACCGAGCCCTTCCCTAAATAATGACATCTGGTGATCCTACATTGGGCACAATCCCATAAACATCCTGCAGGAGATTGGCTGCTGGGCGAGCAGCATTTTGGGCAGAACTGCTGCATTTGGTTTGTTAAAATTTTCTTTGCCCTTTCTCTCTGTTGATGATTAGAAATTCAGGGAAATAACTTTTTTTAACCTCTCTTACAGAATTATGGAATTATAGAATGGTTTGGGTGTCAAGAGACCCTAAATCCCATCCAGTGCTACCCTCTGCCATGATCAGGGACACCTTCCACTGTCCCAGGCTGCTCCAAGCCCCAATGTCCATCCTGGCCTTGGACACTGCCAGGGATCCAGGGGCAGCCACAGCTTCTCTGGGCACCCTGTGCCAGGGCCTGTCCACCCTCCCAGGGAACAATTCCTTCCCAATATCCCATCTGACCCTGTCCTCCAGCGGTGGGAATCCATTCCCCCCTTGTCGTGTTGGATTTCGCGAGGAATTTTTGTAATGGTAGAAATTTTTAGCTGGTGCCCAAAATGGACAGGAAGTGGCTCTTAGAGCAGCAGATTCCTAGTGGTTTTCCAGTTTTTATCCCCATGTCTTTTATCTCTCAGAGGAGAGGATATCTTGACAAACTGGGTTGTGCCGGTGTTATTTTTGCAGTTGATCAAATATTCCAAACCCTCCTCCCTGATCAGAAGATGCCCCACCCACCCCTGCTGCCTTTCATTTGGGGCAGTTTGAAGGGCTGAGATCCCAAACCTTTCCCTTGCACCAGAATTTCAGCCCCACCGCTCGCTGTGTTTGCTTTTGAGGGGTTGTGCTCCCTTTCCTGTAGGCTGACAGAGAACTTCCCATTATCTCTGGTGCTCAGACACCTCTCCTCAGCACTCAAATATTCCAGGCATTATTGCTTGTACAGAGGCTGCAAGAGCAGACTTCAAACACTGCTCAAGGCCTCAGAGATTTCCTGGGAAGCACATCCTCAGCTGTTCTTTTGCATTTAGACCTTCAAACTCCAAATATTCTTCCTTCTACATCCCAAACCACTGCTTAAGCTGTGTTTAGGGTGGGGATATTCTCCATCATTCTCCTTATTCCCTTTGTGGGAGACAGTGATTGGGATTATGGCTTTTGTAAAATGTTCTGGAATATTAAATGCTTCTAAAACCTCAAAGTAGCTCGCTTTTGATAGGAAAGAAATGTGCATTTTGGAGTTGCTTTGCTGTTTTGTTTCAGAAGGGATTCTGCCCTGGGTTTGGTGTGGAGATTCAGATGGTTTCACCAAATAGAGGGAATTTCGATTCAAATTGGAAGTTCTAGTGGGAGGTCCTAGTCCCTGCCCATGGGAGCTGGAGGAGCTCTAATGCCCCTTCCACCTCCAACCATTCCATGATTCCATGATTCTGGAATGACTTAGGTGCTTTATTAATTCAACATCATGCAGAGCCAGTGCTCAGATAAAAGCAGACATTTGGAAGTGGAATTCCTTCAGCAATAATGTACAAAATCAACTGTTTACAACATAATGGTAAAGTCATCAAGTTTTCATCCGAAACAGAAACTCTCCTTGTATTTCACTGTGTGTGTTGGGGTAAAGTTGTATTGCAATCAATTATTGCAATTTTAGTCTCATAACACTTACCTGATATCTGTTATTTTATAGGATTGCGAAAAAAATAGGTTTAACTGGTGTTTTGCCTGCTTTTACCTGCTTAAACTTTGGACTGTGAATTATTCAGACCTCTGCTCTGAGCTGTGCAAGGAACACTGCACTGTACAGAGGGCAGCTCAGGAGGGGGATATTAATGGAGCTCTGAAGGTGCCTAAATGCCATTAAAGTTCTGCTGAATGCAGGTTCTGTGTGAAGCTGCCATGCTGATTAAGTTATCCCACAGAAAGAATCCCTTTTCTTCCTAAAAGGCATTGCAGGTCCTGTGATCTTTGCAGAAGTCCTTACAAAGGGATTTTCCTCGCAGCACATCTGAAGATTAAAACAATTGGCTTTTGCAGAAACAATGGGGAATGCTGCAATCCCTACTTGAAAGCTTTTCTTCCCTTCCTCCAGTCCCGTGACTTGGAGGCAGATGGGTGTTCAGGCTGGAAGATGCTGACAGAGGAGGATGTGTGATGAGAGAAGGTGCTCCAGGGGTGGAAATGATTTACTGATGATAGACCCTCTGAGCCTTTTTGGGACATCACAAATGCAAGCAGCAGATCATGCCCCAAAGCCTTGCTCCTTTTGGTTCTAATTTGGAGGAGGAAAATAAAGTGATCAGCAGTTTGTCCTCCAAGGCTTTTAATTTTAAGATAAAACAATATTTTCTCTCAATTTTTTTTTATCTTTGCCAATGAAGAAGAAAGGGAGGAGGATTTCTCTGCAGCCCATGGGAAGGACCCACACATGAGCAGTTTTTTTCCAAAGGATTTGTGGCCCAGGGAGAGGAATCATAGCAGAGCAGGGGAGAAGTGTGAGGAAAAGAGCAGCAGAGAGGAGCTGGGATGGACTGGTCAGAGTCCCCATTGCCCATCCCCAGCACCACTCAGGGGTGATGCGTAGCTCTGGGAAGGAGTGGGAAAGGTGTTGTTTTAATTTGGTTTGGTTTCTCATAATTTAAGTCTATTCTTACTGCAAAAAAATTTGATTCTGACTGAGACCATTGTTCCCATGGCAGCAATTCCTGAGTGATTTCCTTGTCCGTGCTCATGGCCCTGAACAATCCCTGTGTGCCTCCAGACATGGAGGAGATCTGCTCCAGGCTCAAACTTCTCCCTGTTCCCAGGATGGTCAGAGGGATGGAGCAGCTCTGCTGGGAGGGAAGGCTGGGAGAACTGGGAATGTTCAGCCTGGAGAGAAGTTTTGGGGTGACCTCAGTGTGGCCTTGCAGGTCCTGAAGGGGCTACAAGAATGATGGAGAGAGATGATTTCCAAGGGATGGAGGGACAGGACCCAAAAAATGGCTTCAAACTGTCAGAGAGCAGGGATAGATGGGATATTGAGCAGGAATTGTTCCCTGGGAGGGTGTGGAACTGGCACAGGGTGCCCAGAGAAGCTGTGGCTGCCCCTGGATCCCTGGCAGTGTCCAAGGTCAGGTTGGATATTGGGGATTAGAGCACCCTGGGACAGTGGAAATGTCCCTGCCCATGGCAGGGGGTGGAATGGGATGGGCTTTGAGGTCCCTCCCATCCCAAAAAATCCCAGGATTCTGTGGTACCCCAGCCTCATCCCTGTAAATCAAACACTTCTGAACTGTGGAGTCAACTGGGCACCACTTTCTGTAATGAATAGAAAATGTTAAAAGGCACAGGTGGAATGGGGGAGATAATGATGGTAAAAAAAAAGCTACTGGAACTTGAAATTGTGAGCTTTTCACAGACTATGAATGCAGTGTGGAGGGGGAAAACCTTATTCTCACTCCATGAATCTGCTCAAAAATAGAAAAAAAAATCCTTTATATCAAAAATAATGAAAACATTCCAGCTTGAAAGCATGGAGAAAATGTAGAATTGTTCTCTTGGATTCTCAGAGCCTAAAACGTTCTCTTTTTTTCTTTTATTCTTCTAGTCCTGAACAAAAACCCCTTCACTGCTATCTTGGTAACTTTTTGTGAAAGAGGAGCTGCAGCTTTTCCCTCCTGTCAATCAACCAGGATGAGGAAAAGTGCCACAGCAACGCAGCACAGGCAAAAGGGATGGTGCTCCTCATCCGAAATTGGATTTTTCCTCTGTACACACACTATAGCAACTTCTGGAAGATTCTGTCCCTAAAAACTCCGACAAACATTGCAGTCCCAAATTCTACCTCCCCCATTAAGCCTGATAATATCATACTCCTCAAATGAGGCTCCATTGCATTTTTCATGGCTTAGACATGATTTATGAGGAAATTACCATCATCTGTCACCCGGAATGTTTCTAGAGGGCACAATCATCATGGCTGTCAATTACTCTGCCGCTGCCTTTTGGAGATTTGTGGAATTTTTTTGTATTTTCTGATACTCTGAAGATGACAGCACAATTGTGTCCTTTTTAGGACTAACTACCCAAATATAAACAAACATTAAATGTAGGAACCAACCCGCTTCTGCTGAGAAAGTTTGTGGATTACAGCAATTAAGTCGTCATATCATTGTCCTGTAAAATATAACCACAGGAGAAATTGTATCAAAACTAGGTGTGCTGCACTGTGTTCTGCCTGCAGTGGAAGGTGGATGATGGAGGTTGAATGAGATGATCTCTAAGGTCCCTTCGAACCCAAAGTATTCTATGATAACAATCTTTAATTTTTTGCATCTTCAGCACGAATGTGATTTATTCACTCACTCCCACAATTAATCAAGAATTTCAAAGGCAATTATTGCATTGAGGTGCCAAGACCTCCCGGGCTCGTTTCCAAGCCCCCGGTTTGGTTTTAAGGGCAGCAAAGACGAGCTCCCCTGCATGTTTTTGCCTTAGCGAGGAGCTGGAAGAGCTCAGCCTCTCCATGGAGAATCCATCTCATCCTCAGCGGAGTCTCCAGCGCGATCCAAAGGCCACCGGAGTTAATTGAAGGCTCTGACCCCTCCCTTTCCCGGTGGGAATTAAACGATGCCCTAGACCATCCCAAATTTGTGAGGGCAATTAACCACGGCTCTCATTAATTAAGGGAGCATCTGAACTGCTGTAACCCCTCCTAACACGGGGCACTTGGCCCTTTCCACATCCAGATTTTCTAATGAAGGGATCTCCATCCTTTCCCATCCTTTCCCCCTGCAGCCTGATATCGGGAAAGGAACATGGAGCATTTGCGAACGATTTTGGTTTTGTCCCTTCGGTTTGATGGGATATTCAGGGGGAAATCCTGGCTGTGCTCACCAGAGCGCTCTGATTGTTTGTTTGCTGATCCTGATGGAGGGAAAGGGTTCGCTGGCAGCCGTGTCCCTGTTTTGCCGCTGGGGTGTAGGAGAGGCTTGTCCTAAGGCTCTGAGCCGGGAATGACCGGAGCAGCTCCTGCTGCAGGGCTCGGGATGCTCGGGAGCAGCGCTAACGGGAGCTCTGCGCTCTGATTGCCCCGCTGATTGAAAACTTAATTAGGGAGAAAGCTATCTCTGTCCTGTACATCTCTGGTTTTCCTTGTTCTTCCCTGTACAACACGAACATATCTGTGTCCAAACATACATACATTTAAATATGTGATGATTAAAAAAAAAAAATAGGCAGTTTTTAGGCAGTGATAGTTTCTGCCACGGTTTTTGTTTGATATATTTTTTTCACCATGAAAGTACTTACATAACAACCTCGACTTAAATGACTTCTAAAACAAGTGGATTATTTTTAATTCCCCCCAAGTCTGCTAAAATAAAACCTGTGCTGCAACACGAATCATTTCCCAAGAAGCTTTATGGAATCAGAGAATGGCTAAGGGTGAGAAACATTTTTAAGATCATCAAGTCCAACCATCAGCCCAGCACCACTGCCGTGTTCAGCTCTAACTCTTGTCCCCAGTGCCACATCCACGTAATATTTGAATATTCCAGGGATGTGGACTCCCTGTGCACGGCTGGACAGCCCTTTCAGAGATCAGATTTTCTCTTTCCCTCTCCTCCTGTCCCTGTTCCCTGGAGCAGAGCCACAAGATCCCCCCTGATCCTCCTTTGCTCCAGGCTGAGCCCCTTTCCCAGCTCTCTCCTCATCAGACTTTTCCTCAAGTGTAGCGTTACCACCTTGGAAAATAATTCCAGTTTCTTTTGGGGTTGGTCCCCGGGTGACCAAACACAAAAATAAAACCCAAAAACTTTTCCTCTCCCCACCCCTCTCCAAACACGTTGAAGAAGCTGCTGGAAAGATTTCCCGTTGTTTGATTAAAATGTGTTTTTTCGAGGGTTGAAGATTTCTCCATTCCTGGATAAAGGTGACATTTTGTGTGGGGTTCATGGTCCTAAACTGCATTATCCTTTCAAGGCAGCAGCTGCTTTGGTGTCCGGTCACCTTAACTAAAAATAAAGGAGCAGAGCTGATGAGTTCTTAAATCTCAGTTAAATTTAACTCCACTTTTGGAAGTGTCAGCTTTAATTAATGAGTAAAAAAGAGTAAAGAGACAATCCCATGCTTTTCTCTAAAAAGCTGAAGCACAAATACAGTTGCTTTTCTGTTTTTTACTGATTTTTTTTTTACCCTTCACCTCTAAACTTGTTTATTTCCAAGATTTCCTGCTCTCAAACAAGTATCCTGAATATGCAAATAATGGACTGTTTAGTGTGATCAAGACTTCAAAAGATCCTGTTTCTTAAATAAAAATAAAGCAGCTGACAGATTAATTATAGGGTTTTATTTAAGATTGTGTGATGTTAAACCTTTCTAAGAAGCCTATGAAATTATGCTGATTTATCTCAGGATTTTTGATTTGGTAGAAATGACAAAAAGAAAATAAAGCCTGGTCTGTACCTTTACACATCAGGAATCTTTTTTCCATATACAACATTCTTGTTTCAATGTCTGAAAAAGCAGGGGAGGATAAATTCTTGGCAAAACCAGGGATGGAATTTTCCCCCAATCAATATTTTGTCATTAATTCAAAACCCAGAATGATAAAATTCATGAAGACAGTAGGAAGGGCACAAAGCAGGGCATATGGGATGCAAACTGAAGTTGTTGGGGAAAAGGAGGAATTTAAGGAAGAGCCAAAGTAGGGGTTTGGGGGCTGCTTTCATGTGGGGCTGTGATGGGAGAAGCATCTCTGAGCACCAAGGGATGCCCCTTTTATGTCACCTTGTCCTTCCCAGTGAGGCTGGAATTCACGATTCTGGAATTACTGATGATGAGGTCACTTATATGTAAAAATTTAGTTTTCTACCTACTTATATAATGCATATACATATATTACACAATAACTGAATTTTGTATGTATTTTCATGTAATAGCATGGAATTTTGGGTTGGGGTTCCAGCCTTCACTATTAAAAAGCTTTCCCAAGATCCATCCTTAGTATCCCTTCATGCATTTTAAGCACCAGAGCACTGTGAATTCTGTTGTTTTTCTTTTCTGTTGCCTTTCAGGTACTTAAGGACCTGTATAACTTTATTATTATAAATCCCTTCAGTCTTATTTCTAGACCAAAGAACTCTCATTCCTTCTTTCAGCTGCTGACAGGAATTTATATCTGTAGCAGCGACGAAAGGGAGGACTTTGGAACCACCTTTTTGGAGCATAAATTTCGGTGCCTGCCATAGATTAAAGTTTCTAATTCAGCTCGGGTTTTCAACACCTGCCTCTAAAAAGGTCCTTTTGCTTCTGGAGCCATCGATTGCAGCCGTGCCACCAGGCTGTGCATTGATTCATGGACTCCATTAAGGGGATTTTACAGGAATGTTTGCATGGCACACAGGAGAGGAACCTCCAGATGAATGATTTACACGGGGCTGCTGTGAAGAAATGGAAATGGGAGCTCCAGTGTGGGCTTTTAAAAAAGGCCTAATTATGATTTGTGCAATTGCTAATAAATAACGGTGTGAGCTGGAAGGCTAAATCTTATGCTTCCTGGGCAATATCAGCCCTTGCATATTTATATTTCACCACTTGTCGTCCTTAGACCCATGGTGATGGAGCACATATATTATATGTATGTATTTTATATCTATTTATTGGGTTCATGTCATATTGATGTGCTATAATCAATTTTATCCAAGCTTTGTTGATGAATGCTGATTCAATAATGGGAAAGCAAGTGCAGAGACAGTGTAGCATGTCTTTAGGAATGTCATGAGAGGAATTTCAGAAAAATCTGATTTCKAAGGCCACAGAAGAAAATCCCTTAATTTTGGCCATATTGATTTAATAATTGCTGTTTTCATGTTTCAAACAGTTGTTGAACTTTCCAGCCCTTGATTTCTCCAAATTTACATCATTCCTTCCACATCCTGATCCTTTTTGTTTACAAGGGTGTCAGACAGATGGATCCAGATGTGTGGTGTGGTTCCTTTTGCTTCTCCCTTCAATTCCTGTGTGCTGGGACAGGCAGTGATGAGTTGGGATGGAAATTGTGCAGCACCTCCAGCTCCATCCAAGGCTGTTTGCTCCAAAGGTGACTGAGAACTCCCAGATAGGGATTTAGTGATTCAGAAAAATGGTTTTTAACAGCTTTCAAGTGGGCTCAAGAATGAGTTGCTGTGGCTGATATTGCTGTGTCTGATATCTCATCGGGAAGAGACTTTCATTATTTCAGTGTTGGATAGTGCTCCCTATATATATATATATATTTCCTATTTTTACTACAATTTATGGGGGGTAAATACAGAATTCCCCTTAACACCTAAACAGCACTGTTTGAAAACCAGAACCTGAACATGATGAGTAGCTGGAGTTCCTTCCCCACCTCGTCCCTGGCACACTGGAAAAGTTGTGGCTGAGGACATTTTCATGGAAGGTTCTCCAGCACACTGGTGGTTGGCTTCCCTGTCCCCATGTCCCCTCCATAAATCACCTTTGGCAGGCAGTGCTGGTCCTATTTGCCCATCATGACCTCAGTGCTCGAGCTGTGATTGGATTCCTGCAGCCCCCAAATGACCTCAAAGCTCCTGGATTTTGGTTTTCAGACCTGCACCATGGAATTCTCTGTACTTTAGTGTATCCTAAGACTCTGGAGATGATATCTCATGGCTGGGAGAGGGAGACAGGTAGCACTGGTTTGTGCTGAGCTCCACCTGGGTCCCTGGAAGCATCAATTTTAAGCAAATGTCACCACCCTGTGAAGGAAATGGACTCCAAAATTCTGCTTGGAGCAGTGCCAAACTCAAGGGTTTATTTTTAAATCTAATTTTCTTCCTCTTGTACTCAGTGTGATGAGGGGAAAAGCCAAGGGAGGCTGCAGGTGGATGGGGCAGGTCCTGGCAGCTGACCCTCCCCTTGGAAAATTGTCCTAGAAAGTCCAGATAAAAAACTTCAGGCCCTTGAACTCAGACAGTGTCTCCGTGTATGAACACACGGAGCCCACCCGGTCCTCCACTCCATCCTAGAAAGCTCAAGCCCTGGGTTTATAGGAAACTGATGGAATTCTCATCCCAATTTTCTCTCATTTTCAAAGCCCTTTGATTGCAAAGGGGATGATGCAGACAGGGACATCAGAGCCCAGTCTCTGGGGGCTGCTCTCAGGCTGCTGCTGTGTCTCACCCAGGCCTGCTTTGTCCTGACAGAGCTGGACCTGTGGCCACACCCCATCCTTGCTGACCAGATCCACTTGGAGCTGATGGATCCATTTTCCTGCAGCAAAAAGGTCAGTAGGGTGCTCAGCCAGATTTTTGTGTTCCCTTTTTCATATAAAGAAATGCTTCTAATACTTTAACACCTCTGAGGCTGAGATGATTGGCCAACTATAAACTCAGCAAGCCCTCAAGACTATTCAGGGCCAAGCAAATCCAAAAGCATATCTGAACTAGCTCAGTATTTTGGAATGTCCTAATACATTTGGAAAAAAATTTAATTCAGTTGAAGACAGTACTTTTCAACCTTCTGGGCAGCAATGAGTCCCCAGAGGCCAGAGCTGCATTTATTACAAGCTCTTTAAGGGCCTTGTCTGATTCCAGGCTCCAGCAAAAAAAAGAGCAAAATATTGATGAGTAGGCAGAGCAATTCCCTCTCCAGAGCCTTGTGGTCAAATTAATGGAATCAATGCAGCACAAACCAGCAATCCCTTTGTCATATTTCTGTCACTTCTGCAGCATTTCCCTGTAAGACAAAATGCAGTCATTAGAGTGTGGCTGTACTACATGGGCACATCCACGACCTGGAAGAGCATTTTAAATCACCTTCCCCTTATTGGCTTCATCTTTCCTGTCTGGAGAGCCCGTGGCCAGAACAGATAAGGAATGCAGAGGGCAGGAGCTGTAGGGAAGGGGCTGTGCTGGCTCAGAGAACTCAGCCTCGCATTTCAGCACTCACAGAATTCCAGACTGGCCTGGGACTCTTGGGAGAGACCTCAAAGCCCATCCAGTGCCACCCCTGCCATGTGCAGGGACACCTTCCACTGTCCCAGGCTGCTCCCAGCCCCATCCAGCCTGGCCTTGGTCACTTCCAGGGGCAGCCACAGCTTTTCTCTGCCAGGATCTCCCCACCCTCTCAGGGAACAATTCCTTCCCAAAATCCCAATTAACCAGGCCCTCTGTCAGTGTGAAGCATCTTGTCCTGTCACTCCCAGTCCTTTTCAAAGTCCCCCTCCAGCTCTCTTGGAGCCCTTTTAGGCACTGGAAGTCTGTCCCCAGAGAGTTCTCTTCTCCAGGGGGAAATTCAGAGAGCAAGGATGCGAAAGGATCCTAAAAAGCTTTTTTGGTGTAAAATATTTTCTGTCATCTGCCAAGTGTCAAACACCCAAGCTGGTATCGGTGTGATAAAGATATCTCCTGCCTGTCCTCCTTCCTGCCATGCCTCGTCAGGATGGAGGAGGAACAGAAATAACTTTTTTGGATTAGCAACAGCAAAGTTGTTTAATTTAATCCAAACCCCAAAAAAGGTCCTGTGCATGCAGGGAGCCAACACAGTGAGCCTGAGCAATGCCTATGTGCTAAACAAAGGTGACTAATGCAAAAAGCTGCCTGGTGTGCTAATTAGAAGATCACACTGGTTTCATACAGGGCTGGGTCCATTCCTGAGGTCCAAACCTGTGAGAGAGCATTGTAATCGACTCAGACCATTGCACAGACTGAAATCCTCCCAGACTCTGTCATTAATGTCACTCCTGGTGAATCCTCTCCTTTGATAGACTCGGCTGCCACTGATTTACCCACCAAAAAAAGTGTTTTGACATCAGATTCTGGAAAACTTAAGGCTCGGGGTAGAGTTTGACAAGTGAAAATCGCTTGGAGTGGGATTTATTCATCTTGCATTGAACAGTGGATGGCTCATGGCTGGATGGAATTAAAAATAGGGGGAAGAAATGAACTTACTTTACGGGTTATTATCAGCTGTGATGTTGCTCTGATAGTGCTTTCCTGGATTGCTTTCACACTCACCTCAAACAAACTGGAAACTGTTCATGTCCTGCAGTAAAACAGGAAAAATACAGCCCAGGAAAAAATTCTGATTACGAATTCATCCTTATCTGCCTGTGATGGATTTTTGGGGTGGTTTGTGGCTTTGTGGTTGTTGTTGGGAATTTTCTTGTTTGTTTGGAGTTCTTTTGGTTTTGATTGTTTTGGTGGGTTTGTTTTTTTTTTTTCTTTGTCAGTCTGCTGCCATGCACTATCAAGAGAAAATCCAACTTCTGAGGCCAGTCCAGAGGAGACAGCAGGATGGTCAGAGGGATGGAACAGCTCTGCTGGGAGGGAAGGCTGGGAGAATTGGGGATTGTTCACCGGGAGAAGAGAAGCTCTGGGGTGACCTCAGTGTGGCCTTGCAGGGCCTGAAGGAGCCAACAGGAATGAGACAGAGAGAGAGTGGAGACAAGGGATGGAGGGACAGGACACAGGGAATGGCTTCACGTTGCCCAGAGGACAGGGTTGGATGGGCTATTGGGCAGGAATTGTTCCCTGTGAGGGTGGGCAGGCCCTGGCACAGGGTGCCCAGAGAAGCTGTGGCTGCCCCTGGATCCCTGGCAGTGTCCAAGGCCAGGTTGGACAGTGGGGCTTGGAGCAGCCTGGGACAGTGGAAGGTGTCCCTGCCCATGGAACAAAGTGATCTTTGAGGTCCCTTCCCACCAAAACCATTCCATGCTTCTATGAAAATGAAAATTCTGTAGAAGGAAACTACTTTCAACAACCCAGATCATCTGGGCTGTTGATGTGCTTTCCCTCCTGTGTCACAAGGAGTCAGCAGCCCAAAGCAAGCTGTGAACAATCCACAATATGTCACTCATGCTGATCACAGGTGTAGGAAAATCACACCTCTGTTCCAGGGATGGAAGAACTACTGTCAGTTTGGTTGGTTGCTTTGTTGGTGCTGTTTAATTTGAGGGTTCAGGCAAGGCCTGTTTGGCTTTGTGAACAAATATTCCTGTGATGCAGTCTGCATTTCATCAGAGAAACCTCAGCCTCGGAGTGATATACCAAAGCTTGGTCATCAAGGTCAACCATCAGCAGGAAAGAAATGGGGATGGGTGTGCAGCATTCCTATCAAGAATGGTTTGAAGCATCAAAATTCTGCCTGGGCAAGTTCTGTGTTAATTTTATCACCATTTCTGTCCCAGTGAGCAGAACTTGGCCAATCTGAGTTAATTTTGTTGTCCTTACTTGGTTTCCCTGGTGCAAGGACTCTCCTCAGGGCTCCGTGGTGCACAGAGCAGGACTGTGCTAAAGGGGGCAGAGAAACTGGCCAACAATCATTAATCTTGTGACAAGTTTCTCAGGCATAACAGAAAACAACTGGCAGTAGCTGTGCTCCCTGATTTATTTTCAATGCTAATGAGATCCAAGGGCTGCTTCGTGCGGCCCTCGGAGCTGAATTAATGGGAAAGACCTTCATGGCTGGGATTGCATGCGGCTGTGGCAATTAAAAACATACGGTTTAGCTGGAGTAAAGTCACTAATTAAAGAAAGGAAGAGTAAAGGGAGGAGTAAAGCCCATTTTTAAGGATTCATTCAGAAAAAGAGGAATATTTTTATCTACATTTGCAGTCATCCTGCAGTCAAGGTCACAAAGCTCCTGAGGAAACCAGCTCAGAACAATAACAACAGCAGCAAAACCGATAATGTTTAAGGAATTCTTAATATATTTTAAAAATAACCCCCCAAACCAAAATTGGGATTCTAAACCACCCAGAAAGGCTGATGGTTAATGGGATTAGAGATGGCAGTGATAGGATTAGTGACTCTGCCTCGAGAGCAGTGTCACTCTCTCCATCAACACAGGGTGTGACACAGGGAATCGAGACTGTGTATTACCAGGAACCAATTCCCAGCCAAACTCTGACTGCTGGAATTGCAGACACTGGGAATTCCCATGCAGGGAGGGAGCCAGAAACAACCAGAGCTTTAGAATCCTGGTGTAAGATATTGGAAAAAAAAATCTCTTTATTGGACAGGCAGATTTTGGGAAGGATCTTGGTGGTGATGGTGGCAGACAAAGGGGTTTTCCTACCTTAGGCTTGGGATGGATTTTGCTTTCATTCCAGATTCCATGTGATTCCTTCATGGTCAGCAATTGTGGGCTCAGGGATGCATCCCAGGAGGCTGCCTGTGGCCTCCACCAGGAATGGCACCTGCAAGGAATGTGGGAACAAACAGAGCTGTGGAACTGCTGCCCTGAGCCAGCTGGGGGTGTGCTGTGAGGATGTCTTGGGTCAGCGTAAAATGCAGATAAAGGGAGGAAAATTGCCCTGATCTGGCCCAAATGAAGGGCACAAGCTCAAAAGTCGCATTAAAGTCCAGTTAAATCAATAATCTAAATCATTTATGGGTGTAAAAACCAATATCTAGTCAAGAAAACTTTAAGGACTTACCACTAAGTCTATAAGAAATTTGAAGATTTACTAATGAATAAGGAACTGACTTCTGCTTCTGAAAAAGAAAAGGATTTTTTATATATAAATATGTATATGTATGTATTTTATAAGTGTTTTTTTTCTCTAGGTTTCAGTCCGTAGCGTTTTTTATTCCACCACTATAAAGACATATAAAATATATGGAATAAAAAAAATTGTTTTCCTGCCCAGGAGTCCAAGTTGGTTTATTTAGGTGTAAAATAGCAGTAATGCCAGACTTTTTCCTGGAAGCCACATACTGAACTGGCAGGAGGTGTTAAAGAGTGTTTAGCAACCAGTGACCTCTATTTCAGGAATTCTGCTGGGGCTGGGATCTTCCCACTGCCATCTCTGTATCTAGATGTAAAATGTGTCATTTGTTAGTGCCTGCCTGTCCCCAGCCAGATTTTGGGGACTGACTGATGAACGAGTCCGAAATTTGGTAGAGGTAAGGAGGAAGATGCATTGTTCAGAAATCACAAGGAATTGTGGATGCATTTGCTGCTTTACCTGCATTTTGCAGCAGGGTGATTATTTGATGTTGTAAATTTGGTTTGTTCACTGATTTGTTGCTCATTTAAAACTCCAGCAGCTGATGGGTGGGGTATCGCTGATGCTACTTTTGAGCCTCATTAGCAATCTGCAATTAAAAACTTCCCTGCTTTAACTCCTTCTTTCCCAGCTGGCATTCCCTGACCTCGAGGAGCTCTCAGAGCGAATAAAAGCAGCTTTACAGTTGGTTGTTTGCTAAGTGACACCTCTGGTAGCTCAGGCCTGCACTGGAACTCAGCTGCTCCTCTATTCTTTTCCTTCTTCTGTTTTTTGAAGGTGTGTCAGAAGTGAGGTGGCCCAAGGTGCCAGCAGCAATGGATTGTGCACAGTGGAAGCTGATCAGCTCCTCAGGGAAAAAAAACCAAAAAACAAACCAACAAAAAAAAACAAACAAACTATACTTGTCAGAGTGATGAAAAGAAAGATTTTTTCCAAGCTGTTTGACATCCTGGGTATCCTCATGGCTTCCTATCCCACTGGAACCAAGCCGAGTCACGTGCTCAGGGAAGTTTTGAATCTGTACCCAAAAGGAGGATTTTCATCCACTGGATTTGTTCAAACAAAACTGAATTTCCCTTGAAGAACTTGTTCACTTCCCTGGATTTCCTCCCTCTTGCCTTCCAAGAGGCAAAGGATGGGGAAGCAGCGTTTGGTGCGGTCCTTTCCCTGCACTTGCCGCATCCTGTTCCTCGCTGGAGTTTCTAACAGCGGGTCTCAAAGGCTTCATTCCTGCTGGACACAGGCTCCTGACAGGGCTCCGGGAACTGGGGGGATTTCACAAGGATGGTTATCATTCCAGGGACGTGAATAATCGCAGCTCCATCCCAGACACAAAGCCCTGCAGTTCACAGCCCATCCAAGGGACGTGTTCTGCCCTTCTTGCCTGAACCGTGGTGAAGTGAGCAATTCCTTCCTTGCTGACTCCAGCACAGAGAGAAACCAGGAAAAAAATAATTAGCTGCATGAAATACGGAGTGTATTCCCTTTCCTGAGCATTACAAGCATTTCTGAGTGTTACTCCTTCACGAGATGCCTTTCCAAAAGCATTTAATGAAGGCAGGATGAAAGCCAGTGGAGTATTAGCTGAATGCTGCTTTTTTTCTGCTTTAAAATAGACATTCATTTTCTTTTTACCTCTCACTCATGTCCATGCATCATTTTGCCTCGCTGCTCCAAACGTGCAACTCTGGGAGCCGTTCTCATTACTTTCACCTTCCTCTCACACGATTCCAAGATCCATTGCATCGAAGATGCTACATAAAAAGGCAAATTAAAATTGAATTGCAGTAAAGCTCCTAAGAGAATTCCGTGCACTTCAAAGAGTTTACTGCTAAATGCATGATGCGGTGGGAATGGACAATTAAGTGCAGGGAATCGGTATTAATGTGCTGGTTTGTGTTAAGTGGTGAATATGTGATTATGTGTATTTCATTTGGGACCTTTAATTGCAAATAATAGTGCTGGGTCATAGATATGTTCAGATGTGTGGAAAATCTGCTTTCCTACAAGGTGAAATGGAGGAGTTGTTCCTTGACACACAGTAAAGGATTGTTTGGCAGTAACTCCCCAAACAACCACTACTTCTTTGTAGCTTTATGTTTTCAGGTCTCTTTTGGAAGAATTTAATATCTGGAGATGAATAAGGCTGCTGATTTTGGGAAATGGGGAGGGTGAGGTGGCACTGAGGTGGGGTTGGTCTCTGCTCCCAGGGAACAAGTGACAGGATGAAAGGAAATGGCCTCAAGATGTGCCAGGGAAGATTTAGTTGGATATTCTGGAAAATTTCTTCATGAAAAGGGTGGACAGACATTGGAACAGGCTGTCTGGGTCAATGGTGGAGCCACCATCCCTGGAAATGTACAAAAAGAGAAAGAATTTAGTCAAAAAGCTGCTTGGACATCTATCAGCATAAAATTTTATTATTACTGCTCTTATTAATAAGAATAATGATGTTTTAAAAGAGGTGGATATTATAATTTCAGTCATTCTAACAGATCCTTTGTCTGAGTAGTGGGAATTAATACAGCTGGACTTTGACCAAAAATAATAACCTGACAAATCCTGGATTTAGTGATTCTTTTGGAACAAATCCTCATTTTTAAAGTCGGAATAGAAGGTGGTTCTGTGAGTCAGTCAGGCTATAATCTCTATCCCAGCTGGATCTGCAGTTCAGAGAGGCCAGGTGAGGAATGCTGCTGCCTTTCCAGAGGTTCCCACTGAGGAGAACAGCAGTAATTATTATCCTCGGGATATCTGTGCCCATCTCAAGTGCACCAATTAGTGACACTTGAGCCTGAAAGGAGCTGAAATTCCTCTGCGGCAAATGGACCTGTTGCCAGACAATAGGAAACTGTGTTTCCCAGCCAGTTACAGACCTCCTCGGATAATTAAGATCCTTATCCATGCTGAAGCCCTCACTCTCAGCTACCTCGGCGTGCTTGGGAAAAGGAAAATGTAACTTGTAGCTTGTCCATTTGCTCATTGCCCTGAGATGAATGTCCCTGATGTGAAATTCAGGGCGCAGAGCACGTGTTTGGATACCGAACTCAGGAGGGAAGCAGGACAAGCCTTTGTGGAGGTACCTCGGATGGAGTCCCTACATCTTCCAGCTGTGAGTGGAACTCAGATACAATGCTGAGTTTTTTTCAGTAGAATATTAGAATGAAACAGCATCACAGAAGCGTTTGGGGTGGAAGGGACCTTGAACATCATCCCACCCCCTGCCATGGGCAGGGACACCTTCCACTGTCCCAGGCTGCTCCAAGCCCCAATGTCCAGCCTGGCCTTGGACACTGCCAGGGATCCAGGGGCAGCCACAGCTTCTCTGGGCACCCTGTGCCAGGGCCTCCCCATCCCCACCCAAGACATCCTGAATCATTCTATGATTCTGTGATTTTGGCGATCTGGGGAAATTCAGCAAAAAAAGAAAATTGGAAATATATATATAGAAAGCATCAAAAATAACACGGGTCATTAAGTCAATTAGCTATTTGGCAAAGCTAATTAATTTAATGATTTTTAAAGTGCGGTAATGTGACACAGCCTTGGAAGAGGCGTGCCCTTCCTTTCAGAATATCAGCGAATGATCAGCCCCAGGAGAAAGGAAGGGGCTCCCCCAGCCCTGAGGAACTGAGTTGTAACTGGCAGTGACAGAATTTCCCGATGGAAGGAAGGGGATGCAAAGCACCCCCATGTCCTGCCCAGCCTGACAAACCACAGAGGCGAAAAGGCAGGGGATGAACAACGGATTTTCCACCTTTTTATTTAGGAACCTTAAACGTGTCTGTTTGCAGCCCTTATGTCCAAAATCCCCCAGCACGAGGCAGATTTAATGCAAACCGTTTGGTTTTGTTTCTCTAATGGTAACGAAGAAAAATCCGCAGAGCAGAACCAAAGAAACCCTTCCTGACTTCTCAGACGAGGTGCGTTTCTCTCGCATCAGCTGCACAGGCAGGTGTGCAACAAATCCATGGAAAATAAAAACGAGCAATGAGCTCGGGAATTAGGAGCAACAAACTGTAGGTGATGCAACAGATTGTTAGAATTGAACACCACAAATCAGCAACACACAAATTTCCAGGGATCAAATCCCCTCTCTGCAGGGCTATCTTTGAAGTCCTTATAGGGAGGTAAATTCCGGCTCCTGGTGTGCTCCAGGTGGGAATCAGCTCTCTCTTTGAGGTGCAGATTTCTCTGCAGCTCTCTCTCCTCAAGTGCAGATTTCCTGTGCCCTCACTCCATCCAAACCGTGCCCAGCAGAGCAGGGGGGTCAGACAGGGAATTTTCTGCCAATCCAGGCTGGAATCCTGACACAAGTGAATCAGGGAATTGCCTCTGCACGGCTCAATAATGAGATAAATTGAATTCTAGTCTAATACTAAGCCTTTGAAACAGTGCAAGAGGGAGTTAAATTGGGATATATTCTGGATTCCTTCTATTCCTTTCTGTTTTCTCTTGACATCTACCTATTTAATTTTTCTTTCCTTAAAAAAATAGAGAAAAAAACCCACCTCTGAATGTGCCACAGTTTCTCCTGTATCTTTGTTATGCTTTGTATGGTGCCACAGTAGGAAGACAGGTTCTTTCTTTCACACTAACAGCCATTTCTCCCTGTTGCAAGTGGAATTTAAAAGATTCATGTTTCTTTTTTGTATTATTTTCATGAAGTTGACGCTGAGAAGGCTGTTGGGTTTTTTTTTAACTCTGCTTCACACTCCAAGTATTCAATACATTTTATCTTAGGGTTTTATTTTGTATTTACTGCAAGGTATATGTCACTATGGGAAAGAGAAATATGAATTGTAAGGCAAAATTGTGAATTATAACTCTTCATTATGGGAACAGAGGTGTCCTGCATCTCTAGGAAAATGGGGAAGGAGGCAGTAAAGAAAAAGGGAAAAATAAAACTAGGCATTTTGATTTTTTTACCATTTTTTTCTTATTCCTGTGTAAGCTGTTGGCATTTCTTGTGGGTTTAACATTTGTGCCTTGCCTCTGAGTGCCAAGAAAACTTTCTTTTGGCTTGCTTGCCCTCCTTAAACATTTCCAGATTGGGAAAAGTTGCCTTTATGACAATACTTTGCTTTATGGCAACAAGATCATTACACTTGGATGTTGCTGCAGTAAAATTAGAGGATGTGATGAAGTTAAGTGCAGAAAATGTTACCAAAGCTGCATAAAAAGGTCATAAAAAACTGTCTTAATAGACACTTTACTGGAAACGTGAGGAGTGGGAGAAGCAATGGAAAATATGTTTTCCTTTTGGCTTATATGGTCTAATTTCTCGAAACTGGATCGTTTTTCTAACAGCACAACCCCCATGCCTTTTACAGCATTATTTTTCCTGAGTCTGCCTCTAAACAACCTAAAATCTGGCAAATCCTTGATTTCACTCTTGTCCAGATGAACAACAATCAACTGGAATGTTACCTGTAAAGTTCTGAGTGTTCAGATCCCATAAATGGAGAGTGACAAATGGGTCCATTTCATCCATCATTCCTAAACTGCATTTATGGTATTTACAATTCAAAATAAAATGGGGAACTCGTTGAAATAGTTCTGTGCAAGTGGTATCTGGAAATCAGATCCCCTATTAAAAAAACTCGTCAAACTAATTTCAAAATAATCTCCATTTTAGCAAACTAAGTTCATCATTGACATTTGTCATACTTATCTGGAGAGCAGATCCACTCAAGTATCTGTAATTCCAGTTCTAAACCTTCTGGGGATGGATCTACTGCATTCTTTGTAATTTTGCCCCTTGAGCTGCCATATTATGAGGAAAAACTTTTGTACAAGTCCATGTTTCTGCATCTGGCCCAGGTAGAGAAGAAGAAATACAGACAAAACAAAGAGAAAATATAAAAAAAATTTATAAAGGAACTTCCTACTTGACCAGCTGAGTGGTTTTGGTCTGAAAAGCTGCAGATTCAAGACAAGAAAGAGCTACAGTGTCCCTCAGACAGGGTTATGAGGGTTTATTCCTTATTTAGTTTTGGGATTTTGGGTCAACATCCTTGAAGATGCAACTTCTTTGTTTCACAGCATTTTTTTTTAGTAAATAATATGAATAAAAGGAGGAAGGGAACTATGTTAATACTCTGAGCACCAGGGTGTGCTTCAGTGTATTTCTCTCGTCTGATATTTAGGGAACATTCCCATGAAGGATTTTAACCAGGTTTGACAAAAACTGATTTGCATTCTCAGTATCATTCAAGAGAATGTGAAGAAAAATGAATGAAATTTAGAGCTGAAATTCTGTGTGCTGTCTCCACATTTGTTGATCCCACCTCCACTCCCCCTTACATGTATCATTTAATTCTATGAGATAATTCTGGGAACATTTTGATTTGGCTTCCATTTGGGTGCAGGCACCATGTGGTTGCTGAGCTGACACTCCAAGCTCAATATCAGTATCAATAATAATAATAAGAAGAAGAAGGAGAAGAAGAAGAAGAAGAAGGAGAAGAAGAAGAAGTAATATCAATAAGTCATGGCAGTCAATCATTCTGGAGGCAACTCAAACTTTCCTGCATTTTCTTTTCTCTGGATTAACATCTGCCCATAATAAAAAGGTGTTGCTGTCAGAGCTCAGCTGAGGTGCTTTCACACGGAGCTGGAGATGACCAAGAGCTCTGTGTGCCAATGTAAAACCAAATTTCCAGGAAAAAAAAAATAGATTCCCCCATTCCTTTAGCCCAAATCAGGGTTTTTTAAAATCCACTGGTGCTGATTCAGCAGCCATGCAAAGATGGTGCCAGGGCATCAGAATTCTTGAAGTGCTCACAAATTTTCTTCCAATTGCACCCAAACAAATTCTTTGAGACTTGAGAAATTAAATATATTTTTACTATTGCAAAAATGAAGTTTAATTTAGTTTGAGGAACTTCCTTGCACATTTGATGTGAAATTGTTTTGGGGCAAAAAACTGGTTATGAACACTCCTTTTTATTTTATCTTTTCATTCTTTCAAATTCTGGTGAAAAATGTGAATTAGAAATGCTCCCTCTTCCCAAGGAGGAGAAAAGCAGAAAAAAACTTCTCTCCTTTTTGGGTAATTTCTGCCATCGGATTTGTGACTTTTTAAAAACTTTGCTGCTCTTGTTATGTTTTTTCTGGTGGTGATATGGACTGGAGTAGCCAAATCCACCCCTGCTTTTTCCCTCTCCTTGTCTCAGATTCACCTGGCTTCCAGAGAAGTTCCCTCACAGGAGGGTGGGACCAGGTGGGGGTTGACTCTTCTCCCAGGGAACAAGGGACAGAACAAGAGGAAGCAGCCCCAAGTCATGCAGGAGAGGTTTAGGTTGGAAATTTGGCACACTTTTTCGATGGAAAGCCCTGGAAAGGGCTGCCTGGGGCAGTAATGCAGTCAGCACACCTGGAAGTGTTCAAAAAACATGTGCATGTGCCACTTGGGTGCATGGGTTACTGGTGACCCAAGTGGTGCTGGGATGATGATATTAGTGGTCTTTTCCAAGGTGAATAGAATTACTGCAATATTATTTATTCATTTGTTCCACAGCAATTATTTTTCAGTAAATAATGTGAATAGTAGGAGGAAGGGAATGATATTAACACTCTGAGCATCGGGGTGTGTTTCAGGGCATTCATTGTGTCTGATATTTAGGGATCATTTGTTGACATTAAGGAAACCACTGATTCTGTGGTTGGATACTCATTTCTGTGGGAATAAGGACACACCTTCCTCTCTTTCATATTAATTACCTAAAAGCCTGATGGAGTCTGGGGTTGTCCTTCCAAGATCACTCTCCCTTTGCTGGGCAGGTTCCTCTTCCAAAAAACACCTTTGCTGAATGCAGAACATGATCAATCTCTTACAAATGTTACACCAAAAGGTATTTAAAGAGAGTGGAGAAAGCAAACTAACCTTGGCTAGAGATGAACTTCCCTTCTCTCCCAGCCACTCAACGCTCCTCAGCTTGGAGTGTTTTCACCCACTTTCTCTCAAAAACTGGAGTTTTTCACCCAGTTATTCTCTCAAAAAAGGAGTGAGGTGTCAGGGGGCTTCTTGCTGAGCTGTTCTGGCTGGGCTGCTGGGAAGGTGGATGTGAAAATGGATTTGAAAGGAATGAGAGAGAGCTATCTTTACAAGCAAACTGTAGGGCTTGCTGGTAGATAAGGCCAGATTCTGACAGGTGAAAGGAGCAACAGGAGGAGTCATAAATGCCATAGGAATTCCTCCAATTGACACAGACTGTTACTGACCCAAGGCAGTGCTAAATCCCTGGACTGAGACAAAAAGAACAGAGACACAAAGATTAATAAGTGGGGTGATGCACATGAGAAGGGGGTCTGTATTAGGTGATTCGGGGAGTCTGTACCTCTCAAGTGCCTCAGCCAACGGGGAAAGAGAGAAGGAAATGAAGCCAGAAAATTGGGGTAAAAAGGAGGCTGCGTCCTCTAACAATTTGAGAGACCCCATGGAAATGTCCCATGGCCTCTCCCTTTATTCGAGTAAAGTTACAGGATTACTCTGTCTCCTTTTTCGACAAAAAAACTCTGGTGCTTGTGGATTAATTTTCCTAACAGATTTGAGACCCAATTCCAAAGACAATGAAGCCTAAAGTACCAAGAACGTGTTTAATATGTGTGCTGGTGGTGGCCCTGTCCAGTGTGCGCCACCATCTCCAAAATGCCTGTCAGGTTTCGGCCTGGAAATCAGCACTGGGGCTCTGCTCCTCCTGAGCTTTTCAAAAACACTGTCTGCTCCCAGGAGCTTCTAATAAGCTTCTCTTTGCCTTAGGTACAGCCCTGGGAGATATTTTTCTTGCCTGAACGGGTAACATTCCTGCTCTCACCCTTTCCCAGAAGGAGCTGACCCAGAGCTGAGGCGCTGTTGTGCTCAGGGCGCCATTGGACCCCACAAACAGCGGCCAAAGGAGCCCCTGGAGCTGTGCGGGGTCACAGCGGCTCCGACAGACCCTCCCTGTGGGGCAGGAGCCTCTCAGAGCCACTGAACCCTCACGTTTGCTGTCCCTGCAGTGTCCCTGTGGGGCAGGAGCCTCTCAGCGCCACTGAACCCTCACGTTTGCTGTCCCTGCAGTGTCCCTGTGGGGCAGGAGCCTCTCAGAGCCACTGAACCCTCACGTTTGCTGTCCTGCAGTGTCCCTGTGGGGCAGGAGCCTCTCAGAGCCACTGAACCCTCACGTTTGCTGTCCCTGCAGTGTCCCTGTGGGGCAGGAGCCTCTCAGAGCCACTGAACCCTCACGTTTGCTGTCCTGCAGTGTCCCTGTGGGGCAGGAGCCTCTCAGAGCCACTGAACCCTCACGTTTGCTGTCCTGCAGTGTCCCTGTGGGGCAGGAGCCTCTCAGAACCACTGAACCCTCACGTTTGCTGTCCCTGCAGTGTCCCTGTGGGGCAGGAGCCTCTCAGAGCCACTGAACCCTCACGTTTGCTGTCCCTGCAGTGTCCCTGAGCAGCGATGGCTCCTGGGCCCGTCCCCTCACTGCTCCAGGCCCATCCTTCGGCCAAGGGATCCCAAATGAGGATTGCAGTGACCTCTGTGGGAATTTTCACAGGTACTGCTGGCACTGACTGCTCCTGTCTGTGTGCATTCGTGTGTGCATGTGCTGTAGCAAATCTGTGAGAATTCTGCTTTCTTAGGTACCTCTTAAGTACCTCTCATATCTAAGTAAGCCAGGCCTGTAAGTGAGTTTGTGACTTATGACTTAACCTCAGTTAAACGCTGCTGAGTGCTCCTCACTGAGTTGCAGTGTAACTTCGAAGTTGTAAGTTAGGTTAAATGCTGTTAAGTGTTACTCCTCTGTTAAATTGTTAAGGCTAAGTTATAAACTCACTTTAAGGTATAAGTTGAGTTAGGTATAAGTTAAGAGCTGTTCCTTTGTTCAATTGTTAGGTTTATGGTACAAGTTAAAGTACTGCTAAGTTTGAGTGCTGTTGAGCTCTTGGGCCGTGTTTTTTATCTTTGCCCTCACTGTCTTTTGTCACACACACACACACACACACACACACACACGGACAGTTCTCAGTTCATTTCTGTTTTGATTGATGGATTTTATTTGGTTTTGTTGCTGCTTGTTTCTCCTCAGTATGCCTGAACTGTCCTGTAAGCAGTAGGGTGAATCATGCCAACAAACTTTGTCCTACTTTCTCTTAATATTAGCTCTGTCTTTTGCTGATACCCTCACCAATGGCTTTTCAAGCGATTTCAAACCCTTATTCATAATGGTGCTGCATGGCAACGTCGTCTAGCCCCCAAATCTTTAAAGTGCTTGTGTTGATGGTGGGA
This sequence comes from Malurus cyaneus samueli, assembly GCA_009741485.1. Classification (NCBI taxonomy): domain Eukaryota; kingdom Metazoa; phylum Chordata; class Aves; order Passeriformes; family Maluridae; genus Malurus; species Malurus cyaneus. The sequence continues at coordinate 1,826,600 of CM019221.1, forward strand.
GGAATTCCTTCCCAATGCCCCTCTGGCAGTGGCAAGCCATTCCCTGCGTCCTGTCCTTCCATCCCTTGTAAATCATCTCTCTCCATGTTTCCTGTCGGCTCCTTCAGGTCCTGGAAGGCCACAGTGAGGTCACCCCAAAGCTTCTCCTCTCCAGGCTGAACAATCCCGGCAGTCCCAGCCCTTCCTACCACCAAAGCTGCTCCACCCCTCTGACCATCCTGGTGTCTCTTCTGGGCTCTCTAACAGATATTTGTGGTCACTGAACTATTTTGGAGAACACCACAGGCAATAATTCAATTAGACCACATAAGTTTCATTATCTGGCTGTTTCTGGAAGTGCCTTGGATGTACCAGAGGGAAATGAAGTGTGAAAATGAGTGAAAAACTCAAATATATGAATGTTCATGGACAATACCCTGGCCAGTACAGGAAAGGATTAGGTGAGAAGGCTTGACAGAAGAACCATGGATTCATTTGAAATGTATTTTCTCCTAGACTGGAAGATAATGAATCTTATATGAATATTGCTGTTAAATAATTTGCCTTTTGCTATTTCTCTATTGATAAAATAGAGCTACTGCTATATAAAATCTCCTGCAATCTACTACTGCTATATAAATACACATATCTGTATGGAGATATGCACATCTCTAATGATTGTAAACGAGCACGGCAGTAGATTGACATTTTATGCATAATATGTTTTCAATTTACTTTCTTAAATGACTTAACTATGATGATGATCTGATGTGAAAGAGTCTAATGAACTGATGAGGGCCAGCGTGACACCAAACCTATCAAAAATAATTACCAAATCCTTCCATATGTGATGAGTAACTCCAGAATAATGTGACATTTCAGGAACACTGCCATGCCAGTTCAGGAATTTCCAATCCACGAATGTATTTCAAATTGAACAGCGTATGCAATGCATTTTTCAATTTCTTGCCTGATGAAATGAATCCTCACACCTTTATTTCAGAAATCTGCCTCTGTACTTCAAATTGCTGGTTGCCATCCAGGGCATTAATTTAAAAGAAGATGTAAAATAAACTTTTTTTTTCCCCCTTCTTCTCAGCATGTTTTTTAAAAGCTGCTTTGACTGCCATCCCTTTCAGCAGATGTCACAGCTCTCCCCGTGTGCAGGACACTCAAGGCTCCCATATGTTCCGTGTCACTGCAAGCCTCTGATAAGGCAGTTTCTACTTTATTCTGATATCACTGGCTGGTATTTCAAATGCTACTAAGTTGTAAATCTTGACATTATAAATAACAGTGGTAGCACATGGATTGTGTGCTGATTTCCCATTCTAGGAAAAAACCTCAAACTTCTCAGCCTCCTGTTTGGATTCCTACTAAACTCTTTTCTCAGAATGCTGGATACACTTTGGATATCATGGTGATGACTTCTTGTCACTGTTTTTTTGCCTAAAGAACTGTATTTAAATGTAATCCAAAATCATCAATTTGGCTCACCACTCAAAATTCCTCTCACTTTTTGCTGTGCTCTCTGCTATTGAACTGTGACAGCAGCAGTTTTGCTGCCCTGTCACCAGTCTTGTGTGGTCTGTTCTAGGAAAAAATGTTCCTTAAACAACTGAACATTCACTTTCCTAAGTTATAGGGATTTTGCTAAGCATTTTCCCTGTCCTGTATCCCTTGAGGTCATGAATTCCATTGGAGCCCAAGCCACCTGACCTGTCCAATATCAGTGAGCAAGGGGTGTCTCTCCCCTCCATAAGGATCTTATCCAGTGATCTCCAAGGATCTCCTACACTTCCTGCAGTGTGTTGTGCCCCTTTCCCAGCATCTAATGCTGTCAAGTCCTCCAGCAGGATCAAGGATTTCTAGAAATTTCCTCTAGGTGTAAGAAAATCTCCCAGGCTGCATTGAAGGAGTCATGGAAACAAATTCCTCATGCTCAGGAATTGCATGTAATCCCCTGCATGGTTAATATGTTTTTCAGACTGGTAGTGGGAGGAATTTCAAACCAGGGGTGTTTCATATCTTGGGGCAGCCTCAGGATGGAAGAGCTTTCACTTCACAATTTGAGGATGGAAACAATAAGGCAAATAGATAATAACATTATTGTTATTATTTTTGCCATTATTATTTACCCAGCTCCTTTCTAAGAACTGTCCATTGCAGATCCTCAGCTGCCAGATAACATTGGAGACATAAAATGGACATTGGCAGCTAAATAATAAGTGAGGGAATAAACAAATAAACAAATAATTATGGGAGCAACTTCTTGAAGAAGGCTTCCCTCTGCAGACATCTCAGCTAATTGGTCGTTTCTGCTGCTTTAATTTCTTTTATTATTATAAGGCTGCATATGGTAAGTGGCTCCTGGCTGTGTTCTTCATCCCCACAGCTGCTGGTAAGAACTCAGAATGAATGAGTCCATTTGCAAAATGAGATGAAAATATGGAGGGAAATGCTCCAGGGGCCCTGGCCACAGTGGTGTGTGAGGAGAGGAGGCTGCTCCTGTGGTTGTGTGGAATTTTCTTGCCTTTCACTTGTGCTCATTTTCCACCGATCTTCAGGAAGCCTCATGCACTCCCTTTCAGATTTGGGTTTAGCCTACTTGCTTTTGTAGATCTCTCATTTCTGCTGTGACCTGTGGCTGATGGTTTCATGGACATCTGCTAAAGGAGGTTTTTGCAACTGTCTTTCTTGCACCTTTTTTTTTTTTTTATCTTCAAAGTTATTTTTTTCCACTTGCCCTAAAATCTCAACCATATTCTTCAGCTCTTTACATGTGTGTGTTTTCAGGTGCAAATTTACTTTTTGCTTTGCAGAACTCTGTTCCTTTACGATAAATGTGCTTAGCCAGCCATTCCCTCACATTTTGGATTTCTGCTGTATCTACCAAGTTTTGCCAAAACAGAGTGATATCCCCCCCATCCCTTTGTATCTCAATTAATCACTGCACCTATCAAGAGGCTTTACATATTTAGTATTTGCCTCTCTGAATATTATTTGAGAGAAGGGGAACTTTATTTTGCATGGGATTTTTTTCCTTGGACTGGGTGGAAATTCAAGCAGTTCTTTCCTCAGGTGCACTTTGAAATGGAAATATTTTAGAGCATCTTTACTTCTTGAAAGCAGGAGAACATCCCAATGATTACACCACCTTCCCTGGCATATGGAGTCTGGTGGCAGCTTTGTTAATTAATCTCTGTGTTATTTCTGGCTCCTTTCATAGGGGTCTGATAAATATGTGTGAAAGTCTCGTCATCACAACACCCCAGCATTTCCAGCAGTACTGAGAGCACCTCAGAGACTGCTTTCCATGAGTATTTTAAGCCTCTTCCTTCCTTTGTCCTTGATGTGTGAGGATTCTGCACGGAATTGTGGTGGCTGCATTTCTTCCTCACTCAGGAGTTGCACTCAGTGATGAGAGACTCAGGATAGAATTCTTCCCAGCTCTTGGCTCATTTCCTTTGCTGAAGATCCATTTTTGACCATTTTGGCTGGAGGTTACCTGGGGGCTCTCCTTCCATTCCTGTGTCAAAGGTGTTCTGTAAAAATACTCTCTGATCTCGTTTCCAGGCTTTTGATGTTTTCATGGTGAAAAGTGCCTGGGACTCATATATATAATTTCCCACATTACATTGCAGCATCATTTAAGGATAGGTTTGCAGAAGTTTGGAGTAGTTTTTCCCCTATAATGGTATATGATTCCCTGTATACTGATTCGAGAAGAGAAGAAACAACCAAGAAACATCAAAGTAAATTGTTGCCAAGCTGTGAGAGGAAATCAAAATCAGATTTACTTGCCTTGGGAACGGTTTTCTAAAAAAAAAAACAAAACCTCAAAATAATCCTGTGAATTCAGACATTCAATGAAGCCCAGGCAGGTTAACTTCCATTTCTTATATTAAATTATTGTTTTAAGGATGACATTCTGGCCCATTATTGGGGCATATTCCTCCCTTTAGGGCTCAGCTATTTAGATAAGGTGCAACACAGAGGTCCAAAGCATAGTTAGAAATGCATTCATCTCAGGAAATAACATCCACCAATTATAAAGAAAAAGGGTAGAATTCAGCTGATGCTCCTGAGAGGTAGTATGGGAACTGAAGAACCACTGTCAACAATATATTTCCTAAAGAAAAGTGTTAAATATGATTGCATTTCTTTAGAGGTGTTTTGGAGCACACGTCTGCTGCTGTCTCTGTTTCAGCAGGATGAAAGTGAAAGGCTTGAGGCAGTGACTGGATGGTTGAAGGTTTCTCATCAGCTCAGGCAGACAGTGCATGGGACACCTGATCAAACCAGACTTTAACATTCCTGCAGCAGGAACATTTCTTTTCTTCTCTCACAGTTCCCACATCAAGAAAATTCCCCGACCTACTGAAAAGATTAGAGCTCCAAAAATCCTTTTCTTTAACCCACAGTGGCACTCAGGCTTTTGTTAGGTGACACCAGCTCTGTCAGAGACATTCTATATCAGTTTTTGGAGCATTTTTGAAAAATACAGACTGTTCAGTTAATCATTAATTATTCATAACTACAATCAGAAGCCTTAATGCCTCTTGAATTAATCAATATTCACCTTGAGCATCAACATTCTTTTGTTTTTTCATCTTGTTTCGATGAATGCTGTCCAGTAAGATTGATTAGGGGAACACATATGGGCAATTTTGGGCAAGTGCAGTTCTCAGAGACCAGCTAATGCTATTTAGGACTCGCAGGCTGCAAGCGGAGGAGGTGTGATGGGGAAAGAGCTTGTCACATGCTCCTGACAGGTGTGTGAGAGAACAGGACAGACAGAACAATAACTGTTGGATTTGCTGGGGGAAGCGCCAGTGATGAAAAGGTTTGGAGAGGACAAAAGCAAGGCATGATGAGCCTGGCTGAGGGAAGTAGGACAGGAAAAAAGCAGGGACACACACGCTGCTTGGCTTCTTTTCTGTATTTAGAATTTTGGTCCATGCCAAAGCCTGCAGAAAATACCATCTAACAGGGGAGATGAGGAACAGAAGGGCAGATCCCAGGCACACTCGGAGCACAAACCCGCCTGAGTCGTGCAGGATTTATGAGGCCTGAAGTCAGAGCCTGAAACAAATCTTGGTCTTTGTTTAAATATTGAATCATTCCCCACACTTCTGCATCCTACTTTATGTTTGTTTCAGGTGGAAAAGCCTTCTTTCCTTCTAGTGGGTACATGGTTGCAGCTGGGTTTAATGTGTGTACACTTGGAAATGTGTCTTTTAATTAATTTTATTTCACGTTTGAAGACCACTCCTTACCTGCTAAAAATTAACTGATCCAATGGAAGTTACAGGACCAGATTAATGAATATAGTGATTCCATAGATATGAATTATGAGCTACTGAACTATGGAATTAGCTTGGTATAAATAAGTATTTTTTGCCTCTTCTGTATATACTTCTGTGTATACATTTTTATTGATACCCATTTCTACTTAGATGTGTGTACCTATGCATTACTTAAACACATTTTTCCTCCAGTGTTATATATCATTTATTTCCAAACCCTGTGGCTGCAAGTAATAAGAAAAGAGATTCTGAAGCAATTTATCAGCCTTTCTTCTGAAGGAACTGAGTTTCTCAAGCCCAGATAATGACTTTTGTTTTTCTAAAATTAGAAGCTAATTCTGCCATCCAAGGATTTCAACAATAACTACTTCTGTCTGGGGTGGATTTAAATGTATTCACTGAAGGTTCTTATGTGCACTGAATAACTTAGGGAAAATTTTAGCTTTTTCTTTCCTTGAAAAACAACTATTTCCATTTCAGGACAAGGCTGTGGTGAAACAGCACAGGAGCAGTGAGGGTGATAACACATCTGGTCACATGCAGCGTGATAACGCAGCTGGATCAGCACAGTGTCACTCTCTCAGCCCTGATATCAGGAATCAGGAAAATGGTAAAACTCTAATTGTGAAGTCTATTATAAAGGGTAGGTTAATACAGGTCTTTTGCCCTCAGTGAAATACTGACTTTGTAATACTCCACATGGAGCTGGTTTAGGGCAATCCAGCAGCATGTGACCTGAATTACCTGGGCAATGGACAAAGCTGTGTGCAAGCAGAGCTGGACTTTGCATGATTTTGGTCTAAAGGTACCTTTAATTAGAATTCCAAGCTTTCCTGACTTATCACAAACATCTGGTAGCATCCAAAGTGCCATGTGTTGGGATGCACCTGCTAATCCTTTCTGGGAGACAGAACTGCAGTGAGATATAAAAGCTCTGATTTATCCTTTACCAGGAATGTAATCAGGGATCTCAGGAAACGTTTAATCACTGAAGTGGTGTTCAATCACTGGAAGGGGCTGCCTGGGGCAGTGGTGGAGTCACCATCCCTGGAAGGGTTCAAAAAATGTGTGGATGTGGCACTTGGAGATGCAGTTCAGGTTTGGTCAAAGGTTGTTCTGGATGATCCCAGATGGTTTTTTCCAACATTAATGATTCTGTGATTGTGTGATTAATTTATTAGCTGGTGCTGGATCTGGACAGAGCCATTCTCTAGAATGGAAGAAACTGCATCTTCTCTGCCTCCCACAGGGAACCAGCAGCATCCCTGTCTGTCAGGATAGGGGAGGAGAAACTCCAGGGCCAGAAAGAGGGATTTTAACCCCAAAACCCACTGGCCTTGGCAGCTCCTTTTTGCATAAGCAGCAATTCATCAAAATGAGGTTGCTGAGTACGATAACTCCGTGGTTAATGAGAGACTGAGACAGATCTGCTGAAGATTTTGCTTCTCGAATACGTTGGCAATCAATAAGAAAACAGGAATTTGTGTAGTTAATAAGGCAAAATGAGACAGAGACAAAGTATACAGCAATAAATGAATGAAGGACTGGGTGAGCAGGGAGAGAAGAGGGAGACAGATACGGTGTGAAATGAAGATGGTCAGTGCTGTTTGCTGGTGCCCAGGAGAAGCAGTTCAAGGAATACAGAACAAGGCTCTCAATAAAAACCTCTGCGTCACAGACTGTGAGCTGCTGGCAAACTGAAAGATAAATTCATGAGGATACAGCTGGAAGACAAATGGATGATGGTGCTGCAGAGTCTTGTTGGGGCACTTAATACATCCACCAAACATGGCAGTGCCACAGCCACAGCCACTTGTCACACCGAACAGCTTAGCAGAGAAAGGGACTTTTAAAAAATACCTTCTACCTACACTGCATCATCACAACAGGCTTGTATGGAAAGATCAGTCAGATAAAATACTGGTGGAGGTGTTCATAAAGTCTAATTTTAGTCCTACAACATCAGGCATCCTCTGGTGCTCAAGACAGGAGCTGGTGCCCCTGGGAGATATTCCCTCCCCACATGGAACTGAATAAACCCTGCTGAGCACTGCTGCCCTGTGCCTCCTCCTTCGGACCAGTGACTGTCCCCAAACTGCTGCCACCAACCCAATCCTGCCCAGGACTGCCACTGTGCTCTGGGACACGGGGCAAAGTCACACCAGGAGTGTCATCAGGCTGCTGTGGACAAGAGGCTGAGGCAGTGTTTGTAGGACACCCAGCAAGATTGATTGTGGCTTCCAGGAGGTGATTATCCTGTCCACAGTGCTTTTCATGCAGGCTGGGATTGTCACTGTCTCTCTGGGCTTTGACAGCAGACAGTGAGTGAGCCCTGTCATCCATCCAGAGGTCAGGCTGGACATTCCACACTCCTCAAGTGTCAGTGTAAATGAGGGATGAGCCAGCACAGAACCCTGACTTTGCCCTCCAGGCACAGGAGATGAACAAGAGATGGAGCAGACCACAAAGCCCATCCCATTCCACCCCTGTCATGGGCAGGGACACCTGCCACTGTCCCAGGCTGCTCCAAGCCCCAATGTCCAGCCTGGCCTTGGCACTCCAGGGATCCAGGGGCAGCCACAGCTTCTCGGGCACCTGGTGCCAGGGCTCCCCACCCTCAGGGAACAATTCCTTCCCAATATCCCATCTGTCCCTGCCCTCTGGCAGTGGAAAGCCATTCCCTGTGTCCTGTCCCTCCATCCCTTGTAAATAGTCCTTCTCCATGTATGATCCTGTAGAGTATTGCAAAGTGGAAAAAACCTCAGCCACTGCTTTTCTCCACTTCTGAGGCAGCACTGCTGCTAATTAACCACAGCAGTTAATTTGGGCCTGTAGAAATGCTGAAGGAGACCTTCTAATAAAGCTGTTGGACTCGTGAATCGGGCAGGGAGTGGTATCCAGCTGTGAAATTGTGACTTGGGAAGAGCTTTACCCCCTTCAGCTGAAGAACAGACTTGAACTATCCATGGAACAAAATGAGATTGGCCTAAAGGACATGTCAGGATGTTAATTGACCTCACTCATTTACAGTGGTCTTTAGGGAGAGCTGAAGAAATGTGGCACCATGTTACTGACACCAGGGTGACACTGCAAATACATCTAAAAATGTATGTGTCAAGGAAAACGTTATCATTGTGGCAGGGTTTGTTTTTTTGTGTTTTTTTTTTTTTTTTTTTTTTTTTCTTTAGAGAGAAGACTTAAAAAAAAAAAAGAAAAGAAAGAAAAAAGGATTAAAATAGGAGGTGCTGGATGAGACATGGTCTCCATCTAATATAGTCAACCAAGGATAAGAAATCCACGGATTCAGAATGGCTTGAACAACTTCCCAGGTGAGTACTACAGTTAATTCTTCCCAGCCAAGCATCACAGAGTCACTTATTTCCTGGACATGAACGCCAAGGTTTTGGCTATTCTGACTCATTCTGACTCCATGAGAATGATTTTAGGGTCTGCACAAAGGCAGATGGACATATCTGGCTTTTTTGGCTGTGATGGAAATAGTTGGTGAAGGTCGTAGAGCTCTATGCAAGGTGACCCAAAGGGGATGACACTGTTTCCTGCATTTTCTCAGCAGACAGAGCCCTGGCTTTGAAATGCCCAGGCTGTGCTGGACTCACTTGACACATTATAGATGTGTGGGTGTTTGTGTGTGTGAGTGTGCACATCCAGCTAAAACTGACCCCTCACAGGGAGAGCTCTGTTTGATTGATACCCACTCATCCTTCCAAGGCAGGGACTTACCAGGGCTCAGTGCTGCGCTGGGATCACACCTTGAGGATGTGCAGAGCTGATGGGCTGAGGTGAATCACACATTCCAGATGGGCAAAAGCACTGGCAGCAGGTGGAGAACCCGGCCCTGTCTCATCAGGCCTTCAGATAAGGAACTGCCTTGGGAACAAGGAGCTGTCAGGGAGGTTCTGTGGTCCGGCAATATTTCCTGGATTTGTCCCCAGAGGCAGCAGAGTGGTGACAGGTACTGCTGTCCTTGGCAGGGACACAAGCTGTGCTCTCCAATCCCCTGCCCGAGCCTCTCCAGGGGGGAGAGCCTCTCCATGAGCTCCCCTGTCTCCCCCTCCATTTACAGATGATGGCCTGTGGTTGCCTCCACTGGGCATCGCTCACTTTACACTCAATTAAAGTAGAATAAAAGGTGCAGATGTGGAAGCAGGCGCTGATAACACAGCTGCTCTGCTCTGCCCTGTGATTCCTTTTTGGGAGCTTTCAGATCAGCTTGCAAGCGAACACATTTTACAAAAGATCATTATTTTCACTCGTGTTTCTCCCAGTCACACCTCTATGAAATTCAAATCAGGTTTTCTGTGTTCAATTCGTGGTTTAGGGGAAATATATTCTGTGCCTGAGTATACTCTTCTTTACTTTTTTACTTCTAGAAGGCATGTTAATATAAATCCAATAAATTATGTAGTCTCTGGGAGTTTGGGCTGAGTAATGAAATCAGGATTTTGGAATAACAGTGGTATGAGGAATATCTCATCAAATGGTCATTTAAACCCCCCTTAAGCACGGCAGTGCTATGACCCGTTTAGTAATGGGGAATGAAAGTTGTTTAATCCTAATCAATTCATTGTGGCTCCAGTAGCCTAGAAGCCTATTTATTACAGAGGTAATCTTTTAGGCAATATTAAAAAAAAAAAAAGGATTCAGAGCACTTCTTCACCCTCCAAATAAGTTGTCGCCGGGAATGGCTGACATCAGCTGTCTTCATGACCCTGTAAATGCAGGCAGGAGTAACCAACAGCCAACAAAATTAAAACTTTAGGCAGGTGCTAATTTTTTTCTAAGATGAACTAGATTGACCCCAGGTAGATCTAGAGCTTACTTATTTCTACGAATTCTCACCAAATTAACTATTTTTGACATCTAAATCCTCCTTAGCTGCGGCCTGAAGGCCTGTTACAGTTTATTACACAGACCAAGCCAAAATGCTTCCTCTTCACCATTTTTCCTAAACCTGAGCCCATCCTTAACCCAAGAATAACCTCACTTAAGGAACTCACATTTCCTACTGACACCATCATTGTGCTGGGGACAAAATGGCTTTTTTTATTCCTTCAGCTTCAGGAACATACAATATTACTTTCACCTTCTGAACTCTGAATTTCCCTTTCCTCTGGGTCTGACTTGGAGCATCAGGGTCTCTCTGTCCAGGCAGCCCTTTGTGCTTAACCAACATCAGCTCTCTTCCAAGTCTTTTGACATGGAGCACTCAGGTTCTTTGTGAAGCTGCTGCTTTTTTATTCCCAGCAACATGTACATCCTTAAATCCAAACAGTTGCCATGGGAGACAGCTCCTGCTCTTCAATCAGCTGCTCTGTCTCAGGTCCAGGTAACATTGCATCCCTTCTTCAGCCCTCAAACTATTGACACACCCGAGGAAAATCAGCCCTTGAATCTGAGGTTTTCTTGACCTTCACTGAAATCTTAGTACTGAGGACTTAGAGAAGTGAGCGTGCTCAAGAAAAAACACTCTTCCCATCTAGCAACCCTAAAATACACAACAGGAAATTCTCCTCTTGAATCTTACATTTTTCTAGTCCTGATCTAAATCAGAGCCTGCATCTCAACCTGTAAAATTACTGATTTCAAAGTTCTCCCTGCTAAAAGAAAACACTGTAAAATAGGTTAATATTTGAATTCACTCCCAAAGTGCTTTTCCATGGCTTTCTATTGTGTACTGAGAGAGCAGGGGAGAGCAGATGTGTTTTGGCTTTGATAGTTGCAATCAGCTCTCATCTGGAAAGGTAGATTTTGTAATAACCTGATTAAGCAGAAGCATCACTGGCTGTATTTGCTGGTATAATTCTCTCTCTCTCTTGCTATCCACTTTGCTTTTTCTTTTTGGCAAGTTTCAGTTTTCACTTGAGAACACCATAAATTTCAGATAAACACAGTGCAAAGCATTTATGACTTGCCATAAACAACACTTAAGGATGTTAGAGCCATATTCTGTTTCCTGTTCGGAATCTGTTTTGTCTCTGGTGCCACAACAATCTGTCTCACTCCTGTGCACAGCAGCACTAATTGCCCTTAATTGAGACGAGTGGAAGCTAATATGCTCCAGTGGGCTTCTGCTGGATTTGGATGATGAGGGAATCCAGCCACTGGAATTACACCTGCCTATTGCTGCTTGGACAGCCACAAACCATGCAGCAGGAGAGACACCCTCCCTTTATAGGCTGTATTTCCAGCCTCACATAATTGTCGACAGTTATCTAAAGGTTTTAATATTCCCTTCCATCTTCCTGACGGCTGAAATGCAATCCCAGTGAATATAATGAGGAGGAGGCAAATTGGTTTCTTTATGCGGAACTAGTTTCCCTCCACGTTTCTGCTCGCTGCTAAGAAATAGGGATAATAAAAATATTTCTGCCAAGGAAAGTTGATCTGAGCAGAGTTTTACATTCTCCATATTTCCCAGGTGGGCACATAACGGAAAGAAAAGATGGAGTCATAGATCCAATGGTTTCCACTAACACACATTAAAGCCTGATACAAACACAAGCAATTCCAGCCAAGGATGATTTGTGTGGGTACACTCAGCTTATGGTGGTTCTCAGGAGCAATTTCTTCCTGGAAAAAGTGGTCAGGCAATGGAAGAACCTATCCAGGGAGGTTTGGACTTCCCATACCTGGAGATGTCCAATGAAGGACTGGACGTGGCACTCAGTGACAAAGTGGGGAACAGGCCTTTGGCACAGGCTGGGCTCTGATCTTGGACATCTTTCCCAACCTTAATAATCCCGGGATTCTGCAATGGCAGCAACCTCCACTTGTATCCAGTAGTCTTTGAAAAATAGGTTTCAATACCAGTGCCATTTCTGTGGATAACAAATTTATCCTTTCCCCTTTCCTCTCCTCTGTGTTGGCTACTCAATGTGCACTTTACTCATGGTAGTTTGCCAGAGAAAAATTATTTTTATTGCTGAGTCCTCCTTGGGACCATTTGCAGCTCTGAAACACTCGAATATTGCCAATCAGATATTGCCATGCTTGTTTTCAATTTTGCATCCTGCTTAGCACTGTGACAATTAGGACAAAAATTCTGTAGTGTGCCCTTCTCAGCACCTTGATAATGACAAGGAGGGAATGTTCTCAGCAGGATCTGAGTGTGTGACATGCAATGTCTGCAGGAGGTGTTGTCTGTGATGCCTCAGGAAGCACCAAAAAGCCAAAATACAGTATAATGTCTGATTATGGAATATGAGAATATACCATAATATAATGGTATATTGTAATATGTAATATATAAATAGAAGATAGAAATTAAGTGGAAAAGACAGAAATTAAAGCCAACAGTAATCCAGAATTACCCAACTTTTCCCAGGCAAATCCTTCAACAGGAGACTGTTTGCTGATGTCTGCTACAAGCAGTAATTGGAGAAGTTTCCCAGCTCCAAAGAGGATTCATAAATTAATTCTCAGAATAGAAGGTTATCATCTCACCAGAGGGATGAGCATTTGGACTGGCCTAAGTTATAGTGTCAATTCCTCTGGCATTAAATAACCTTTCTCTGCCTGACAGACATTAATGGCCTTTCAAGCGGTGGCTCTGAGTTTTCCCTGCCATTTCCTCTCCGAGAAAACTCTTATATTTTTCCCAGTTGTTACAATTTGGTTGAAATCCTGCCCCAGACGGGGTAAAGACAGATAAATCACTGAGTCAAAGCCCATTAGAGATGCAAGGGGTAGAAAACCAGTGTTAAAAGTACAGGGCTTTGCTTAATTGCTCATTTGTATTCCACCCTGGTGAGGAAGGAGATATTTGCTGGGGGAGGGTTCCTGCCTCTAAGTGGGGAACAAAACCCCCACAGATTGGGGAAGAAAAGTCTTTGGGAATTTGGAAAGGACAAGCAATTAATTTATGTCCTAGGCATGGCTCTGGGTGCAATCTGAAATCCAATCACTAGGCCCTTCTGGCAGATGGAAATGGCAGAGAATAAGCAGGATATCGCACCAAAGATGGAGTGAATGGGCTGCATTAAAATATAATAATAAAAAAAAAAGACTAGTAAAACATCATATGGAGGGATTTAACACTTCCTAGGGGACACCCATAGAGTATGGAAACATCAACTATAAATTCTTTCATTCCTGAATCTACACTACAATGTGACACATCCTTTCATTAATAATCTAGGGACCTAAGTTACCAGTATACGGGAGCAGTAAAAAAGAAACTTAAGTATTTCTAAAAAAAAGTGAAAAGCAAAGACCAAAAATATGTGGGGAAAAAATGGTTGAATAGCTTAAAATTCACCACTGTTCTTCTGTCACTTTCTGTTTGCTTAGGGAGGATTTGAAGCCCAATGAAAACAACAAAAACTTCTGGTTTATCAATTCAGAAAATTTATTTCAATAAAAGCATCTTATCGAACCTTAATCCTATTATCTTAAACTCTAGCAGGAAACTAAACTAACATCTACCCCTACTTTACCCTATAGACTTTATCTATTAATTCTCCTAGCTCTGCTTCCTCAAATTATTGAGGCAGCAGCTAAAATGGCACCTCAGTCATAAGCCCTGGGGCTCTGCAGGAGATGGACATGGCCACCCAACGTGGTGGCAACTGCAGCACATGACTGAGGGTGCCCTCAATTGTCCTGTCCATGCTGAAGAAAATGTCACTGCCATAGTCAGGGTTTGGCCACTCAGACCAGAACCCTGACTTCTTCGTCACGTCCGGTTTCCTGGTCACGTCCATGTCACAAGGAAGGGAAACAGGATCTTCGGCTGGAGCCTTGCCAGAGCTGTGGAGGGCCCTTTAAACCCGGTGGGTTGGGGCAGGGCACCTCTCCATGCCAAGCCTGCCAGTCGGATGCCAACAGCTGTGACGGAGGCCGGGGACAATTCCAGAGCCTCCAGCAGCGCATCGGCTTCCTGCAGGGCCTGGCTCAGGGGCCTGGGCACAAACACACACGGTGATGGCAGCAATCAGGAGGAAGGGCAGAGCGTTCCAGAGCTCATTCCAGTGCTCGTGCCTCCATGGGTGTGACACCCTTGGCATCAGCATGGAGCCACGCTGGGATGGCTCCTATGACTGGAGCACTGGAATGAGGCGTCTGAGGATCCAGAACGCCCAGAGCAGTGTCCCGAGCACCCTCCTGAAGAGGGACGGCCGCCGCACGGGGACAGCCACGGCTGAGCGCAGGCCTTTCAGGCGCTCAAACGACCGCCTGTCCCACTCCAGGAACTGCTGTCCCCAAGTGATCCTTGGACAGTCACAGAGGACGGACCCTGAGGCAGTCTCGTCCTCACACAGCGACCTCCAGTTTAGGTCGCTGTCGTCTGACCAAAGATCACTGGGGAGGGACACGGAGCCACTGTCCTCATCAGAGCTCCCGCTCAGGTCTCGTTCTTCGGCCCAGTCCTCCACAGGGTGAGACCCTGAGCCATTCCCTTCCCCTGTGCTGCTGGTCACCTGTGTGCCCTCAGGCTGAGCCCTGCCTGGGAGGGACCCTGAGGCGCTCTCCTCCTCAGCCTGTGCCCCTGACCGGCACGGCTCTGCCTCTGCCCCTGTCCCCTGCCCACCCAGAGCTTCCAGCTGGCCGGGCCGGGGGCTGGGGGGGCAGCGCTCCAGGCCGGGCATGAGAAGCCTTGTGCCCCTTGAGGGCTCTGCTGGCAGAGCTGGGGCTTGGCCTGGGGCTGTGCACGGCTGAAGGTTGCCGTGCTCTGCCCAGGCCTCGCGGGGCCTCACAGGGGGCCTCTCCTCTCCACTTGCCTGGCTCGGCTCGATGTCCTGTTTACCTTCGGACAGATCTTCAGGGCTGTCCTCTTCCCAGTCTTCCACCTCGCTGACGCAGGTCTTCTCCATCATCTCTGGTTCCTTCAGGGCAGCTTCCGATGTTGCTGCCCCTGCCCTGTGCCCCGCCAGATCTTGCAGCGGGCCGGGCTCCGGGCTGGGCGGGCAGCAGGGGCTGTGCGGGGCAGCTGCCCGGCTCTCTGCCCCTGCTGCGGGGGCTGCTGCTGCCGGCCCTGAGCCCGTGCCCTGGGCCAGGGCCCGCTGTGTCCCCGGCTGCCGGCCAAGGGGCCGCATCGCAGCCGCCACCCTGCCCACGAGGGCCCGGGAGCCGCGCCGCAGCGAGCGCAGCAGAGCCCGGCCGCAGCCCCTGGGGCTGTGCGGGGCCGCTGCCCGGCTCGCTGCTGCTGCCGCCGGCGCCACAGAGGCAGCGCAGGAGTCACGGTGCTCCTCAGCTTCCTGCGGGGCTGCCCGTGACTCACAGCCGGACACCTGCACGCAGCGGGACAAGGATGACGCCGAGGGGGCCGCGGGCCATGGCAACGGCTGCCCTGGCACAGCAGCTCCCTCCGTGCCCGCCAGCCCGGCCCCGGCCCCGAGGCAGCTGCGAGCTGCCCCATCCCTCACCTTCTGCCTCCTCGACAATCGCAGCCACTTCTTGGGCTCGACGCCCGTCTTCTTCGCGCTGGTAGACATCTCTGAGACGCCTTCCCGCCGCGCACTCCCGGAGCTGCAGCCTCCTGGCACAGGAGCTCTCCTGGGAGTGGCACCCCCGGGCTCTTGGCCCCTTTTATCCCCTCCTGGGCAGGGCGCGGCCCCGAGCGTCACAAGGGGCTCTGGGCACACGCAGCCCCCGCGTCACAAAGGAGCCGGAACGCGCTGCTGTCCCCACGGGCCACTGCCCAGCACCCCGAGGACAGCGGGGGAGGGATGGGGGGCTCAGAACCAGCTGCAAACCGGCTGGAAACGGCTGGGACAGGAGTGCGGAAAGAGTGCGGGGACAGAGCTGTCACACAGCTCCTCGCAGGGACACGTCAATGACTGCAAACGAAATCAGTGGATGCAGCTACAGCTTTAAAAATATGTGTTTTCACGTAATGCACGGCTGTAAAGTTCTACAAGGCATGGCAGCAGGCTAAAATTGCTTTCTAAATAACTACAAGTTCTAAGGACTTGTGGAAAACGTGGCAGAAAAAGTTGAGAGCATCACTTTATTGGTGTCTTTTAACTCTGATAATTGCCCACTCAACAGAGAATTCCCCTCTAAAATCAGGATAGAGGCGCCCACTGAATATGCAGAGGCTCTTGCTCATGAGCACACTCACACAACTCCATAGGTTCAGATCAAGAACTGTGATGTGAAAATACTGGGGTCGTCGGGAAAGGGGTTTCCTTCCACCGTAGTTAAGAATTCCCTCATTTGACCCTTTAGAAACACAGAGTGAAACACAGGAGAGATCACACGGTTCAGGAGGCAAAGGAAAAAGCTCCAGGGATGAGCTGTTGAAATACAGTTTCAAAAATGGCTGAAACATTCCCATTGCTCTAACTGAAAGTGGGAAATGACAAGAGGTAATGCTGGTGAATTCTCCAGTTTAGAAGGATTTCGATGGGCTGTTGGGAAGGACTTGTTCCCTGTGAGGGCGGGGAGGCCCTGGCACCAGGTGCCAGAGAGCTTGGAGAAGGTTGGCTGTCCCTGGATCCCAGGAGAAGTTCTCCCATAAACCCTTTCCATAGCTGAGACAGTTCCTTCTCTTGGAAGCTGCTGGGGAACTTTTGTTACACTCCTCGAGGTGAATGAAACACACACTTGTTCTTGAATATTGCAAAGCAAAGCGCGGACAATTGGTGTCATGGTTTAACCCAGGCAGGACCTCCCAGCCCCTCGGCACTCCCCCACCCAGAAAAAAAAAAGGGGATCAGGAAAGAGGCAATTGGGAGGGTAAAAACTGGAGTGTCTTGAGAGCAAGGCGCTTGAACAGGGAAGGCAAAAGACACCACAGCATCAAAGCAAACCAAGCAATTCCTTCAGACCTTCCAGGTGCGGGGCCAGGCATCAGCACATCCCTGGGAGCAGGGCCCATCCCATGGAACAGCAGCTTGGGTGACAAAATCCATCACCCAAATGTACCCCGTGTTCTCCTTCTTCTCCCCACATTACTATCTGAGCATGATGAACATGGCCTGGGGTATCCCTGGGGTCACCACGGGAGGGGCAGGAAGGGCCTTGGCTCTGGGGGAGCACATCCCTGTGTTGCCAACACTGCTTCCAGCACCGATCCCAAACACAAGCCCCACAGCAGCAGCCTCGTGCAGGGAAATGAAGGCTGTCCCAGCCCAAGCCAGCACAGGGAGGTCTGGCTTCAAGGGAAATCTCTTCTCTGCGTGTCCCTGCAGAGCACTCAGCTGGCCGGGCTGGCAGTGAGGCGAGACCGGGAGCACCCGTGGGATAAACGGGTCCTTGTGCCCGGCCCCATAGTGCAGGGGGAATGCAGAGCCCAGAACCCTCCAGCTTGCCGTGTTCTTTCAGGGCATTTGAAAGACTGAAAACTCCTACAGTTCAACACTGACAATTGGAAGTCTGTCAGGAGTGTGGGCCAGGAGAATGTCTTCCCATTTCTCCGTGTTTCTGCTTCCCATCTATGTTTTGTTTTCTCTGCACTGCCTGTCCCTGGCTTGCTGCCCAATATCCACACCATGTGACAGCACCATGCCAGTCACTCATCTCCCCATTCCACTCCAAAGGACCTATTGGCAATTGAACCCAAACAATTTAAACAAAAAGAAAAGAGAGCTGGTTCTACTCTTAGTGCCGTGGATTATGAAAAAAAAAAAAAAGGCTTGTGAGAGGGACAGCGTTTAAGTTTGAAAGCACTAAGAACTGGAATACATGAGCGAATTCAACTTGCACAGAAAAGATCAACTGAGAAGTCATTGGAGCCATCCAATGATCCCATTTCCAGCAATTTGGAGCCATATGATCATTGAGTAAGCAAGGAGAAAGAGCATTTCCTTGGAGAGAGAAAAAAAAGTAACACGCCTCATTGAGCAGTTGTATTTTAAGTGAACATCTCTTCTATTTTAATAAGGATAGAAACATCGGGACTTGAAAGGCAACCAGCTAAGAGCAGACTTTGGATTCGTACCAAACCAACACAGTTAGGAGGGAACAAGAGGATTTGCTTCTCTGAACATGGAGCAGGTTACAGAGTACCACTTTTGTTCCCCTTCCATGCAGGATTGAATACTCACAGACCACATCTCCGCTAGCATTGTCTGCAGTGTCAGCTTTATTTGGAAATCTTAGAAAGCTCGCAGGAGTACTCACAGATTTCATTGTGAATTCTGCTGCGAGGCACTTGTTAGGGCACACTTGAGGAGAGAGCCGTTGCTCTCTTTATGCAAGCCCACGAGCGATGTGCTGATGATGTATGCAGGGGTTGTAGAACAGGAAGACAGGCCGTTCCAGGCAACCCCTCAGCACAGTTCCACCAACACAATGTTCCGGGAAGGAAGGAAGGATGATGTCGGCGTAAGACATGACGCTTGTGCATGCCAGTGCCTTCACCTCTGTGCCTGTGTGCTGAAGAAGGCCTCTGTGCAACAATGAAGGCCTCAAGGTGCACAAGAGATGCATTTCAGGGAGTTTTGCTTGGAGCAGCCCTCTCAGCTTAGAGAACCAACATGCCCATTATTAAGGGCTGGAAGGTACCATGCTTCCCAGGGTGGCTCTCTTGCTTAGTACACCTAGTCAATAGGTTTCCTTTCCAAGCAGGCTGTCATGGAACAAACACTGAGACAACGCCTTTCAAGTGGCCTTTTCCTTGTGGGTGTCTTCTCATCTGAGAATACACCACTCGTTCACCATCCTCAGAAGTGGGAACTGCTGAAATGCGAATTGCTGGACAAGTCGTTGGCTGAAGCTGGGTTTGAGATGGGCTTTGGCTCAGGATCGCCCTTAGGGTCAGCTCTGAAGGGTAGGAACTGATCCTGTAAGCTGAGCTAACAGTGGCACAGGCTAGACTGAGTCAGTCTTGAAATCTATGAATATTCTCCTCCCTGCCTGCTCTCTTGAGGGCAGAGGAGCAGTTGCAGGTGCGTTGCGGCAAGAAACTGCACGTGGGCAAATGTCTTGCCATTGCTGATCCTGAGGACACTGGGGACGAAGGTGTCTTGTTTGTAATCACAAAGTGGTGTTACTCACATGAGTGCGCTCCTGGCGCATACATGAGAAGGGAAAACTGCGTGCGAGGTTGCCAGCCCCCAATTGCATCAGATTGCGTCCGATGTCTGCACCCCAAAGGCGGTGTGCTCAGTCATGAGGTGACTGATTCCGCAAATGGTTTAGAGATTCGAATGCCAGATGTCTGCTGTGCCACAGAAGCGCGAGGGCCTGAAATGCCGCGGAGCTCGGGCTGTGCCCATGCCGTTGCACACGATCCCAGCCGGACCAGCTCGCTTCCCATGGCGGGAGACAGCTGCATGAGGAAACAGCTCCTTTTTCCCACTTCAACGAGATCGATGTGGACGTTAAGCAACACAAAGAGAAATGAAGCCAAAGCGCTCCGCCGCCCGCGCTCTCCTCAGGCTCCTCCGTTCCCGCCTCCCTGCCCTGAGGTGCGCGGTGGGCGGGACGTCGTGAGGCAGAGCCGGGGAGCAGTGTCCTGAGGGAACTGGGCGGGATCCTCCCGAGGGAATTGGCGGACCGGAGGGATCTCCCGAGGGACCACGTGGGCGGGATCCTCCCGAGGGAATGGGCGGGATACCTCCCGAGGGAGGATGGCGGGACTCCTCCCGAGGGAATGGACGGTGATCCTCCCGAGGGAATGGCGAGTCCGAGGCCGGCATCGGGAATGCCGAGACTCCGAGGGAATCGGGATTCCGGAGGGCGGACAGAGATGGTCTCCCGGAGCGGCATGATCGAGGGATCGCGTCCGTTTGAAGGCCAGGACAATTTGGGAGCAGCGCCTGAATCCTTGGACAGTCTCTGGAGATGTCGCCTGGGCAAGCCACTCAGCTCCCTCCCAGAACACACCCTAATATATGCTCATAGGGAATATGTATGTCTCAAAAGTATATAGAACTGGCTGAGAAACCTCATAAATTGTGGGATTGGAAAATTAAAACCCCTGCAGGAGGTGATGGATGGCATAAGCATTATCCAGCTTCCCTAAACCGAGGCCATGGCTGACAGCATCCGCAGCACTGGGGCGATTCCTGTCTGCTTCCTGAGGGAATTTTTCTCTTCAGTTTGATGCCCCAAAAGGCCTGGAAATAAAACTCCATAGACCGTGTCTATTAGGCAGCAGGTATTTTGTTTATTGCAGCGCTGGATGGTGAGGGGGATTTCTCCTTCTAACCCACCTGCATTCCCTTCAAATTAACACACATATTCCCTACTACTGAGCATGGTGTACCATGAACATTGTCACTGCCCACCATAACCACCTACACCACACATACATGGGCACAGAAATACATGATATCATATTTTGCAAGCCATGTGTCCATCCTCAATTCGGTGGTCGCGAGGTTCTCCCTCTAATGAGATACCCATCCTCTTCATCATGAGGACTTCACCTTTGCCTTCAGTGCATGCGACAGTTGTGATGTCAATGGGTTTTCTTTCCTAGTCCTCCAAGTCTTCATATTCCCAATTATTTTGCTGACTGTCCATGCTCTCTGCCAAGTTCTCATTAATGCTCTCTACTGTTCCTTGTTTATAGCATCTACCTGTCTACTTCTTCAAATCTTTTCTGATTTATGCCTCTTGGAGATTTCACATATCTAATATATACTAATATGTACTAATCCAGCTCGTTAGATTACGTGCAGTTGGTATACTATATGTTGCTAATACACTATCTAAAAGCTGTATAGCATGGAATTATAGTAAGCTATCACTGATAATACTATTGAAGGTGATACGATTGTGTCTTTTAATAATATGTAAAAGACGCTTTTACTTCTTATATGTGATACCTATAAAAAGCTGATGAGAAAGTTTGATCAATTTAATACACCTCATAAGTATCTGGTCCTTTGATATATGACCATACTCGACCAAGCGTCCTCTCACTGGGAATGTGAGATTTCCAGTCAGTCAAACTGCTTGAGCCCTTCGTGTATGGCACTCATTTGCATCTTGTGGCCCACCATCCCTGTAGTCAGGCATTTGCGGCAGATTGGGGCCACGGTTCTTACCAGCAACTTTACACCTTCCCACAGCAACCTGCTGGCATCACGAGAAAGTGAGCAGAGAGTGGTGCCAGCCAGGGCCCATGCCCAGTGAGAGCACTGCAATGACACCAAATCAACAAAGGAATTGAAGCAGAGAGTAATAAAGGCAGCCTCAGTGGTGCTTGGCTTCAGTGCAGTTGACCAGAGCTGATGGGATGAATGGCTCAGTCAAGAGCTCCAGGCAAGGCAGGGAGTTCAAAAGGAGGAGAGGTGGTGAGACTGAACAGAACTCTCTGCTTCAACCGCAAAAGCTTTGGTGACGTGGAGGAGATTGAGATTATACACCCTGGAGTTCCTGCTGGGCACTGGAAATTGGGCACATGGAGAAGGTTGGCAAATGCCTGGCAGTGAAGGTTTGGTGCTGTGAGGTACTCAGCACCCACCTCAGTGGCTGCAGCTCCCCTTGGCCTGAGCTCAGGAGGATTTTCCCTTTTCCTTTGCAGCAGCCTGGCAAACACGGAGCCTTTCAGCCCACACCAGTCCCCTCTGGGGCAGCACCCAGACATTCACAGCCTGGCAAGGCTGGCTTGCCTCCCCATGGGCTGCAGCTCCTGCCAGGCCTGCTCAGGGAGCGCAGGCAGCTCTGCACACATCTGCTGCCAATTGCTCATTTGGGAGTGAGCAGGAGGCGCAGACTGCAAAGAGAAACCAAGCACGGGCTTTGCTCTGAACCCCAATGCCAGGCAGAGTCCAGCGGGGCACATTGTGGCATCCTGGAGGCTGCAGCTGGACAATGGGTGCTGCCAAGCACGTGTCCCCTCTCAGGCTCCTTGTCTCAGCACATTTGCACTGAGGTTGCAGGAGCTGCATTTGCAAATGCATTTTGGTGCTGCGGCACCTCTGGAGGCACCTGACACAGCGAGTGGGATCCAATGTCCCGGCAGGAAAATCAACGTGTTGAGTCGCCTCACAACGAGTCCCCACAAAACAAGCCTGGCAGCTCTGCGTCCATGCAAACAGGGAGTGCGTGGAAGAATGTCCCTTGGCCTGGTGAGACACTGCTCACCTGCGAGGGCTATCCCACACAATTGATCGTCTGCACCAGGGCAGGGCTTCCACCGACCACAACTGGACCAAACAAAAGGTGCTTGCCATCTAAACCAAGGCCTGGTGCTCACAAGTCACAAGGACTCTGGTTGTCCCGCATATCCCTCCCGGGTCCCAGGCAGCGCTCCTTTCTCCTCTGTCCCCACACATGAACTACTCTGCGAACGGCCTTGTAGAACTCGGCACCAAAAGGCTTGGGCTCCAGCATTTCCCCACAAATCAAGTGAGTGCAGCCCCAATGAAAACAACAAACACTTCTGTCGTGGTTTGGAATGCTGAGCAAAAAGCCAGGCACCCACAACACCTGTTCATTCGCTCTCCCCCACCACACATCTGGGTAAGCGAAGAGTGAAGGAAAAATAAATTAACAAAAGGGTTCATGATGTTAGATACAAAGCGGGAGGAAGACACATGTTGAATGGACAAAACAGGCGCTACTTAAATTATGAAGTGAATTTTTTATAACAAAGTTCAGAGGATGAGAATGAGAAATTAAAATAAAACCGCTCAAAAGACCACCAGATCTTTCACCCTCCACCCTCTTCCCCACCAACAGTACAAATGCAGGTATAATCGCCACGAGCAGGTGAACAGGTTGTGGGTGGTTGGTCAGTTCAGGGTGTTGGGGTTGCCGTCAGGGGGGTGCATTCAGGGTGTGGGGTTGGTCAGTTCATCACCGGACTCGTCTGCGGCTGCTGAGGGAGAGGAGTCGGTTCCCTTGATTGCCGTGGGGAGACCCTCCCATGGAGACAGTTCTTTGGATGAACTCTCCGGGTGTCCACTCTTACAGAGCAGCAGTCACACACATCTGCTGCATTGTGAGTCCCCCCACGGGCAGACAGGCGTCCCCAAAACTGCTGCACCGTGGGTCCCTCGTCCCTGGGTGCAGTCCGCAAGGCCAGGCTGTTCCATCTCAGGAGCAAAGCCCCTCTCTCCATGGGTCTCCTGCTGGACACAGCCCCTTCTCAGGCATCCGCCCTGCTCTGGCATGGGGACCTCCCTCGTCCAAGGCGTGGGTGGATATCTGCTCCCACCCCATGCTGCGGGGCGTGTTTCACAGGTCACCATGGGCTGCAGGGGCACAGCCTGCTCCACCATGGTCCCTTGGGCTGCAGGGGGACAGCCTGCTCCCACCATGGTCACCAGGGACTGCAGGGGGACAGCCTGCTCCACATGTCACCATGGACTCAGAGGGAAGCCTGCTCCACCAACTGGGCCCCAGGGCTGCAGGGGACAGCCTGCTCCACATGGACCAGTGGGCTGCAGGGGACAGCCTGCTCCACATGGTCCACCATGGGCTGCACAGGAGACTGCCCACCGGCCACTGCTGCAGGGCTGCACCTCACATGGGCTATGTAGGCAGCTCCCACATGCCATGGCTGCAGGGGGACAGCCTGTCCACCTGGTCTACCATGGTCTCACCATGGCCTGCAAAGGACATCTCCCATGGTCCCATGGGCTGCTGGAGCAGCTTCTCCACCACTCCTCCCACTGGACCTGCAGGGGAAGCGCCTGACCTGGTGCAAGATTCGCCTGCACATTAGCTCTCCTCCTCACTGACCTTGTTGCACCTCTTATCTCAGCTTCCTCCACTGGCAAAACTTCTGTTCTGATCTCTCTAAATTTGTTTTGATTTCTTCTTAACTATATTTTCACAGAGGTGCAACCACCATCTCCAATTGGCCCAGGTTTGGTCAGTGGCATGTCCATCATCCTCAGAGCCAACAGAATGCTCGCTGACATGGTGGAAACCTCCAGAAGTCTCACAGGGGCCATCTGTTTAGCCCCTCCAATTCCAAAAATTGGGACAAGCAAAACCAACACAAATATTCTCCACAATCCTTTAGAAAGTGCAATTATTTCTGAAAAAAATTTAGCCTGCAGCCATGCCTTGTAGAACTTTACAGCTGTGCATTACGTGAAAACACATATTTTTAAAGCTGTAGCTGCATCCACTGATTTCGTTTGCAGTCATTGATGTGTCCCTGCGAGGAGCTGTGTGACAGCTCTGTCCCCGCACTCTTTCCGCACTCCTGTCCCAGCCGTTTCCAGCCGGTTTGCAGCTGGTTCTGAGCCCCCCATCCCTCCCCCGCTGTCCTCGGGGTGCTGGGCAGTGGCCCGTGGGGACAGCAGCGCGTTCCGGCTCCTTTGTGACGCGGGGGCTGCGTGTGCCCAGAGCCCCTTGTGACGCTCGGGGCCGCGCCCTGCCCAGGAGGGGATAAAAGGGGCCAAGAGCCCGGGGGTGCCACTCCCAGGAGAGCTCCTGTGCCAGGAGGCTGCAGCTCCGGGAGAGAGCGGCGTCGAAGCGTCAATCAGAGATGTCGGCGACCGAGGAGACCACGGGCGTCCCGCCCAAGAAGAAGTGGCTGCGGTTGTCGAGGAGGCAGAAGGTGCGGGATGGGGCAGCTCGCAGCTGCCTCGGGGCCGGGGCCGGGCTGGCGGGCACGGAGGGAGCTGCTGTGCCAGGGCAGCCGTTGCCATGGCCCGCGGCCCCCTCGGCGTCATCCTTGTCCCGCTGCGTGCAGGTGTCCGGCTGTGAGTCACGGGCAGCCCCGCAGGAAGCTGAGGAGCACCGTGACTCCTGCGCTGCCTCTGTGGCGCCGGCGGCAGCAGCAGCGAGCCGGGCAGCGGCCCCGCACAGCCCCAGGGGCTGCGGCCGGGCTCTGCTGCGCTCGCTGCGGCGCGGCTCCCGGGCCCTCGTGGGCAGGGTGGCGGCTGCGATGCGGCCCCTTGGCCGGCAGCCGGGGACACAGCGGGCCCTGGCCCAGGGCACGGGCTCAGGGCCGGCAGCAGCAGCCCCCGCAGCAGGGGCAGAGAGCCGGGCAGCTGCCCCGCACAGCCCCTGCTGCCCGCCCAGCCCGGAGCCCGGCCCGCTGCAAGATCTGGCGGGGCACAGGGCAGGGGCAGCATCGTCGGAGACGACCCAGACGGAACCGGAGGAGAAGGAGAAGACCTGGACCTCCGTCATGGAAGTGAAAGACCGGGAAGAGGACAGCCCCGAAGAGCTGTCCCAAGGGAAACAGGACATGGAGCCGAGCCAGAGAAGTGGAGAGGAGAGGCCCCCTGTGAGGCCCCGCGAGGCCTGGGCAGAGCACGGCAACCTTCAGCCGTGCACAGCCCCAGGCCAAGCCCCAGCTCTGCCCAGCAGAGCCCCTCACAGGGGCACAAAGGCCTCTCCTCCATGCCCGGCCATGGAGCGCTGCCCCCCCAGCCCCCGGCCCGGCCAGCTGGAAGCTCTGGGTGGGCAGGGGACAGGGGCAGAGGCAGAGCCGTGCCGGTCAGGGGCACAGGCTGAGGAGGAGAGCGCCTCAGGGTCCCTCCCAGGCAGGGCTCAGCCTGAGGGCACACAGGTGACCAGCAGCACAGGGGAAGGGAATGGCTCAGGGTCTCACCCTGTAGAGAACTGGGCCGAAGAACGAGACCCGAGCGGGAGCTCTGATGAGGACAGTGGCTCCGTGTCCCTCCCAAGTGATCTTTGGTCAGACGACAGCGACCTAAACTGGAGGTCGCTGTGTGAGGACGAGACTGCCTCAGGGTCCGTCCCCTGTGACTGTCCAAGGATCACTTGGGGACAGCAGTTCCTGGAGTGGGACAGGCGGTCGTTTGAGCGCCTGAAAGGCCTGCGCTCAGCCGTGGCTGTCCCCGTGCGGCGGCCGTCCCTCTTCAGGAGGGTGCTCGGGACACTGCTCTGGGCGTTCTGGATCCTCAGACGCCTCATTCCAGTGCTCCAGTCATAGGAGCCATCCCACCGTGGCTCCGTGGTGATGCCAAGGGTGTCACACCCATGGAGGCACGAGCACTGGAATGAGCTCTGGAACGCTCTGCCCTTCCTCCTGATTGCTGCCATCACCGTGTGTGTTTGTGCCCAGGCCCCTGAGCCAGGCCCTGCAGGAAGCCGATGCGCTGCTGGAGGCTCTGGAATTGTCCCCGGCCTCCATCACTGCTGTTGGCATCCGACTGGCAGGCTTGGCATGGAGAGGTGCCCTGCCCCAACCCACCGGGTTTAAAGGGCCCTCCACAGCTCTGGCAAGGCTCCAGCCGAAGATTCTGTTTCCCTTCCTTGTGACATGGACATGACCAGGAAACCGGACGTGACGAAGAAGTCAGGGTTCTGGTCTGAGCGATCAAACCCTGACTATGGCAGTGACATCTTACATGAAGGGAATGAGGGCACCCTCAGTCATGTGCTGCAGTTGCCACCACGTTGGGTGGCCATGTCCATCTCCTGCAGAGCCCCAGGGCTTATGACTGAGGTGCCATTTTAGCTGCTGCCTCAATAATTTGAGGAAGCAGAGTTAGGAGAATTAATAGATAAAGTCTATAGGGTAAAGTAGGGGTAGATGTTAGTTTAGTTTCCTGCTAGAGTTTAAGATAATAGGATTAAGGTTCGATAAGATGCTTTTATTGAAATAAATTTTCTGAATTGATAAACCAGAAGTTTTTGTTGTTTTCATTGGGCTTCAAATCCTCCCTAAGCAAACAGAAAGTGACAGAAGAACAGTGGTGAATTTTAAGCTGTTCAACCATTTTTTCCCCACATATTTTTGGTCTTTGCTTTTCACTTTTTTTTAGAAATACTTACGTTTCTTTTTTTACTGCTCCCGTATATTGGTAACTTAGGTCACTAGATTATTAATGAAAGGATGTGTAACAATGTAGTGCCACTGTAGTGGCATCCGACTGGCAGGCTTGGCATGGAGAGGTGCCCTGCCCCACCCCACCGGGTTTAAAGGGTCCTCCACAGCTCTGGCATGGCTCCAACCAAAGATCCTGTTTCCCTTATTTCTGATATGGACACGACCAAGAAACATGATGTGAGAAAGGAAGACCCAAAGCAAGTCAGGGTTTTGGTCTGAGTGATCAAACCCTGACTATGGCAGTGACATATTTTATGGACAAGACCATCAAGGGCACCCTCAGTCATGTTACAGACGCCACCAAGTTGGGTGGCTGTGTCCATGTGACTGAGGTGCCACTGTATCTGCTGCCTCAAGAATTTGAGGAGCAGAACTAGAAAAGTTAATAGATATAAATTTAGTCGGTTACATAGGGTTAGATGTTAGTTGAGCTCCCTGTTAGGTTTTAGGTTTTAAGGTAGCAGGATAAAGGCCATCTCATGCCTTCTATTCCTGTTTTCCTTATTTATTTATTTATTAAAACTATGCTGGGTTCAGCATAGATATTTTCATAAGAAAACCAAGTGTTTAATATAAACGGTTTTGAAGTTTTAAAATAGACATTAGTTTGTAAAGAAAAGTGTGAGGGAGCTCTTTTCGTTTCTGAGAATGAACATTCTCCAGCCTTTGGCCTGGAATATATTCCTCTGAAATATATTCCTTAGCCAGCTGAGTTCTAACTCCTGCCGAGTTAGAAGAGATTTGAGAAGACGCTTTTATTGAAATAAAATGATTGGATTGGAAAATGTTGTGGTTTGAATGAATTTATTGGGGGCGAACACTCCCAAGTTCCAGCAAACCCCCCTCCTTTCCCCACCCAGGTCCTAGAGACAAACTTTTCCACAGACAGGAAAGTGAAAAAAAAAAAGAAAAAAACCTATTTATTTAACAAAACAACAAGAAAATAATATACCCACAAAGAAGAGAGGGGGAAAAGGAAAAAAAATATAAAACAAACAAAAACCTGTGGGACCAGCTGTTGGATCTTAAAGTCTTTCCCTTTCCTCCTGGGAGTGGCTTCCCCTCCGGGCCCCCAGAGGCGTTGGACACCATTGCTCAGGTGATTCACTGGAGGATCTTTCTTGCCTGTCGTGCCACGGGAATCTTCTAATTCTCAGATGATGAAGAAAAAAAATCGAGGAAAAAAAACAAGCCCAAAGAAGAGGGAAAAAAGGAGCAGTCCCAGAGAGCAGGCAGCTTCTTCTCTGCCGCTGAGCCTGAGACTCCTCCAGGAATGTGTGTAACTTGGACCTCTCCCTCCCACTGTCCCTGAAGGGAGAAACATCACAAAACAAACCACAGCAGTCTCAACTAATGTATAGTTACAGAAGGATCTGGCTGTGTTGGTTTGCTTGGCCCAGTTTTTGGAAGTGAGGGGGGGCCAAAAAGGGGAGCTGCAGCCACTGAGGCTCCTGTGAGAAGCTTCTGGAGGCTTCCACCATGTCCAGCAGAGCCAATTGCTGTTGGCTCTGAGGATGATGGACATGCCACTGACCAAACCTGGGCCAATTGGAGATGGTGGTTACGCCTCTGTGAAACATATTTCAGAAGAAATCAAAACAAAGAGAGCTCACAGTAGTTTTGCCAGTGGAGGAGGCTGAGAAATATTTGAGGGAATGTAGGCACCAAGGTGAGTGCAGGAGGGGGAGGAGCTGCACCAGGCGCCGGAGCTGGGATTCCTTTGCAGCCCATGGTGACCATGGTGGAGCAGGCTGTCCCCCTGCAGCCCATGTGTGACCATGGTGGAGCAGGCTGTCCCCCTGCAGCCATGGTGACCATGGTGACGAGCAGTGTCTCCCTGCAGCCCACGTGACCATGGTGACCATGGTGACAGGCTGTCCCCCTGCAGCCCATGGTGACCATGGTGGAGCAGCTGTCCCCTGACATGGTGACCATGGTGGACAGGCTGTCCCCCTGCAGCCCATGGTGACATGTGGAGCAGGCTGTCCCCTGCAGCCCATGGTGACCATGGTGAGCAGGCTGTCCCCCTGCAGCCCATGGGACCATGGTGGAGCAGGCTGTCCCCCTGCAGCCCATGGTGACCATGGTGGAGCAGGCTGTCCCCCTGCAGCCCATGGTGACATGGTGGAGGAGGCTGTCCCCTGCAGCCCATGGGGTCCACAGAGGGTGCAGAGATGCACCCACAGCCCGTGGGGAGGTGGCCCACGCCGGAGTGGGGGACTGAGAAGGGGCTGTGTCCAGCAGGAGACCCATGGAGAGAGAGGCTTTGCTCCGAGATGGAACAGCTGGCCTTGGACTGCACCCAGGGACGAGGGACCCCACGGTGCAGCAGTTTTGGGATGACTGTGTGCCTGTGGGGGGACTCCCAATGCAGCAGATGTGTGTGGAGTGCTCCTCGTGAGAGTGGAGCCACACTGAGAGGTTCATCCAGAACTGTCTCCCGTGGGAGGACCCTCGGCAACGCAAGGGAAGGACTCCTCTCCCTCAGCAGCCGACAGAAGATCCGGTGATGAACTGACCAACCCCACACCCTGAACTGACCAACCCCACACCCTGAACTGACCAACCCCACACCCTGTTCACGCCCAACTGCTTTGTACTGTTGGTGGGAAGGGGGGAGGGCGTGGGGAGAAGATCGGGTTTTTTGAGGGTTTTATTTTATTTCTCATTCTCTTCCTCTGACTTTGTTAGTAATAAATTCACTTCATAATTTAAGTAGCGCCTGTTTTGTCCATCATGCGTTTCCTCCCTGCTCCTTATCTCAACTCATGAACCTTTCTGTGTTAATTTTTTTTCCCTTCGCTCTTATCTGCCCAGTGGTGGTGGGGGAGAGCGAATGAGCAGGTGTTGTGGGTGCCTGGCTTTTGGCCAGCCCAAACCACGACATAAATTAAAAAGCCAAGAGCTTCGTTTTAAAGGTGTCTGTTAACTTTGATAATTGCCCACTCAGCAGAGAGTTCCCTTCTGAAACCAGGATAGAGGGGCCACTGAAAAATGCTGAGGCTCTTGCATATGGATCATGTGCAACACCAAGTTTAGGATCAAGACCTCTGATGGGAAAAGTTTGGGCTCAATGAGAATGCTTTCCTTCCACCGTAGTTAAGAATTCGATAATTTGCCCCTCTATAAGGCAGAGTAAAACACAGGAGAACTCACACGGTTCAGGAGGAAAGGAAAAAGATCCAGAGATGAGCTGTTGGAATAGCTGTTGGAATTTTGAATATGGCTGAAATGTTCCCCATAGCTCTAAATGAAAGTGGGAAATGACAAGAGGAAATGATGGCGAACTCTCCAGTTCAGGATGGTTTAGTTGGGCTGTTGGGAAGGAATAGTTCCATGCACAGGTTGCACGGCTCGGGGGTGGGTTTTATAACCCTTCCAACCCAAAGCATTCTGTGGTTCAAAAAATCCCAGATGTGAGAGTGTGAAATTATATTTCATATGGGTTTTTTGGGGTCTGAGGGTTTTTTTTTTTTTTTCAGGTGAAAGCAATTTGTTATCATTGGCATTTATAATCACACTTTTAATTCTGTCTAAATGAAAAGTTTCGAGAATTTGCGTGTTTCTTTCCCTGAGAAGAAATGTATTTTCAAAATCAGCTCAAATTTGAAGAGAAGGTATTTGGAAAACTCACACTGCTCCATAAGACATTGCATAAAATAGGATTTTCTATGCTGCATAATGTTGATAATTACCTGTTATTTTGCATTTCTGAATTAAGAAATAGACTCTCATAATAGTGCGGGAAAAGATTTCATAAAAGATATGTATAAGCCTGCTTTTTCAGAGGTCATAGAGCAGGGAAATTGTTTTTTTAAAAGTATTTTATGCATTGGTTTTTGTTTTGAAAGCGAATGAGAGATCACATGTGAGAATTTCTGATGGGTAAAGGCTCAGTCTTGTTGTATTTGCCTTGCCTCTGCTTCTGCGGCTAATTAAGATGATGTTCCTGCCTTCTTTTGCAAAGGAACATAAGAACAATGTGGGAAGTTATTAATATTGCTGTGTCAGGTAAGGATTCTCCCTGTACATGGCAGGCGAGATAAATAGGACACTGCTTAATAAACAGAAATCACAGGAATTTGTCCCTCCGCTCCCTGGTGAGTGGGGGACGTGTCACCCCACACAACATGAAGGTGTCCATTGAGACAGGAAGACAAAAAGCCATCTCCTCTTTCCCCTGCTTTTTATCCCCTCGGTATGTTATTCCAGCTAAAATGTCAATCTTCTATATCCAAATACCTGTAGGGGGAAGAGAAAACTGCAAGTGCCAGAATTCCAGGAGCGTTTGGACAACGCTGCCAGGGATGCACAGGGTGGGATTGTTGGGGTGGCTGTGCAGGGACAGGAGTTGAGCTCGATGGTCCTGGTGGGTCCCTTCCCACTCAGGTTGTACAGAGGTGTTTTTCTGCCACAGCAGTGAACTGATGAAATCAAACTGAAATCAAAATTTGGATTTGCTTTGTCAGCACCAAGTTCGTTTCAGGTAGAAAAATTGTGAGGCACAAAGAAAACAGCAGCATAGCAATGAAACAGAATATTCCATTATTGCATTAAATACAAATTATTGCCTTTAAAGCCCCAGTCATGCAGAAAAGTCACCAGAGATGTTTGAGGATCTTTTCTGTGTTTCCTGACCACATTGAGGGCCTGAAGCTCATGACTTTTAAAGGCCTTTTCCAAACGAAATGATTCCATGATTCTGTGACATAGGCATTCCACAAATTGTGAGAATGGATGACGTCACAAAGCCATTTCACGACTTTCAAACAATTACTTTTTTTTCCAGGAAAATTCTATCATTCCATTTAGAGAATGGGATGGATCTCTAGAGGCATTTCCATGTTATTCCAGCTATGGGAATAAATATATGGGGGAAAAGGAAGACTAAAACTGTCAGAAACAAAAAATCCCTGTAGGATTAGCTGTGGCTGGAGAATGTGGACACACAGATATCCACCAAATTCAGTGCAAAGCTGGAAGTCATTTGCCATAAACAGGGAAAAAGAAATCCTCATTCTGACTTTGCGATCTGCTGTCCTCTTCCTAAAGAAAGTGAAAATGCTGTAAAGGGTGCACTGGCTTTCTTCCCAACTCATCCCTTCCCATGAAAGATTGCTGGATTCAGTGCAAAGTCCATCAGAGGAGATGTCTGGAGTGAAATCATTGGGATTGGCTTTGACCTCGGATTGCTGCTGAACTCGCAGGTGTAAAACTGGTGTGAAACTCAGGAGAAGCTGATGCCTCTGCAAACCAACCCGGGTTTGGTTTTACTCTGTTGGCCTGGTTTTCCTTAAAATTCCAGAGGTACAACTCCATATTTAGGGAAAGGTTAACTTTTTCCCTCTGAAGTAGTTCTGAGCTTCACCTTGGCCATTTACATCTACAAATTCCAGGTTCCATATCTGAGTCTCTGTGATCTTCCCTGAAAAATGATCCCTTGGGTGCCCCATTTCAAATGCAGCATGAAGTGAAAAACCTCCAGGGGTTTTATTAGAAGGAAAAGGACAAAAGCAATGAAAACACAAAGCCAGAATTGTTTTGTTAAACAATTTCATTTATATTCCTCCAGATACATAATATCACTATATTGTAACTCCTTTATGAAACTGTAACTTGATTTTTAAACCACGGATCACCCTCTGTCTCAAACCTCTGGAAAGAGAAAATTGTGATTCCATTAACTTGATGTTACCAGTGAGTGATTTATCAGAGGGTTAAACTGAATCCAGCTGCATTTCTCTGGCTGAAATAAACATTTAAAAGACACAGTTCAGAAGGACGTTAGTCAGAGATCCTGGCACTACAGGGATCCCAACACTGCAATAATTCCAGATCCCCAAACCTGCAGTAATTAGAGAACCCACCCAGCCCTAAAAACAAGTCCTGCATTTTTAGGAATGAGATGTGGGATGAGACAGGGACTGAACAGAGCTGCCCTGGCACAGCAATCAAACACCAAAAAGTGAATTTCACCTACAAGCACAACTGCGTGGCCCATCTTGAGCTGCTAAATGAGTGTGTAGGACTGTTGGCTGTGACTGAGGGATAAACCAGGCTCTGCTCACAGCTCCAAGCACCCAAAGAACTTGGCAACTGCTGCCCTCATTTCAAAACTGGCACAGGAGTCGAGTCCTGCTGAAATTCACTGTTCTGGAAGAGTTACCCTTTGATCAGTAAGTCTTATCAAAATGCAGATATTTCCAAAAGGAATTTCATCTCTGAAAAAAACCTCTCTAATCCTATCTGACAAAGAGTCTTCATAATTTGACAGGGAATGCTAATGATTCCCCCTGCAGACCCTTTAAACACTTCATGGATCTCCTTGGAAGCAAACCACGGAATCAGAGGATCATGGAATGGTTTGGGTTGGAAGGGACCTTAAAGATCATCCAGTCCCACTCCCTGCCATGGACAGGGATGCCACCCACTCGACCAGGTTAATCCAAGCCCCATCTAATGTTCAGATGGAAAGGGAGTTCCAGATAAAGCTCCTCAAATGATGTTGGTTCTCTATTGTTCCAGGGAGTTCAGTTGAATTTTGACAACGAAATAGCTGGGTTTTTTTGGTTTGGTTTTAGGGTTTTTGGTTTGTGTTGTTTACCTGGGGTTTTTTGTTTTTGTTTGTTTGTTTTTTTTTTTTTTTTTTTTTTTTTTTTTTTAATAGCATTCATTTCTTTTCTTTTTGTCCAGTTAGTGATCAAAAAATTTACATCTCCAAAGCTTGAAATTCTTTGGAAAAGGGTGTAACAACATCAAGGAAAACTGAGCTGAGCTGGTGCTGTACAAGGAGGCCTCACGCTGGAATCACCAAAGGAGCTCGAGCAGACAGGAGGAGTTTGTCCCCAAAACTCTGTCACAGGTGGGCTGGGATTCAGGCTTTTGCCTTGATTGTGTTCGGTGGTGCACGGGAGGCTTTTCATAGGTCATTCACAAATTTTGTCCAACAAATTCCTGCTACTTTCATCTTTCGTCCTCTCTTACTAGGGGTGCATTTAGTGCCTGAAGAAGCTGACAAGAAAAATGAAGAGACACTATTTTACAAGGGCCTGGAGTGTCAGGACAAGGAGGAATGTCTTCCCACTGCCAGAGGGAAGGGACAGATGGGATTTTGGGAAGGAATTGTTCCCTGTGAGGGTGGGAGGCCCTGGCACAGGGTGCCCAGAGAAGCTGCGGCTGCCCCTGGATCCCTGGCAGTGCCCAAGGCCAGGTTGGACATTGGGGCTTGGAGCAACCTGGGACAGTGGGAGGTGTCAGGGGTGGCACCGGATGGGATTTGAGGTCCCTCCCAACCCAGACTGTTCTGGGATTTTGTGATTCCATGACCACTGCAATTCCAGTTATGGCCTTCCAATGTCTTTGGCTTCGTGCTGGGTCTGCTCACTCCCTGCTCCCTGCTGGAACCCACTTTGTTTGTAAATGTAGAAAAGAAATGTTTCCAGGACCCTCTGCCTCTGCTCACATCTGTGCCAGCAATCTATTAATGGCCTTAAGTTTCCCTCAGGAGTTTGGATTTGGGTAAAAAACCTTAAAAAACAACCCTGCTCCCTCAGCTCTACGAGCTCTTTTGAGTTAAATCCTGGCAGCCGCAGATGGCAACATTTCCATGAAGGAGTCTCTGCGTGTGCCTGGATGCTTTTCATTTGGAATATTTCCTCATGCTCCACTGGCTCTGCGTTTGCATGCACTGAGGTCCCGTTTGGTCCTGATTGTTCAGCTTTGTGGGAACTCCTGCAGGGAAAAAATGGTCATGAACTGTTTTTCTGCATCTGGTGCCTATAAATCTACCCTTGAGCCAGGAGAAAAATTGTTTAACTCAGGGAGGTGTCCTGGTAAGCTCCAAGCAGAGTCTCCTGCTTCATCATAAACACTTTTGTCCTTAAAAGAAACACTTATTTCTGTGCCTGCCAAATCTGGGAGAATCATCCCCGGACTGCAGTTGTTTGGGAACTGGGATGCAGCATGGTGCTATCGTGCTGATTCTCATTTTTCTTAAAGAACTTCTTTTCAATATCTTTTCAACTTATTTTTCATTTCATGTGCCAGATATTTTGAAATTAAATATCTGGCTGAATGCCTGAAGTCTTACTCCAAAGGATTTGTTTTCTGGCAGGAAGGATGATCACAGAGTCACAGAATGGTTTTGGAGTTTTAAAGCCCATCCAGTGCCACCCCCTGCCATGGCAGGCACATCTTCCACTGTCCCAGGCTACTCCAAGCCCTGTCCAGCCTGGCCTTGGATACTTCAGGGATGCAGGGGCAGCCACGGCTTCTCTGTGTTCCTGGTATTCCTGATGCTATTTTTAGTTCCTAATTGGTGTTTCTTTTCCTCTTTCTTCATCTTAGATGGAGACCCAAATGAAAAAATAAAGCAAGAAGGATTTTCACAGTGTCTCCCATTGCCCCTACTCTCACTAAAACACACTTTGGTCATGTTAGGAGCTGAGACAAAGGTGATGAGCAGACCAATATTTGAGAGTGGTCCCACTATTGAGCTTTATTCCTGCTCAGCTGATCAGCATCCTTTCAGCTCAATTCCAAAAATCCCAGTGGATTCAAGGATTTTAATCACCCTGGGAGTCATGTCGAACATTTTAGCTTCAGTTTCCGCTCTGAATTATGCTGTAAAGATTAGCTCCACCCAGGTTTTGTTTTGGCCTCCTCAGCCCTGAGCTCCTGCTGTGGTTCATGGCTGAGCACTTATCTGTCTTTAGCAGAGCACGGGGCCGTGCAAACAGCAGCAGCCATCCCTCACGCTGTCAGACCTTTCACCCCCAGTCAGCCTTGATATTATTTATATTCTGCTGGGTGAATGAAAGCCTTTTTCAGCTCTCCCGTTCCAAACAGGGCTCTGTGTTTGTCTGGAATGAAGAGTTCAAAATCCTTTTGTGAACGTTTTTGCGACAACACACCCAAAATACCTCTCCAAACCCAGGTGTTGTGTTCAGCCCCGGGATGAAAGGTCATCTCCAAATATTCTGTGGAGCACAGGGGAGTAAGGCAGGGCCAGGAGGGATGGAGGGAACCCCAAAACTCATCTCTGACCTGTACTGGGACACTGGTCCAGCCACTTATTGTCACAATTCACCTCTCCTCAGGTCACCTCACATTCTGAGGGGATCTCTGCCCAGGGGAAGAGCATGTGGGGATTGCATAAGATTTATGGGGCGTTCAGGAAAAGGCTGGGAGCTTGCTGTATTTTTTAAAGCACGGAAGATATTTCTGAAGCAATATTCCTGCCTTGTTTTCACATGGAAGTGTGGCACAGGGAAAAGGAAGGGAGGGAAAAAAAAAGAGGTTTGTTTGCTTTTGAAGAGCTGAGGTTCCTCAGAAAATGAACACTTCCAGGCTATTTGCATCTGTGTGGTCAGCCCTGCCAAGGTTCCACAGCCACTGCTAGAACCAAGATCACATTTCTCAGCCTGCCCAGCCCTAAATACAAGAAACACCACCACCATCCAGCACCAGGACCCGAGAGAGGCCAACAGGACACTGTAAATCCAGCAGTCCAGGAAGGGTGGGGAGGAGGAGTGGATTTCATGCTTTCAGAACACAGGGTACTGCTCCCTACCCCGTGCTTTGTGATTCAGGGGTTGCCCTGCAAATATTTCAGTGATAGGAGGGAGCCCACGGCAGGGCTGAGGGGATGGAGATAAATCTGTGCTGGAAATCAGGGAGTGCTGAGAGATGGAGCTGAGACAGACCTGAGCATGGGGATGGATCATAAAAACCTGACAGAAATGTTGCTCTGGATATTCACATGGTGTTAGAACAGCTGACAATAGGAAAGCCATTTATTGTGGATAACAGCACTGGGAAATGCAGCTTTTTTCCCTGCCAAATCACTCCTTTTACACAGCAAAACAACCCATGGCAGCCAGTTTGAGACACTTTTATTTAAAAAATGACACTTGGAGACAGTGTACACACACAGACATGGTCTGGGCATGGGATTGCCCAGCTGATGGAATAGAATTTAAAGGAGGGACATCCAGCATCAGTCTCATAAAAGTCCTCCCCTCATTTTGCAGGGGGGACTCCTGAAGCTTACATTTGGGTTGTGTTCTGCCAGCTGTTTGACAGAGTGCTGAATCAGGACTGAATTTTTTCAGGAAGGCAATGGAAAGGTCAGGACACAATACTAAAAATAGTTGTTTGTGCCATCTGGATCTCATCACTTCCATTCCCTGCCCACGTAACCTTTTCTTGATGAATAGATTATACAAACACACTCCTCAAAGTGTCAAAAAGTCAGACCTTTGGACGCTTTTTGACCAACTCCCCTCTGCAGGCAGGCCCTGCAGCAGCTCATGGTCTGCCAGGGGAGTTCATGATGAGTTTGCAGTTCTTTTCTTGAGAAACATTTAAATATTTGTTTTTATTTGCTCGCTCAGACCCCACAGTTCATTTGCATATGTTCATAAAACAAACACCAAAGGCAACCTTGCAGTGGGTTTTCCTCAGTGTCAAAACACGAAGTTGAGTGTCACAGGGAGAAATGACAGAACATTTCATACTGGGCATAATTTGGGAGGCTCAGAGATAGAAACAGCAGCTCCCAGCCATCAAGTGAGCTGGGGCTGTGATGCAAATAATTGTTACTGCCATTATCTTTGAAGGCAGATGTTTGGTGTCCCTGTGAGGAAAAAACAGGATCTCTTTAATACTTCTAAAAAACCTTGTTTTCCCACATTGTAATAACTCAGCAGACAATGATATGACTGAGTTGAAATATGAAGGGGGAAAACAACATTTCTGTAAATGACAGAAAGGATTAATATAATTCATCTCCTATTTATTAATGGTCGTCTGTTGTTGGGAAGTGCTAAAAAGTACACATCAATGGAAACAAATTGTAAATTATCTCAGCAGTGTTCTGTCAGGTGAACCTGATAGGGAAACTCTGAAATAAATCACCTGGCATGTTTATAAAACTAGCAAGCAGCCAAGCAAATCTCAGTGAAGGCAGCTTGCAGCCAGTTTATTGCACTGATAAATGTGGGACAGGGCTGGGGAGTACATCCAGGCAGGTCAGGGCTCCAAGGCTTCACCCTTTCCCTGGACTTGACACCAGAGCTGAGGGGAGAGGGCAGCACATGCATCACAGCCAGGAGGGGTAGCTGGACATCATCAGCTTAAAAAAAACCAACAAGGAAAGTCCCCATACTCACCTCCAAAATGTCCACAAACATGGGAACATTATGGTGAGCTTTGAGAATGTTATCCCCACTGGCTGTTCCAAGCCAGACCTGTTCCTGAGAGTTCGATGACCTTGGAGTTCTCTTCCAACCTTTCTGATCTTTGGGATGGTCTCCTCTGTGGGTTTTCAGCCACCACCAGCCTGGACAGGATAACCTGGACATGTCTGTCCCCAAGGGGCTCTTCACCCAACACCACCTGGCTCTGGGGATCCCTAAATGGGAACACTTGGATATCTCTTGGTCTCACAGACTTCAGTTGACCAGCAGGGCTCTGGAAGGGACAGCCTTGGGAGCTGTTATCCCAGAAATATTCATTCCTAGGGCTTTCTTTGGGGAAGTTCTCCGTTTACAGGTCAGTCATTAAGGGCAAAGCTTGGCTCTTTCCACACATATTCGCCATCATTTTTGTCCTAACCAACAGTTGAGGACTATGACATCAAATACCTCACTGAAGCCATGATTCTTCACTGTATTTCCTAAATCTGGAGTGAAATAAATCTTTGAAATAAATCAGAGAGGCACAATATCCAATAGTTTATCACAAATATTTTACTGCTCTTGAGCAACACTAAGAATTGTTTCAGCAGTGCTTGAATTGGGAGAGGTTTAACACTCTTTGAGTCTAATCATGTTCTTCCTTGTCCATTACTCTGAATAGTTTTCTTTTGGAATTATCCATTTTGTTTTTCTCCCATCTTCATTTACAGCTTTTTTTTTTGTGTGTGTGTTTTGACCAATGTGTGCAGTCCCAGCTGGAGTGTTAAAAATAACCAAGGCATTTTAGGTCAGGATTGCAGTATTTTAAAGCTGTTTGCAGACATTGCCACATATTGGCCAGGATTGAGTATGAAAGTTCAACTTCCAACTCTCCTTCCCAAACTGGAAGTGGTCATTGCTTCAACATCCTGGGGCTGTGTGCTCTAAATTGCTCATATCCCAAAGTGAAAATTTTAGAAATCAGAGGGTTGAAGAAAAAGAAAACCCCCAAAGTTTTCAAAGACTCTGCCACTGTCAGAGTTTGTGGTTTTAATTTTTTTCAGAATGGCTCTATTTTTGTCAATCCTCAGTTTTCCATCATTTGCCTGGTTTCATTTTAATGATTTGTGATGAGAACTTTCAATATCTTATTAAAAAAAGGCACAGGGTTTTGCTGCACTCCCACACAGTAATTTATTTGTAAGACAATCCAGTGGTTGCTTAAAAAAAAAAATCACAAATAGTCATTATTTTAATAGCTTATTTAGGGAGTTACAGAGTCAGAACTCATGTGTGACCTGCAGGGAGGAATTATTCCAAGTCCTCTGGGGGCTGTTCCATTGCTGAGGACTCTGGAGCTGCAAATCCCCAAAGTATTTCTAAAATAAAGCTCAGATCTGGCTGCCCTTTGCAATTGTTGGGGCTTTTATTGGTCTTAAATCTCTGTCAAGAAATTGAAAAGTGTCTCCTCAAACTGCAGCTAGAACATGAAGAGTCCTTATAAAACCCTTTAGAGAAAAAAACAACTCACAGTTCTCTGCCTGATTTCAGTTCTCCAATTTTGACACCATCAGAGTGTCATTATGTTGTTACTGTAACTAAGGCAGGAACAGATTTAAAGTTTTTCTTCTTTTTCAGGGCATTTCTGGGTATTTCAGAGTGCAGAAAGAAATTGCTGAGTTCAGTGACTTTGGGCAGAAGGAAAATTCAGGTGCCTTTTTGGTTTTTGACAACATCCTGTTCTTTGCTTCTGACATTACCAAAGGCAGGCACCTGTGAAGGTGGGAATTGGTTTAAATGAGATTGAGAAAGCCAAAGCTCCAGCTGGCTGCAGCTCGGTGTCACCCTCTGCACAGGCTCCGATCCTGGTGTGAGCCCTGCTGAGGAGTGGCTGGGTCAGGATCCTGCTGTGCCTTTGTCACACGGCTGGATTTTAGCTTGAAACACACATTGACAGAATAAATACATTCTTGTTTAATGTCTGCATTGGTGACACAGGCAATGGAGGGCACCCTCATGTTTGCAGGTGACACCAAGCTGAGGGTGCAGTGACAGCCCTGAAGGACATGGAGCCATCCAGAGGGACACGGACAAGCTCCAGAAGTGCCCATGGGAATCTCAGGAGGTTTCACAGCACCAAGTGAAATGCTGACCCCAATGCTGGGGCTGGGGCTGCATCGGGGTCAGGCCAAGCCCTGGGATCAGTCCAGGCTGGAGCAGCCCTGGGAGAAGGAGCTGGGGGTGCTGGGGGTGAAAGCTGGACCTGCCCCAGCCCTGAACCCCCTGAACCCCCTGAACCTGGGCTGAGCCCCAGCCTGGGCAGGAGGGGAGGGGAGAAGGGATTCTGCCCCTGTGCCCCTGTGCTCAGGTGTGACCCCACGAGCAGAGCTGCCCCAGCCCTGGGGAACAGCACAGGGAGGAGCTGGAGCTGCTGCAGAGAGCCCAGAGGAGGCTCCAGGATGGGCAGAGGAGAGCTTGATGGAGGAAGGTGGAGAGGCTGGTGGGTGCTCACCTGGAGAGGAGAAGCTTTGGGGTGACCCAATTGTGACCTTGCAGGACCAGTAGAAGCTGACAAAAAGAGAGAGAGACACAATAGCCAAGGGATGGAGCAACAGGATAAGGGGGAATGGTTTACTGGGGACAGGTGGGAAGGGATCTTGGGATGAAATCCTTCCCTGGGAGGGTGGGCAGGCCCTGGCACAGGGTGCCCAGAGAAGCTGTGGCTGCCCCTGGATCCCTGGCAGTGCCCAAGGCCAGGTTGGACAGTGGGGCTTGGAGCAGCCTGGGACAGTGGAAGGTGTCCGTGCCCATGGCAGGGGGTGGCACAGGATGGGTTTTAGGGCCCTTCCAAACCCAAACCATCCCATGATTCCATGATTCTGTGACAAGTACAAGCAGCAATGTGAAGCGCGGAGATCAGACAGACCCTCCAGTGAATGTCCCCAGCACTCAGGCAGAACAAAGCCTGATTTAAAGGCTCCCTCAGCGCATTTTCACGCATTGTGGTGTTTGCTCTTTGAGCTGGAGGACAGATACAATTGCCCTTTAGCAGCTTAACCTGTAGATTTACAAAAAAATTAAGGAACTGCCTTCATCTAGTCCAGAAAAAACAAAAAATAACATTGCCATGCTCATAGAAGCAGTTTTATTTACACTTCATTAGTATCGACTATTAGCCTAACTTCCCTGGTGGTACCATGTAGATTTTACCAACCCACAATTAGAGGTACCCAACCAAAAGCATTTACAAGTGCAATAGAAACAAAGTAGATTCTAGGAGAATAAAAAGAGAAACAATTTGCGCTGAGTCAAAATGAGTGCGCCTGGAAAAGGTGGAATTTGTTTTTAGAGGTGGTGGTCTATGCAGCTGCAGGGCTTCTCGATTTTCCTAAATTTTTGCAGTTCCCATTGGGCACTCTGCATTAAAAGGAAATATAGACTTATAGAATCTCAGGGTCATTAAGGCTGGGAAAGATCTCTGGATTATTGAGTCCAAGCTGTGACTGATGCACACCTTGTCCCCAGCTCGGAGCACTGAGTGCCACCTCCAGGGATGGGCACTCCAAACCTCCCTGGGCAGCCCCTGCCAAGGCCTGAGCACCCTTTCCATGGGGAAATTCCTGCTGATGTCCCCCCTGCCCCTGCCCTGGCCCAGCCTGAGGCCGTTCCCTCTCCTCCTGTCCCTGTTCCCTGGAGCACAGCCCGACCCCTCCTGCTTCCCGCTCCTGTCATGTCATATATCCAGCAATTGAAGAGAGAAGGTGCAATTGTGTCCTGGTGGAGCCCATCTATTTCTGAGTGATGGCTCTGACAGCCGAGCAAGTGCCTGATGACAATTATATTCCATTTTCCTCCCAAAGCAGAGCTCTGCTGCTCCCGGACTCCTGGCCATCAGCAGGATGTGCTCTTTGCTTGCTGGATTTTCCCAGACAGCTCCCAGCTCCACCAACAGGGCTGCAGTTCAATTCATTCCAGCAGCTCCAAATTCCTTCCCTTCCAACCAAGTACCTTCTTCCCCGCATCCCGACTTAACGGGGAAATTGGAAAATGTTTGAAGCGAGTGTTGTTAATAGAGCCCCATTTGGCACTTACATCCTATATTAACATATCAAACACAGTTTAACATTCAAAATCTCTGCTGTCTGGCAGCCAGGAAATTATGCCATAATGTTAATGTACATGGCCTTATTAAATTTTGCCTCCATAATAGGGAGTCTGTTCTAAGGCAAAGGGAAGAGCAATACATCACAGATATTGCAACACATACCAGCACTGCAAAGATAAAATTTCAAATATGTACTTCTGCTGCTGCTATCTGAGTATCTTTATTCTGGATATATTTATTAAATAACTTCATTGGAATTTAACTCTGGAGGGGAAATATTTGCTTTCTGCCAACTCATGGAATATTATTTGAACCATCCCAAGGAAATAAGTGACACAAGCAAGGCAGTGGTGTGCAGGGGAAAGGGAGCTGAATCTGTCAGAGCAAACTGGTTGTAAGTGAAGCTCATGGAAATGCAGCCACTTTTAGAAAAGCCCTCAACAAAACCAGCTGAAACTTGAAATTCAAGCTGTGCCAGTTCTAAGTCATTTAAAAAAAACCCCTACATTTCCTAGAATTAATGTTTCAGTTTCATTTTTCATTTCAAATCAGTATTATTATTTATTTATTATTTTATTTTATTTATTATTTATTTATTGATGTTGATTGTGACTGTCATTAAAAATCCAGCTCAGAGAGCTTCACTGCCTCTCCACTCCTGCAGCTCCCAGAGCCCCTGTGGAGATGCAAACACTGGCAATTAGCATCCATGCTGCCCATGCTTCCTGCAGGATAATATTTCTCTGGAATCCCAACATCTTGGAGCTGTGGAAACGTGCTGCTCCTTCTCTGCCAGGTTTGGAAGCAGAATTCACCAGGACAATGCTACAAGGAACTTATACATAATTCTGTATATAAAAACATCTATTCTCCGAGAATTCCATGGCAGTTAGTGCAAAGAGCCCAACCATTCTGGAAAAGAGGGAGAAAAATAAATAGGTGGGACATCTGACCAAAACAGAGCAGTCTCTAACCATCTTTTACAGGTGAAGTTCAGTTTCTCTTTTGAGAGATGGGAAAAGGGGACCTGGAGAAGAACTGCACCCCATTCCTTGGTCCTGGCAGCCTCCCACATCCTGAGACTGTGGTTCCTTTGCTGCCTGTTCATGATTTACCTCCAGGACACACTGATTCTGGCATCATTTGAAAATAAGCCTGGATAAATGCAGCCTTGCTGCTGAATTTGCTGCTCCTGGATTTCTTGGGCTGTTCCCAGGACCCACAAAAGTCAACAGAATTAAAGCTTCCCCCTGAAGTCACTGGAGCTTTAGATCTTTCTGCTGTGGCTAATTAATCTTGTTCATTAGCTACTCCCCAGCTCCCCTTCCCTCTTCCTCATCACTCTGTGCCTGTGCACATTATTCTTGTCTTTTAAACATTAATTGTTGCAGTGCAGGCCCTTCCTGGAGCCCATTAAATTCAATCCCCCCAGATATCTCCTTTTGCCAGTGCCTCGGGGGCCGGGGAGCCGCGGTGTGGCAGGTGCAATACAGGCCAATTAAAAAGCAAATTTGAGCTAACTGATGGGTAATCTGCCCTGGGATCACCACTGACACCAGGGGATGCCTGGGGAAAATGTTCATTAAGCAAATTCCTCAGCTCTGAAACCTCCACACGCTGTGGCTGGTGCAAGGTGAGTTTCCTACGCCTTCACCCTTGGAATTTTTTCCTGTTCTCACTGAATCTTGTACCAACCACTGACCAAGGGATAAAGAAGTCGGGGTGAAGTGAGTCAAGCCAGGCATTAATCTGCTTTTTATTTACTTATTTTTTGTAGCTGTAAGAAGTAGAAAAAGGAGAAAAAACCCCAAACGAAACAACAACAAAACAACAAAAAAAAACCTACACAACCCCCCCCCCCAGCAAACCCCAACTCTTTTATATTTCCTCTTATTTAATAGATAATATTGCTATGTAAGTATGTGAACATATATGAGAATGAAATATGAGAATGAAATTCACATTTGCCAAATGGCAAAACCACTGTGGCACCACTGCAGCTCTATTGCACAGCTGAATCCATGGTCTGGCACCTCAATATAATCACATTTTTTTTATTGAAATAGATTATGTATCACACCTAATAGATGGTATATGCTGTATAAAGGTTCTATATTTACATAGAGCAGAGAGTAAATAGTGAAAGTACCTCTTTTCTCTCTGCACAGTCCAACATTTGGAATGTTATCCCGGATTTGCCCCACACAAAAGCAGAATGAAATGGAATTGTGTGAGCCAAAATCCTTACTGAGTGGCAATTTCCACTTACTACTTGCAAATATTGATCCAAGATTAAATTGCTTTTCTCCCTTCATTGTGTGGAGATCTTCAGAAGATGTTTTCTCTCTTTTGTTACTTTGAGAGAGCATAAAACCATAAAACCTTGAACTGAAGTCTTCCAAAGCTCACAGTCTGTTTGAAAATGGTCCAGCAGCCTGAGCAGAGCCCAGAGAAAATGTCCTGTACCATACCCTGGATGGTGATCCTGGAGATATCCTATTTATTGTCAGGCAGAAATGCAGTGGCTCAAGGTTCCCTGCACTTTGGCAAGCAAAAGGATGAGGATTAAATGTGTTTTAAAACACATAAATTAAATTAAGTGTGTTTAAAACCACATCAAATGTGTTTATGCCTCTCCAGGCATTTGGAACCCCTCAGTAGGAAGAATGAATCCTTTCTGCAGGTGTGTCACAATCCTTCTGGAGCACAGCTCTCAGCAGTCCCAGCACTCCTG
The DNA here is from genome assembly GCA_009741485.1 of Malurus cyaneus samueli. Lineage (NCBI taxonomy): Eukaryota > Metazoa > Chordata > Aves > Passeriformes > Maluridae > Malurus > Malurus cyaneus. The sequence goes on from CM019221.1 coordinate 1,871,586, forward strand.
GGCTTTGTGTGGGGACAGTCCTGCACAAACACCATCACTGGGGACAGTCTTGTTGCTTTTTCCAACCTAGAAATGAAACTTGAGAAGACTTTAATATAGGAAATCATGTAAAAATGAATCTTTATTGGAGCTGCAGGGGCAGTCATGGAGAAATATCCACAAAAGCCCAGGGGTGAGTACAGTTTGATAGGTTTAGGAAATTAGTGTAATTGATAAAAAACACCAATTAAGAGGACGAGTGGTGATGCAATTCCCCCCAGGTCAAGCCCCTTCTCTTAATCCCAGCTGTCCTGGTCTATGGAAATGACCTTGGTTCCCAGGAAGAACCAGGATAGGATGGGACCTTGTGCCCCCCAGGGTTCTGTGTTTGGTCTTTCCAGTTGGGGAAAAGGGCAAGGAAAAGTACTGGGAAGATTACAAATATGTAAAAGGAAAAAGGCAAAAATCATTCCGGCATTCCAGCCTAGCATTGGAGGTTTTGTTGGAACTGTACAGAAGGTTTCAAAAAAGGCCAAGAAAAGCCAAACTCTCCTAAAGCTGGATTTCCAGGTGGGGATCAGAGGGATTCCCCCTGATCCATGTTGAGGTGATCTGCCAGGAGTGACTTTTCCAAAGGCAAAGCTCCCAGCACAGCTCATTTCCTCCCTCTTGGCTGTGGTGCAGGAGATAAATCCAACAGAGTTCTGTGCCCAGGGAATCTCCTTCCCAATGGCTGCTGCCAAATGCTGAGGGTCACTTGGGTCACCCATGCCCTGTCAGTGTGGGTGTCACCAGTGGGGCAAGCCCAGCCCTGGTTCTCTGAATCCACACCACAGTCACACCTCCCATACCTGAGCAAGACTTCAAATCCATCCAGCACCCACATCTGGAGCATCAATCAACCCCTGCTCAGCTTCCAACCCTCTCCTGATGGAGGTGTCCCTGCTGGAAAGGAGCTCAGCTCCAATAACATAAAACCCTCCAGAGTACAGGCTGTCCATGTGAAAAAGATTATCAAATAGAATCCTGGAATCCTGGAACAGTTTGGGTTGGAAGGGACCTTAAAGTTCATCCTACCCCACCCCCTGCCATGGGAAGGGACACCTCCCACTATCCCAGGTTATTCCAATCTGACCTGGAACTGTTTCAGGGATCCAGGGGCAGCCACACCTTCTCTGGCTCACCCCCGTCATAGCAAAATATCTGTAAAACATCTGTAAAATAGGTATAAAATATCTGTAGAAGATCAGCATTAACACATTTCTCCATTACTCTGTACTTTGCTCTGTGGATCAAATTAAAGAGGGCTTGTTTTCTGAGTTGTGCTGATCATTTAGCATGCTGAGGGACTCAGCTGATAAAACTGAACTACAATTTCCCAGATGCTCAGGAAAATGGCTCTACAGGTGTCCCAGCTCGTGTATGAAACATCCAGTGTAAGTTCATGTGCTTGTGGCACCGGCCATCAATAGATAATATTTTATCTATATGCAGGGCTGGATTTCATGCTGGATTTCA